>JANAVB010005797.1:11476756-11531756 GCA_029216955.1 Iris pallida | reverse complement strand
TCCAACCGATATTTGGTGTCGTATCGAACCACTCGCATTTGAACATCACAATATGCATATTATATGGGGCAGTATATTATAAATCTATAATATTCTGAAGCACTCCATAATAGTCAAAGTCTGGCTCGTCGTCATAGATGGTGCCTCTTATGCAAACACCAGAATCCTTGGTACTGAAGCTGTCATTGAGAAATTTGACATTTATAGCGTTCTGAGTTGCCTTAAACTTGAAGCCATTAACGACATAGCCTGGCCAAGTCTTTGCATGCTTCTTCGGTCCCAATGCCAAATAACGAATACTTTCATTTGTGAGTGTTGTTTCAGGCAGTAAAACCTGTAAACAAATATTAATAATTTAAATATTTAAGATGCATATATTTTAACGGTAGCCGCATAACATAATATCTCCGTTACTTATGTATTTGCGAAACCAGGACGAAAAGGTACAATCAACCTCTCTTTGAAGTCCCTTATCGGTAATATCGGGTGTCCTCATTTTGACTTCATCTCTAAATACACTGTTAGAGAGAATAAAAATAAGTGTAGTCACTTACTTCACCGAATTAGAGATTATAATGAGTGTAAGTGTAGTCACTTACTTCCCTAAATCTCTCACTTCTTGTATGTCACAATTTAACAAGACATATCGGTGAGCGGCATCATACTCATCGTCAGTCAACCACCGTGTCTTACTAGCCCTAATAGGCTTGCCCCTTACATTGAATATACCTCTATCATCAACGTCCCCGTCTTTCCTTTGAGGTCTATTTCGATTTGTCTGGACATGAGTATCGAAATAAATGGAGCAGAAGTTTGACACCTTTTCGATAAGATATGTTTAGCATATCGAAGCCTCTATATGAGCCTTGTTGCCAACTTTCTTCTTTAGATGGTGTAGGTACCTAAAGAGACAAATTATCCTGAGAATTAACAATAAATTATAAAATCCACTTAAATTCAACTTAAATTATATTGATTTTCATTTACCTTTTAAATGGGTACATCCATCGATAATGAACAGATGCACCGACTCGGACTTCGTATGCTAGATGAATCGGTTGATGCTCTATGTTGTCGAAGAAGCTCGGTGGAAATATTTTCTCTAACTTGCAAATTGTTAGGACAATCTTCTCCTCAAGTCCAACCATATGTTGTACCGTCAACTTAGTTGAACAAATATCCCTAATGAATGTAGATAGCTCGGCCAACGAAACCCATACAGCAGAAGGCAAAATATCTCTCAAAGCAATGGGCAGTAATCTTTCCATTAATACGTGGCAGTCGTGACACTTCATTCCCGTTAGCTTGTATTCATTGAGATCAATGCATCTAGACAAATTTGACACATAGCCGTCGGAAAATCTTAAAGTAGATATCCACTTGCAGAGTATTAATCTATCTTCCTTGCTCAATGTGTATTGTGCTATCGGCTTAGTTAATTGTCCACCAGTACCCCTTTATATCAAGTTTAGATAAGGACGCTTACATATCATGGCAATGTCTTGTCTTGCTTTTGGATTGTCCTTCGTCTTTTCTTTAATATCTATGACGGTATTGAAGACATTATCGAACACATTCTTTCGATATGCATGACATCAAGATTATGCCTTATAAGATTATCTTTCCAATAAGGCAAGTCCCAGAAGATACTCCATTTGGTCCAGTTCTGGCTTTGTCCGAACCCCTCGATACGATTGTTCGATGGATCTTCAATTACGGCGGGCAAATCTTTTACATCTTCTCAAATATCGTATCCCGACAATCTGGCAGGCGGATGAGAAAATTCTTGTTTTCTAGCTCTGAACGCGTCCTTGTTCTTTCTTCAAGGATGACTCGCGGGCAGAAATTGAGGGTGACAGACAAAGAAAGTAGTTTTTTCCTCCATGCTTAAGGTAGAATGCCTTACTATTTTCCATGCATATCGGACAAGACATGGTGCCGTGAGTACTCCATCCCGACAGCATACCGTATGCTAAAAAATCATTGATTGTCCACATCAGTGAAGCTCTCATCTGAAAATTCTGTTTCTTAGAAATATCATAGGTCGCGACGCCGATCTCCCACAGCTGTTTCAGCTCATCCAACAAAAGCTGTAAATATATATCAATTTTCTTCTTCAGATTTTTGGGACCCAGTATGATAGCTGTCAAGAACATATAAGGAGTCTTCATACACATCCATGGTCGCAGATTGTAAGGGGTAAGAATGACCGACCAACAGAAGTAATGAGATCCCGACTGCACGAAAGGGGCGAAGCCATCAGAATATAGCGCCAGACGTACATTTCTAGGCTCTGAAGCAAAATTTGGATGACACAAATCAAAATATTTCCACGCCTCTCCATCCGAAGGATGTGACAATTCTCCATCATCCTTTGTGCGTTATTCGTTGTGTCACGTCATGTGTTCTGCTGTATTTAGAGACATATACAACCTCTGCAGGCGCTTCATGATCGACAAGTAATGCATATACTTGTAAGGACATCGTTTTCTAGTTGACTTTCCTTTTCCCTGTATTGGCTTCTAATGAACCGTATTACAGAAGCTGCAACTTTCTATGTCCTCGTTCTCCTTGAAGTACAACATGCATCCGTTGCGACAACATTCTATCTTCTCGTACCCCAGTCCCAGTTTTCGGACCATCATCTTTGACTTGTAGAAGTTTTTTGGGAGCTCTTTTGATTTCTTCGGTAACACCTTCTTGATTAGTTGTGTAATCCGATCATAGCATGTTTGTGGCAAGTTAAAATCAGACTTTATGTTCAATAACTGCATCGTCACTGACAGTACGGAATGAGTCTCACAACTAGGATATAGAGGAGTATCTGCATCCTGAAACATATCATAGAACTCCTTTGACTCGGGATTAGGATCCTCCAGATCAAAATTGGGTCCTGCCGCATCGTACACCATATCTCGTGCAAGGTTCTGCAGGTCTCCATAATCAACAGAGCATCTGTCGTCTTCGGTGACAAAATCCATTACAACATTATGATCAAAAGCATAAGTAGCAGTATTCTCACCATGTCTTTCCGCATATAGTTCACCTTGCGATGATCATAGGCCGTAATCACGTATGAAACCCTTATGGGTCAAATGATCTCTCACAGTCACCACTTCTTTGTAACGTCTATTATGACAATTACTACATGGACACTTAATTTTGTTACCGTCCATGTACTGAGCTTTGCTCATGGCATACTTAAGAAACACTTCCACGCTTGCCTAAAAATTGTCACTCACACCTATTCTGCTCTCATGTTATCATTTGTACATCCATATACGATCAACGAAGTAACGATCCTTCGCAGATTGGATGTAAAAATCTGTATCATAAGACAAACTAAACATAATTAGTTCGATACTGATACCGATACACAAAGAAATAGTCTGATACCGATACTCATAGAAATAGTCCGATACCGATACCGATACTCATAGAAATAGTCTGATACCGATACTCATAGAAATAGTCTGATACCGATACTCATAGAAATAGTCTGATACCGATACTCATAGAAATAGTCCGATACCGATCTGATACCGATACTCATAGAAATAGTCCGATACCGATTCGATATCGATACTCCTAAAAATAGTTCGATACCGATCTGACACTGATACTCATAGAAATAGTCCGATATCGATCCGATACCGATACTCATAGAAGTAGTACGATATCGATACCAATACCGCTACTATGAACTAGTTCGATACCGATACCGATACTCATAGAAATAGTCCGATACCGATAACGATACTCATAGAAATAGTCCGATTAAACAGGTTCCCAACACATTTTTGTGCCAAAATTTTCAATAATTTATATGGAACACGTTTAAAACTTCGCATGCTTAAAATTTATGTATTGTTTTAGATCTGTCAAAAGTACGCAAGTATTATAAGTTTATGAAAGATACGGAAAAATTCACGTATAATACGAGTTTTATTCGGGTGACTGCTACCTCCCAGCACCCCCATTCCTCCTCCTCTCCCCCCTCCCGACAAGCAAGACCCCTGTCCCCCTCCGCTGCCCTACCCCCCAAACCCCGACGCCCCACCAGCAGACCCATACCCCCGGCCCCCTCCGCTCCCCTACCCCCCCTGTGACCCCCACCTCCACCACCGCCGACTCCCACCCGCAGACCCACACCTCCGGCCCCCCCTCCGCTCTCCTACCTCCCTCACCACCGCCGGCCCCCACCCACAGACCCACACCCCCTGCACCCTCCGTTCCCCTACCTCCCTCCCTCGCGACCCCCACCCCCACCACCGCCGACCCCCACCCGCAGACCCATAACCCCGGCGCCCTTCCGCTCCCCTACCCCCCTCCCACCCGTGACCCCCACCCCCACCACCGCCGACCCCCACCATGAGAGAGAGAGGGGTACCTGAGTAAGAGAGAGACCTGTGTGCAAGAGAAAGAGAGAGAGAGAGAGAGAGAGGTAAGAGAAAATTTTGGAGGGAATGAAAAGTTTCCCCCCGGCGGTTAATTTTAAGTCAGGGCTGGGTATTTAGCGCTGGATTAGCGACGGATATATCCGTCGATAAGCCGTCACTATATCCCACTTAGTTGGACGACGGACTATCCGTTGCTACTTGGTCGTCAAATTTTGTGCTAATTTTTTTAACATTTTTTTGCCAAATTTTGACAAATGTGCGACGACCTAGAGATTTGCTCACCATGGTTCATGTTAGCAAGAAATGGGAACTAGTGTCGTACTTTCAATTTTGAGACCTGAGACGAACTCTAAAAGTTGTGTCCTCAAAGCTTAATGTTCATATCATATTATATTGTACTAGTGCTCTGCAAACGAAAGTTTTTTTACTAAATTATTTTCTTATTAGAGGCACGTTTGCTTATCTAGATACGAATTATAAAACTCACTTACACAAATATAAATTAATAAATAGCGGTTGCTTTGATAATTTTTAATATTATTGCTTTGTTATTTTTTATGATGATATTAATAGCTATTAGCTAAGAAGCACTAAAGCATCAAGCATGGAGGGAACTTTTAAGGTCCGATAGATGTGTATTGTAACAAATTTATCAAAAACTATCAAATTTTCTTAAACTCACCTGCGGAGCAATTAGCAATGTGGAGAGGAAAGGAATTAAGGAAGTGTTTGGAGCCAACAATGAGAATAGGAAAGAAAGTGCTTGTCCTCTTTTGAATATAAAAAAAAAGGAAGTGCTTGTCCCTCAAGTACACCCAGTCAGAAGCAAACAATTACAAATCCTAATAAAATATTCCAATTATAAGACCTTGGTTTGCTTTGTTGTACACAAAAAACTCAACTGGGCCCAATTGAAATGGACTATATTATACATATATACTAAAAAAATAAAATTTTGGTGCCCCTAAATTTTTTGGGCCCAAGACAAGTGCCTCATAGGCTTTCCACTACCAAAATCTAACGGTTTAGAAACGGCCATATCCGTCGGTAACTGGATTTAGCGACGGGCCGTCGATGATTTTGGCCGAAAAAATCTGTCGAGAAATAACCCGTCGCTAAAAATATCCATTGCTAAGTTGTCGCAATTCGAGGACAGATTACCGTCAGCAAGATTCGTACAATTAGCGACGACGGACCAATGGTTTTTCGTCAAAGTAAGTATCATGAAGTTAGTGGTACTGCTAGATTACCGACGGACATGTCCGTCGAAAATACATCGAAAATGTGTCGGTAAGTGCGTATAAGAGAGTTTCTGATATGCAAAATCCGTCGCGAATAGTTGCTAATGGTCGACGGATTTGCGACGGATTAGCGGCAGAGTATCCGTCGCTTAGGTTCTGGAAATCTTTCATGTTTCTAGAACCTTGTCGACGGATAATCCGTCGCTTGGTAGTCGCCATCCGTCGCTAACTGGAAATTGTCCAGTTAGCGACAGATATTCCGTCGCTTAGTAGTCGCCATCTGTCGCTAACCGGAAATTCTCCAATTAGCGACGGATATTCCGTCACTTTGCCGTCGCTTTCCGTCGCTTTGTAGTCGCTAGTCCGTCGCTAATTGGAATTTTTTTAAAAAAAATTACATAAAACAGAGCATTCCATGTTCACACAACATCCGAAACATCGGAACATCACAATATGCATCACACATCACACAACCCAACAAACCAATATACATCACACACCAATATATAAATATCCATCACAAATACATCACACAAACCAACATACAACACTCACCAATATACAAATATCCATCATTTTAAAGCATTATCTAAAACTTACCACCATTATCAAAAACATACCACCATTATTTAGCCAATATCCAAACATTCATCAGAACGTTCATCAAAAACTAATATCCAAGTGATAATATCCGAAATTCACAAATATTCAATATTTAAAAATATTTCAAACCTTTCAAATACAAAACATCAATAAGAAGTAGGAGTTGGATCGTCCGCTGGTGGTACTCCTTACTGTGCCCGACGATAATACTCCTCCACCATGTATGTCGGCAAGGTATCAAAGACATGGTCTGGAAGTTGGCGTTGCTGCTCTTGCGACATCATGTCAAGGAGTGTTGTCACAGCAGGAGGCAGTACCAAAGGGACAGCAGGGCAAAAAGAAAGATGCCCGACGGAAAAAGGATCGGGAGTAGCAGTAGACGGACCGGGAGCAGCTACGACGGAAGAAGGACCAGGAGCAGCAGTAGACGGACCGAAAACAGAAGAACAGGGAACAGATGGACCAGGAGCAAATGAACCGAGAGCAAACGGACCGGGAACAGAAGAACCGGGAGCAGTAGAAGGACGCGGATAGTACGTGGTTATATGCTCCTGCAAGGACGACACCATCTCGGCCAGATTCGCAAGCTGTATCCTCACAACATTGCCTGCCGGGGTCGCGGGAGGAGGCGAGGACTGTGGAATTCTTGGAATCGACACCTACAACGACTCCAGGGAGCCGCATCCGTAGAGACGCCCTTTCCTAAAGTCATCGACGGTATCTATGAACATGTCATCATAGCGAGCGGCCATCGAAGAGGACGCCTGGGCGGGAGTCATTTCGCCGACATCCTCGGCAGCAGATGGCTGAACCCGTCTAAGGGCCTCACGGTATGCAGCCTATCAAATGAATGTGTTTATACTATGAGTTTTCCTAAGTTATAATCTAAATCCTATGTTTCCCTAAGTTATAGTCTGAATCCTAAGTTTACCTAAGTTCTAGTCTGAATCCTAAGTTTACCTAAGTTATAGTCTGAATACTTATAATTCTAACATAAATCTTATAAACGTAAGTACTTACATCAGTCACCTTTACCCTCTTATCGACGAAGCTCCCGTCCTTTCGCCTCTTGTGCGTATATTGGAATGCAACGTACTTGGTGACCGATTCCACCTCTTTTCTCTCCTTTACTGCCTGTTAGGACTGCATACGAAATACATCATGCATGATGACGTTTTTTTCGTCTCTATATTTCCAACGGTTTAGCGACAGATTGGCGAGCGAGTTTTGCCCTTAAAATTAAAAAAATTATTGGCTGCTATTAGATGGCAAACCGTCGATTTTTAGTCGGTTGTCCGTCGCTATTAGCAACGGACATAATCCGTCGCTAAACCTCCGTTGCCAATTCTCTGTATTTTGGTAGTGTCCTACTAAGTTCGGCCCTGATGGGAACTTGAGATGATGGGATTTAAAAATTTTACTATACACTATGTCTAATTTATATACATATTTATAAGCATAGGTATTCATATATTTTTAATAACTAAGGCTAAATCCTTCACTCATCTTTATGTAACATACCTATCCTATTTAATTGAAGAAAATTATATTAGATAATATCAATTTTTAAATTAAGAAGAGGGGTTTGCATCCTATTTAATGAAATAAATATATTTAATAACTAATAATGTTAGGATTATTTAAATAACTATAATAATATCCATAGGTATAGCTATAAGTAAAGTAATTTGCAAAAATTTAATTTATCATCAAATATTTGTTAAAAAATACTCAAAATAGGGGGAGTTACATACTTCCCAACTTGTAAGAATTTTGTCCCCAAAATTAAGATGATGGCACGATTAGGAAAATAAGAAAATTAAAGGAGTATTACGGGTACGCAAAAAGTAGTACGTAAATTCGTACTTCGATCCTCGAACAAGTAAGGAAAATAGTCCGCCCGATGAATGATGCTTCCATGCAGGTTGGACGAATCAAATAGTTCGCCCTCTCAGTACTTTATCATTGCTGTTGAGAATCCCAACTAGCTGCTCCACATACGACAGGCTCGGTCTAACTGTAATCTCTGAGTGATTCAAGCACATGACTCGGGTCTTCCATGTACTTCCTCAACTGCGATACATAGAAAATATTATGTACGCCCTCAAGTGAGGGTGTAATGCAAGATGATAAGCCACTTCACCAACTAGCTCCAAAATATCGAAAGGCCCGATGTACCTCGGAATCAACTTGCTTCTGCTCCAAAATCTATTAGTCCCCCGAGTTAGTGATATCCTAAAAAATACGTAATCGTCTTCCTTTAACTCCAAAGGTCTACGGTGCATATCGACCCAATGCTTCTGCCTATCCTTTGTCGCTCTGAGGTGGCTCTGAATCTACTTCACCTTCTCCACCGTCTGGGTGACTAACTCTGGACCAAGTACTTGACGCTCTCCCATGTCACTCCAACATACTGGAGACCTACACTTCCTTCCATACATTGCCTCAAAAGGTGCCATATGTATGCTTGCTTGGTAGCTGTTGTTGTAGAAGAATTCTACCAAATGCAGATGATCTTCCCAAGATCCTCTGAAACCTATCATCCAAGCTCTCAGCATATCCTCAAGTATATGGATCGTACACTCTGACTAGCCATCGATATGTGGATAATAAGTAGTGCTGAACTTGAGACGAGGACCCAAACACTCATGCATACTCCTCCAAAAATGAGATATGAATCTGGAACCGCAATCTGACATTATACTGACTGGTTCTCTATGCAGACACACTATCTACCGCATGTACAAATCAGCCAGAACCTTCGTGAATTGCCCAACTCTGAAAGGCAAGAAATGAGCCGACTTGGCGAGTCGATCTTTGTTATCCCAAACTTCATCCTTCCTGCTGGGGCTCCTCGGGAATCTAGTAACAAAATTAATCGTAATGTGTTCCCACTTCCACTCAGGAATGGAAAGAGGATACAATAGTCCTGTAGACCTCTGATGCACGGCCTTGACCTACTGACACTACAAAAAATAGGGTTTTGGCGATCGAAGATTAGCGACAGAAAATTTCGTCGCTAATAGCGACAAATGAGCGACGGATTCGTGACGGAATCCCGTCCAATTACAAAGTTAAATATCAATTATTTTTATTGTCCACAAGTGTCGACAAAGAGCCATTTTTCCGTCAGTAATCTAGTGACAGAGTTAATTGTCGTCGCTAATTAGTCGCACATCTGTCAGTATTTGGCGAAAAACATACGGGAATGTGAATCCAAAGTTTGTGTCAAATTAGCGACAGACATGACTTCCATCGCTAAGTCAGTTCCGTCGCTAAGTCATCGCACAACTGTCTGAATGTTGTCCAAATTTTCGTGCTGCCTAGAATTTCGTGCTTCAATGGCAATGAATTAGCGACAGAAATTATCTATCGCAAATCTGTCGCTAAATTTTTGAACCATTTAATTCGAATCGACATGGGGGTTTTTACTCCCCACGAACTCTCTCTCTCTCCAACCCTCCTCAAGAGATCCCCCCTGACATCCGACGTGCGCCGACGAGCCCCCCCTCTCTCATGTACTACTCTCTTTTCCTCTTTTAGGGTTAGGGTTCGGGTTAGGGTCTGTGGTTAGGGTTAGGGTATGGTGTTAGGGTTAGGGTTAGGGTTCGGGTTAGGGTCTGGGGTTAGGCTTAGGGTTCGGGTTAGGGTATGGGGTTTGGGTTTAGGTTTGGGTTAGGGTTCAAGTTAGGGTTAAGGTTTGGGGTTAGGGTTTGGTTTAGGGTTATGGTTTGGGTTAGGGTTAGGGTATAGGGTTAGGGTTAGCGTTAGGGTTAGGTTCGAGTATGGAGTCGTGGTCAAGTTCGGGTTTGGAGTCGGGGTCGGGGTCGAGTTCTATTTATATATAATGCATTTATTTTTACTTTTTGATACTAATTAGGAGTATATTGATCTATTGCATGAAGCATAATAAGGTTGAAGCATGTAAGGTTGTAAACCAATTGGTAAGGGTGTAAAAACATTAAAAATAGAAATTTGATCTATTACATGTAAACCAATCGGTAAGGGTGTATTATTTTATTTAATTTCAAAACTACTAAGAAATAACACTAGAAATACTTATAATTATGCCCAGATGTATAAAATATTTTTTAAATATTAATATTTATTTGTTTTTCAATAAAAATATTCGATACTCCGATCCGAAATCGTCGATACTATACTGATATCACGGATACCGATAGTCATAGGAATGGTCCGATACTTATTCTGATATCGATACTCATAGGAATCGGACCATTCCTATGAGTATTGGTATCGGCAATACTACTGATATCGTCGATACCAATACTCATAGGAATGGTCCGATTCCGATACTGATACTCAGTTTTGGCCAAAACTGTTTTGTAAGCATTATGGGCCTATTGTTCACTTTTACAAAACTAAAACTTCATAAAGTAAGAGTGTATAGAATGAGTATCTTAGTAGTATATCGTAGTACCTAGAGTGTATAGAGTGAGCCTTCCTACTCCCCTTCTTCTCATTCGGGTCATGTGGCCTCCTATTCTGCATCATATGATATCCAACTCAACCAAAGCCTAGAGAAGTGTGAAAATATTAATATTAATCAAGGTTCACAGTATCGGTATCGAAATCGGTATCACCATTTATCTCATGGCTTCCTCTACCATAATGTAAAACCAAACATGAAGCAGAGCTTCATATTCAAAACATTAGAAGTAAAAAGTTTTCAATTAGAAGTAAAAAGTTCTCTTTAGGTACCTACACCATCTAAAGAAGAAAGTTGGCAACAAGGCTCATATAGAGGCTTCGATATGCGAAGCATATCTTATCGAGAAGGTATCAAACTTCTGCTCCATTTATTTTGATACTCATGTCCAAACAAATCGAAATAGACCTCTAATGAATGACAAAGATGTTGAGGATAGAGGCATATTCAATATAAGGGGCAGGCCTATTGAGGCTAGCAAGAAACAGTGGTTGACTGACGATGAGTTTGATGCAGCTTCCCTATATGTCTTGTTAAATTATGACATACAAGAAGTGGAAGATTTGGAGAAGTAAGTGACTGCACTTACACTCGTTATAATCTCTAATTTGGTGAAGGAAATATACTGACTCATTATTATTCTCTCTATCAGTGTATTTAGAGATGAAGTCAAAATGAGGACACCCGATATTACTAACGAGGGACTTCAAAGAGAGGTTGACTGTAACTTTCCGTCATGGTTTCGCAAATACATAAGTAACTAAGAAAATATGTAATACGGCTACCATTAAAATATATGTAGCTAAAATATTTAAATTATCAATATGTGTTTACAGGTTTTATTGCATGAAACAACCCTAAAAATGAGAGTCTTCGTAATTTGGCATTGGGACCGATCAAGCAAGCAAAGACTTGGCCATGCTATGTCGTTAACGGCTTCAAGTTTAAGGCAACTCAGAATGCTATAAATGCCAAATTTCTAAATGACGGCTTCACTACAAAGGATTCTGGGGTTCACATTAGAGGCAGCATCTATAATGACGAGCCGGACTTTGACTATTATAGAGTACTTAGGATATTGTAGATTTACAATATCCTGTCCCATATCATATGCATATTGTGTTGTTCAAATGTGACTGGTTTGATAGGACACCAAATATCGGATGGAGAATCGATAAACAATTTGGAATCATCGAAATAAACCATCGCAGGAGATATAGAGGGTCCGACACGTTTGCGATAGCAAGTCAGGCTGTTCAAGTCTACTATACAAGCTACCCATGGCGTCGTAGAGATCGATTTGACTGGTAGGCAGTATGCACGATTAAAGCTAGAAATACATTCAATGTTGGAGACCTAACATACCAAGAGGACCAGGTCGAAAAGCACCAATACTTGGGACAACAGTCGGATACCATAGATGTTGAAGATATAATTAGGAAAAATAGAGGAGAGGAAGATGTTGATACACAAGACTTGGCCGTCAACCATGGGACAAAGAGCCGTCTTGTCCCAATTATAGATCAGGCTGAAGAAGAAGAAGAAAAAGAAGAAGAAGAAGAAGAAGAAGAAGAAGAAGAAGAAGAAGAAAACAAAACAAGAAGAACAAGAACAAGAAGAACTTATTGAGGATGAGGATAAGGATACAGATGAAGTCAAGGACGAGGATATGGATGAGGATGAAGACGAGGATGAGGCCAAAGGCGAAGATGATGATTAGATTAAAAATATAGCGGTATATAAAAAACTTCCAACTAACTTAGTGAATTTACTTTTACCTCATAAAAATACTTACAACTAACTTAGTAAATTTATTACCGCCTAAAAACACTTACAACTAACTTAGTAAATTTATTGCATTTTAGTTATTTTAGTTTATACTTCTACATTCTTATTTTATTTCATGCTTTTGTCGTTCGATTCATCTACTTATTGTATGGTTTTTTTTTGCAGATGGCACTCCTAATCTTCATGTTGATCGCGTCGGCACTTATCGTACTGCTGGTAGTATATTTAGTTTAGTCTTTTATTTATTTATAATTATATAATGTTAATTATGTTTATGTGTTCTATTTACAGGTTATGGCCACTGGCGGTCGCGACGACCGTGGTGGTCGTGGTGGAGGTCGTGGTCGTGGTCGCCTTCACCGGGATGTGACTCCATCTACCGAGCCGGACCCGGAGAGTACCCCAGAGACCTCCTCATCCCTCCCTTGATCTACCCCGGGGGTATCGCCATATATTGGCTCCGGGAGGACGCCAGATGCCGGCCCATCGTCCGTTCCGCCAGCAGATCCTCCAGTTACTGCACGGTGGGCCCCAGAGTATCCACGGATTCAGTTTCGTCCGATTACTAGCGAGTACATTCGTAGACCCGTGGATCCTTCGACGCCACCAAAGAGACCGACAGGGAATTTTAGACGAAAGCTATGGCCTGCGAGCGATCTGTAAGTAAATTTGTATTTTGTAAGTTACTTTTTTAATTTGTTTCATTTATTCAAGTAAATAATCCAGTCATTGCATCTTTGTAGGTTTTTTTTCGTGGGATGCTACCAGTTAGCTAAGGCTCATTATTAGGTAAAACTTCCATGGCCCCTATCTCAATTTTAGTGAGGTGCCCCCGGAGTCACGGTACATCTGGCTCGAACAGATGACGGTATATATATATATATATCTTTTGATTACTTATTATTAATTATTCTTTAAACCACCATTTTTCTAATTACTTGATATTGGAATTTGTATGTCAGTTGACATTTTGGTGCCCCCCCCCATAGGGAGACGGAGGTCATTAAGACCTACAAAAAAGCTGCCGGGAAGCAGCTGCGGGATGCGAAGGATGACATCCGCAGTAGGAGGAAGGTCTGGCTCCAGGGGGACTTCTATGAGCAGATGCTTGAAAGGATGAATACGCCCGAGTTCAAGAATAAATCGGCGAAGGCGAAGGCGAATCGACAGGCAGCAGATCTGCATATGGGGGGATCGAGGCCCCACGCAGCGACGCTTGGAGATCTGCTGAGATATTAGAAAAAACTTTATTTTTTTATTTACTTGATATCGAAAAAAACTTTATTCTATGAATGTTTCGTACGCAGGCGACAAAGGCAGCAAAGGAGGAAAAAGATCCCCGCTCGGTCACCTTGGACGATGTATTCGACAGTACGCACAAGAGAAAGAAGAAAGGTAGCTTCGTCGACGAAAGGGCCGAGCAGACTCATGTAAGTATTTAACTTTATGAGATTTATGTTTTAGAATTGTAAGTAGTTTAGTTTATGTTTTTTTTGACAATAGTGTAAGGCCTTAGAATTTATACTATATAACTTAGGAAAAATAATAGTAAACTAAACACATTCATTGAATAGGCTAAGAATCGTGCGACAGTTAGCACGATTGAGCCCACTCCTGCTGAGGGTATCGGCTAATCGACGTACGCCCAGTCGTTCCTTTCTATGACCGCTCGCTTGGACGACTTGTTCGTACAAGCCACTGGCGGAATAGGAAAAGGCGGGCACGTCTACGGTACCGAATCCATAGCACCGTCGTAGACGTCTTCGAGACTTCCACCGCCGCCACCACCTCTGCTCCTGCGACTCAGCTCGACGAGGATGTGAGGACACAGCTTAGGACTCTAACCTCGGTGGTGACGTCCATGCGGAAGAAGATGACCCGGATGGCATCGTAGTACCCCGGTTCTTCTACTACTCCGGGTCCTTCGGAGGGTGCCGGTCCTTCTTCTACCGGATGTGTTTCTTTTGATGCTGCTGCCAATTTTCTACTGGCTTTGTCTAGGATTGCTCTTCTTGACCTGATATCGCCGGCAGATCTAGCCGAGTTCCACAACAAATATTTGATGGTCTGTCGGCTCACATCTTTCAGGCATATCTTTATAGAGCGCAGCAAGCACCATCGGATGATCCAGCCGATCCAGCCGATCTGTCCTAGTTTTATTGTATTTGTAATGTATCAAAATTTGGATAATTTTAATTTATTATGGATATTTTGTTCTGTTTGTGGATTGTTATGATTATGGATAATTTGGATAATTTTAAATTATTGTGGATTATTTTGATTATGGATATTTTTGCGGATTGTTGGTGGATTATTTTGTTTGTGGATTGTTGATGGATATTTTTGTGGATTGTTGGTGGATATTTTGTTCTGTTTGTGGATTATTGGTGGATTGTTGATTATGAATATTTTGTTCTGTTTTGTTTGTGGATTGTTGATTTTGTTAATGATTAATTGTGTAAATAGGGTGTTGTGAATTCAGGAATTATTTTTAAAAAATTTCCAGTTAGCGACGGACTTCTGACGGCATAGCGACGCTCGACGACGGACAAGCAATGGATTATCCGTCGCTAAGCTTCTGAAAATTTAAATATATCCAGTTAGCGACGGATAGCGATAGAAAAGCGACGACGAATCGGTCGCTGAGCTTCTGGAAATTTATATGTATCCAGTTAGCGACGGTGTACTGACAGAGTAGCGACAAAAAGTCCATCGCCAAGCTTCTGGAAATTTACATATATCCTTGTAGCGACGGATAGCGATGGAATGACGAGAACCGGGCGACGGCCATATCCGTTACTAAAATGTTGCTATAGCATATCAGAAAGTTTCTGATACGCAAATTTTGACAGATAGCGACGGAATAGCGATAACATTGCGATGGAAAAGTCCGCCACTAAGATGTTACTATAGCGTATCAGAAAATTTTTGATACGCAAACTTCAATGGGGTGTACGTCGGTAAGCCATCGCTAAGTGGTCGAATACGTTCGACGAAATTCCGTCGCTAAGTCGTCGCTAAGTTTCTGCTAAGCAACCATCATTTTTCTGCCACATTTTTGTCGAAGCTTCGACTATTTAGCGACGAATTTTTTTAACGACGAGTATTTTATCGACGGCACCGTTTGGCCGATAAGCTGTTGTTAATCCGTCGCTAAATTAATTTAGCGACGGATTCATCCGTCACCAATTAACTATTTTTGGTAGTGTGACAGACCAAGCATCTCAATGCAAACCGAGCGATCTCTCTCTTCATTCTATGCCCCTAGTAATGATGCCTCAAATCCTTGTACATCCTCGTACCTCCAGATTAAATAGAGCATATTGAGCTATGCGCCTCAGTCATCAGCTCCTAGTGTAACTTGTCACTCTGAATGCATAGGCCATCTCCACACCTCAACGTCCTGTCCTCGTGAATCTGTAGCACTGTCTGCATACCGGCCTCTGTCCTCTTTGGGAGTCTCCTTAATCTCACATATGTAAGCAGAGCGACCTTGATCCTCTCAACCAATGGAGACTGTACCCCATGGGTAGCCAACTGGCGATCCATATTCGGCAGTACGACCTCTATCCCCATCTCCTATATATCCGCTACCAAGTGATGCTGAGTCGTCAAGAAGTATGCCAAGGGTTTCCTGCTCAAGGCGTCAGCCACGACATTCGCCTTGCCATGATGATACAGCAACTCAATCTCAAAGTCTTTTATCAACTCTAGCCAATGTCTCTGTCCTATGTTCAGCTCCTTCTGAGTGAAGAAGTACTTTCGGCTCCTGTGGTTAGTAAATATCTTGACTCGCTCTCCAAATAGGTAGTACCTCCATAGATTTAGTGCAAATATCACCGCAACTAGCTCTAAATCATGCGTCAGGTAGTTCTTCTCATGGGTCCACAACTGTCTCGATGCATATAACATAATTCCTTGCCATGATGCATCAGAACACATCATAATCCGCTCTCGGATGCCTCGTTTTATACCACAAAACCTCCAGATCCCGAAGAAAGAGTCAAGATAGGTGCTGACATCATATGCTTATTCAAATCATAAAAGCAGTCTGACACTCCTCATTCCAGATGAACTCCTGATCCTTACGCGTCAAATGTGTCATAGGCTCGACAATCCTCGAGAAATTTTCCATGAACCTCTGATAATATTCGACAAGTCCGAAAAAACTCGTAATCTCCATAACTGATGTAAGGGTAGGCCAAGTATCATCTGTTGCAATCTATTCTGGATCCACTGCTAATCCATCTCCGGTAATTATGTGCCCAAGGAAGGATACCTTGCTCAGAAAAAACTGACACTTAATGATCTTGGTATATAGACTTTTCCTCAATGTCTTCAGCACGATTCTGAGATATTCATCTTGCTCCTCGTGGCTCTTGGAGTACACAAAAATATTGTCAATAAATACCACTACAAACTTATCCAAGTACCGGTGGAACACCTTGTTTATCTGAATCATAAACACAGCTGGTGTACTGGTTAAACCAAACAACATCACAAGGAACTCATAGTGCCCATACTTCATCCAAAAGGGCATCTTCGAAATGTTCTCCTTTCGAACCTTGATTTATTGGTAGCCGGACCTGAGATTAATCTTCGAGAATACACAGGCATCGCTCAACTGGTCAAACAAATTATCTATACGTGGCAGGGGACACTTGTTCTTCACTGCCACTACATTCAATTCCCTGTAGTCGATGCAGAAACATATCAATTCTTCTTTTTTTGGCATGAACAAGTCCGAAGATTTCTACGGTGAAACATTCAACCGGATAAAACTTTGGTTCCCTAGCTCTGTTATCTGGACCTTCAGTTTATACAAACCCATGTTCCTGCTCCTTCTGAGTCTGGTCATCCTTATCCTAGTTTTTTTAAGATACCGTCTTAAAGAGTCCAATTTCTAGCATCCCTTCTATATCTGATATGTTCTATGTCTACAGTTCCCAAGTTTTTAATTCAATTCTCCTATTGGTTTTCTCTAGCATTTGTTTAAGCCTCAAGTTAACCAACTATCACTCTCTTGATCTTGTGGCTCTTCCCTACATCTTGTTTTTATCATATTTCTCAGGTTAAGCATAGCCTTAGGTTCAAACTTCAATATAGATTCTTCCGTACTTATTTACAAATATTAGCTTGTTTGCACTTTACTTTATTATTCCCTTGTCATGATTTCTTTCTTTATCGTATAATTATTCTTCTCTTATAAATTCTCCTTGAGTTTATACCCCACCCCCCCTTTTTTTATTCCAAATAATCCCTTAAGCTTTTATCGGTATTCTTAATCCGCAATCAATTTCTTACTTATCCCTCAATCCGATATCCTTAAATACTGCTATCCATCACTCCTTTTTATCCTCTGAATATAGTCGTAATCTGATGCTATCTTATAAATGTTCATACTCAGTAACGGTTTTAGAATTTTATCCTAAGTATATGTCACCAACTATTTTGTCCAATTGAACCTCCACATAATTCTTATCTTAATTAATGTCATATATCAATTCATATTCTTCAATTTGTTTCTTTCTATCATTATTACTTTGAGTTATCCAAATATAAAAATTGGCATAATCCAAACATGAGTTTAATTTAAATCCTAATATCAGAAAACTTCTCCAAGGTTAGAGCCTTAAGTTTTCTATTTCTTAAATCCTTGACACATTTACTCATACTACCATAAATTGTAGTTAACCCTAACATCTAATTATGTTTACCATAAATCATCAAATAATACTTGAACTTCTATCATTCAATAAATCCTTCTAACCACCAATAATTCTAAATCACTTCTAACTCAGGCGAATGGATATATTTTATCTAATTCTAGGCTTATGATGCTGGGTTCATTTCTTATACTAAACTTTAGACCATCAAATCTTTCTAGTTCAGCCTCTGGAAGAATATCAAGCCTAACCCTTCTTACTATGCATACTATTTTCCTACAAAAAATTCAATCAAGTGTTCCTTCTTCTTCTTGACAAGGATATGCCTCTAGAGATAATCACCATGCACGAATGTACATCTCTTGGAAGTAGTAGGAGAAGAAGAGAAACAAAAATAGCGATATCGAGGGAGAATGAACAAATACAATTATAAAGTTCAGCGAGGATAATCAAATGCAAGAGAAGTTTTCAAATCAGCTGTGGATTTTGAGATCCTTTTTATTCTTAATCATAACTATAGGCTCGCTCAGAACAATAATATAACTGAAACGATAAATTGGACTGCATGGGCCACCACAAAAATCATGCCACGGCCCAGTCCCAAAATACACGGGACTAGGCCACATAACAATGTCCAGCTATGTATCAAAGTGGACTCCAATCTAAAATCGAATATGCAAAGCTATCTTAGATTTGTGTAGCTACCACTATAACATGTTTATAACTCAAACCACAGGACAAGAACATAAAGAATTGAAAGTATGGGTACCAGTCTGCAGTCTAATAATTAAACTTGCCCGAATAGGCTCAAAAGGAGTAATATGAGTCTATAAACACTATACTACTAAGCAGATACAAATAGCAGGAAATGAAACATATAAACTATCAAAGAGTGAATACTTGCAAAGAGTCAATACATGAAATACAATGAAAGCTCATCAACAATCTAGCAGAGACCTCTGTAGACCATACGACTAACCTGGAAGGAAACCAGGTCCTCAGTGGGATGCAATAAGGTACATAATATGTAAGCCAAGTGTATACAGTGATAATAAAAGTAAAGTAAATATTTCTGCCCAAAAAGGGGTGTAACTAGCATAACCGACTAAATGACAAATGCAAATTGAGAACATCACTCGAACACCAAGGCTATCACAGTGAAACCCGAAGACCTGATAGGCACTCTAGCAAACCATGATGTAACCCCATAGTCATGGTAAGGAAAGGTGTGGCAAACTATGAAATCTTCGAAGCTCTGGTAATGGACAATGACATACTTATGGAAAATTAGCCCAAGCCCACGGTGTATGTTTTCCCCTCGATCCCATGAGACCGTACAAATAGTGTCCAAGAGACACTCCGTCAAAACCACTAACTAGGACATCGAGTCATAATAATAATAATGTAGAGTGTCAAGTCATCATCCTAGAATAAAAAATGGACCTAGATCCGTATACCAAGATGTAATCAGTACGAGATCCGTCAGTAATCTAAGTGTCACATGAATATGTCCTAGGGTCTGATGTACCCGCAACGATTTGTCATGGTAACACAATGTAAATATCTAATAATTATACCTGATGAAACTGTTGTCCATCGGCACCCGAATATGATTCAGACGTGAGGTACCGAACACGGCCCTATAGTGACAAATAGCATAAACATGTTTAAGAACAAATATGGAAACTGAAGTACAAAACTGGCAATGTACACTTGCCTAGCTCCGGATGCTAAGAAGAAATAACTGCTCCAACGCCCACGTCCAAAGAGTAAAAGGGACCAAAAGAAATATTTAGGAATTTAATTAATGAATTAGCTATAAATAATAAGAGTCATAAATTATGAACTTAAACTGGCACACATATGCATACTAACCAAGCATGTTCTAAGTCGATATATAAACACTGATGACTGGTAGTAAGATTTCTTTATGGCCTCCTATCTTGAAGAGGAACACATAATCATCAAGGTTTATTCCTTAACATAAACATTATGATTCCTCATGATACGTCAATTGTTGCCTTCTCCTCAATACATGAAATTTCTTAATGTGGTTTCCTTACACCAACAATAGTTATTTAAGCCATCCAGTCATACAATAGGTTATCTTCCTATCACTCACTTACAACACATACAACTAGGCCTCGTTTGGTCCACAGATTTATGGAACCAGAAAAGGAAAGTTGTTCCTTTCCTTTATTTGGTAGCCGCAAACTTGGGAATCAATTTCCTGACAAGAGGGAAAATGGGAGGGAATATGGTTCCACTCATGACCCATGGGATTGATTTTCCCTCATTATTTTCCAATATTTATTACAAAAAATTATGACAAAACTAACCATGTGTTATTGCCTATTTTACCATTAACTCCTCGTATTCTGATCCCTTTGGATTTTCATAATGTCATTTTTATTTTAAAAGGTAAGGATATTATTAGAACATTGATATATTTTTGTTTTCCTTTCCTGCACTAACCAAACACTGAAAAGGAAATCAAATGGTCTTTTCTAGGTGGTTTCCTTGTTTTACCAAACAACGGAAAAGAAATGTGACATGAATTCTACTCTCCCATTCCTATGGAAAGTACAAGGGAATCAATTTCCCTTCCGTGAACCAAACGAGGCCCTAAAGTTATCATTTCTAGAAAGAACAGTGCCTTCATCTGCCATATAAGAGTACATATAGAGTCTATCTATTCATCATTACACTCGATTTTCCAATACATATGTTGCAAGTTCCTAGCAGTGGGCACATAGAGCCACATATACTCGTGCACATTTTTTTTGTCGAATAATGCATATACATGACAGTATAGATATTTCTATCTAAACCCACATTCCAGTATTTCTTCCATAAATCCAACAGGTGCATCTATTACCTCTATCATCAAAGCTTCTTATGTACACACATTTCTTTTGTGTATATTCCAGTAAAGAATCCCATACATAAAAGTCATTCTTAAGACTTCTAAACCTTACTCCACACCACATGGAAATATATAGACCATGAACTAGTTACTACTCTTCACGACTACAGTTTAGTGTGAGGATGTATCACTTGTTTAGACACATATGTGAACCTATTCCCATCTATCAAACCACTGTATCATCTATGAGTAAATTTATAACCACAAGGCATGCCAAAATTTTAGTCCACTCAATAATATATATAAGAAGAACATCAAACGCCAACCTTGTCCTTCTTCTATGCTTCACTTACACAACCCATTCTATTGTATTGCTATAAGCTTAGATGTCAATTTATATGGAGAGATGTTTCCAAACATTAGTAGAAGATGATCGGCTAAAGAAATAAATAATAGAAACGGAGGATGGGATACTAGAAAAATTTGATCGGCATAGTGATAATCATACAACGATGGCTGCTTGCCGCTCGACTGAGACGCCGGGCTGTTGCTAGAAGTTCCTAGTGTAGGAACGTCGGCCGTCGTCGGGTCGACACAGGAGAAAGAGGTTTTTTCGGGCATTGGCACCTTGGTGGTAAAAATATTCCAGATTGGTGAACGTGGCGGCTAGGTTTTTTATGAGGATGAGGAAGAGTGGAATGATGGTTTACATAGAGGAGGTTTAGTGATGACGGATGAACGGTTGGATAGGGGTCGTTACAGTCGTTCTCTGTCGGCCTGACTTCCAACTACAGGGGTTGCAGTGTCCTTCTCCCGCGGAGGAGAAGAACAGTTCAAAAATACATAATGGGTTCATTTGAGAAGGACGTTGAGGAGAACCGCCCGGAACCAAAAGCGTTGGGAAGCAGCTTCACTCAACGGGCCAATGAATGAATAACCGAAGTTTGGTTTACAAAAAAGGAGAGAAAAAGTGAAGTAGCTAGGCATTGGCCCCATCCGTGGCCCATTAATTCGTACCTCTATGAAGCATGCAACATGTAACGTCCCAAATGTTGTGGCCCGTCCGAGGCCAAGTTGCATAACCTTTCCATGGATCAAGGTTATACGGAAAGCTTCTAGAACATTCCAGAAGATGGCGGAACTCTCTAGAAGATGGTGGATTTCTCTGGAAGGCCCAAGATCATTCTAGACGGTCCAAGATGCTTCTAGATGGCCCGTGAAGTTTTCTTTTACGTTCTTAGGGAATAAACCTGGAATATGTCGTTCCAGTTATGGTAGGAAAAATAATCCTTGGAATTTTCCTTCCAGGACTTTCCATGTAAAGCTCTATGAGCCATTATAAATAAGGAGGAGGCCTAATTTGTTCCTCACTACCTAAACTTGTAAGCATTCTCCAAGTCAATAAAGAATTTCTTACGAGTCTCCTCTTTGCTCTTCTGTCCTTAATTTCCTTAGCGATTTAGCTAAGTCGGGTTGGAAAGGCTTGCACGATCTTCGAGGAGAAAGTAAGTGCACCGCACGGGACAAAGTGCTAGCAAAAACACTAAGTCCATGACAAGTGGTGTCAAAGCCAGGTTCGATCGCCACCATGTCTTCAACCGAAGAAGTCCTCAACGACCAATCTGTATCGCCTAAGGAGAAGGCGAAGGCCTCGAGGAAGGGCAAGAGCAAAGAACCGTCGATAGAACGGGCTCTTGGCGAGTTGGCACAACGGATAGAGATACTGTAGAAAGGCATGATGGGCATCGAATTTCAAGTGGAGCAAAACCAAGCGGCTCACGAGGAATTTGCCCAGGGTTTGGAGGCGGATGTCGCCACGGCTATGTCGGAGTTCTGAGAGCATCTCCGCGAGATACAGGTCAAGTTCGAGGAGGAAAGAAAGGCCACTAAGGCGGAGATTGCCGAGCTACGCAAATAGATACAAACCAAGGCAGAGGTCCTCGAGAGGGCCATTGTTGGTGGTCCAGCTCCGAGGAGGGAATCGACACAGAGGGTGAAGTATCCTGAACCAAAATCCTTCACTGGCGTACGAGACATGAAGGAGGTGGATAACTTACTCTAGAATATCGAGCGATACCTAAAGGCAGTTCACATCGAAGATGAGACCGACAAGGTAAGCACATTATCCCTGTATTTCTCTGATAATGCTATGTTGTGGTGGCGACGCAACTGCATCGAGATAGAAAAAGGGCTCTGTTTGATCGAAACTTAGGAGGATCGCAAGAAGGAGATCAAGTCTCAATTCTACCCGAAGAACGTGGAGTATGTCGCGAGACGGAGTTTGCAATAACTCAAACACATCGGGTCCGTCAATGAGTATGTGGCAGAGTTCACCCGTCTGTTGCTTTACATTTTCACTATAGGCAAAGTAGATCGCCTGTTCTACTTCCAGGAAGATCTACAACCATCGGCGGCACAAGAATTGCATAGACAAGATGTGTCAGATGTGAACGCGGCTGTTGCGGCAGTCGAGAAGCTGATGGAATATCGACGGAGTGATGCCCCAAAGCCTAAGAAAAAGACTAGCGCCAAGTTCAATGGTAGGGGAGCGAAGGAGAACAATGGAAAGGGAGGCCCGCCGAAGGACAAGCAATGCTGTACATTCAGTATATAAGCAATGTATACGGATATGTATTTTATACTATATTCAGTATTTTTATGACTTTCGATAAACGGTAGAAAACATGATTTTTGAAAATTTACTCCTTGATTAGCATACCGCCAATATATCGGCGTGTACATTCAGTATACAGCCGGAAGATATTTCCACTTTTAGATATTTTTGATTTCAGACATTTTTGTAAGTAGTGTTCTTATATTTTTGTGAATAGTATTTAGATATTTTCATGAATAGTAATTATACATTCTATTATCCATTGATTTCTTGGTTTTCTTCTGAATGGTCAAGATCGATTCAGATCGAGTCACTGAACACGATCGGACGGTCACGATTAATTCACCTTCTCTATATATACGAGTTCATTTTTTTCATATTTTTTTACTTTCTTTCTCCACTCTTTTTTTCTTCTTATTTCTTCTCCACTTTTCCTCGTGAGCTAGAAGCTTGGTCTCGAGGCCTTATAGTGTGGTTTATGAATCCTTTTTGGTGGTGGTGTAACACCCCAGCCCCAAAATACGTAAGACTAGGTATACGAGTACATGCCAGCAGCACTTCACCAATGGGCCAAGCTACACAACAAGCCCATTAGCGAAATACTTAAGCTGTAAATCATGATAACACCCACAAATACAACACAGTCCACAGGTATATACATCTAATCACATCCACAGAGTCCACAAAGAGATCAAGAATAAAAAAAATGTCTCAAATATCCAGTAATAAAAGTAATAAAGTCTGTGCAGGTAAAACATTCTGAAACCACAGAGATAGAAACAAAGTACAAATCAACTACAAGTCTGATGAAAAGAAAAGGAAATAATATAGCAAAACTAAATATGAATGTAACATGATCACGAGAAGTCCTCTGGCACTATCTCGTCCTCCTGTGCCGGTACGCCTCCGGTCTCAGCTCCCGAATCGTAAACCTCCGGGTAGTCTTCGGCTTCTCTAAGGCTGGGAAATAGCCAGGTGCTCAGAGGACTAGCAAGGTGCATAATATACATGCCAAGGTACAGAAATAGAAAACATGAACTAAGGCAATCTACGGTATCCGTCTATGTGCTATGCAAGTGAGATACTTTTCTAGAATACCAGACCCCTTCTACTAAGGCTCACTAGCACCTAAGCAGGGTATTGTCCCCAGTACCTGTGTCGTGGCACCAAGGACAATCAATTCTCGACAGTGATAATCCTTTACTCTGCTACAGAGATAAAGGTCACCAAACAACGGGCCACACGACAATAGGTCTGATATTGTAGTCAAGTTCTTCCAATCCCCATCTCATGAATCTAGCAATGTCAAGTCTGTACAGTCATCTCAAAAGCAATAGCAATACTGATAAAGAAATCTAGAATGTAAAAACGAGGTCAATACCATAAATAGTCATGTAAACCTTGCATCATGAATGTGTCGGTGTCCTGTGGTCAATCGTATCAATGGACACGTCTGTATGTACGTAATTCCTAATATCAAAACTCGATGTCACTATCACGACATCGACACCTGTCTATAAATGAATACTGAGTATCAACGTCCTACGTCATGCAATACTAATCAAAAAGAACAACAAGACAGAAATAAAAGATCTGTAACGAAGGCAAGACACACTTGCCTGTAATTGCTGTCTGCGGGTAAGCCTGACCAACTCCGGTGTCCTTGTCGCTCCTCCCAAGCTCACCTATAATAATACATATATTTAATATTCTATATCAACATACCATTTATAAATTATATGAGTATCTATGCCTCCTAGTTGACATAACGTTGCTACGACACTGCATCTATTATATAAGTACATATATGTACCAAATCCTCTCATAAATACTTTACAATTATAAAAATATAATATATTTAAATTCTAGAATTTATTTATAAATATTTGTATATTTCTATAATGATATTCTCAATAGGAAAATCCTTCACAAGAGGTCTTATATCAATGCCACATATGACTTCCTCAATTCAACCCTTTAAATTTAGTTCCAAAACAATGATAAAATAAAATTAATAAATTCTGTAAAAATTCCAAAAATTTGTTAAAATAGTATTTATAATGTTAAACCTTGCACAACATAAAGTTTAATACGAATTCATGGAGGAGTTTTGACACTTTTGGACATAAGGAAAACAAAAATTTTTGGAGTTCGATGACATGGAAAATGTCATGAATTTTTAAAAGTAGCAAACGGATGCCAAACCTAACTTTCAGATATGCTTCAGAAAGATATCGATGTCTAAATTCTGAATAAAAATATAAAAATGTTAGAAACTGAACTTAGATAGGTGAAAAGTGGCCCGCAATAGAATTTATCAGTTCTGGATACCCTGTTGTAGAATCAATGCCACGGGAAAACTGCTTGGAACTAGGAGATCCGGAAATTAGAGGTTGGATTAGACATACAAAGATAACTCTCAGATTTGGTTTAAGGAGAAACGGATGAGAAAAAGTGCATTAAACATCATCTACAAGTCGACTAACCTGCTGTGACATTTCAGACTTCGATTCGACGAAGTTTCGGCCCAAGTAGCACATCGTGCACCTCTCTAACGGCCGCAAGGTTTCTTCTATAGTTGCTAGGGTAGAAGAGGATGTTAAGAGGGTCATCCAAGTGGTGGTGGTTGGCGCAGAAGTCAAGAAGAAAACAGATTTTTATGAAGAAAGGGGGTCGGCTAGGGTTTCGGTTTTGGTGGTTGTGGCCGCACGTAAGTAGAGGCTACATGGGATGTTGGCAGTTAAGAATAAAGAGGAATATTTTAGGGTTGGGTTGATATTTATATTATTAGGGCATGGACTTTGGTTTGATCTAATTTGGATATGATTTGATTCTTCAAAGTATACTATTAGTAATAGGTTTCCTAATTTGGTTAGATGTTTGACCAAGTTAAAGATATAGAAATTATTGCTCATGGATGCAATTAAACTCTAAAATTCACTTAATTATATGTATACTTGGTTTTGGTAATCCTAGTTAGCCTCTAGCTAGTAGGGTTGACTAGGTTAGGGTCCGAGTAACATTACTAGTCAAATTGGACCCGAAAATCAATCTAATGAGTCTCATGTGCCATTTGCAAATAAGTAGCATATGGGAACTTGATTGGATGGTACAACCTATGCATGTGCATTGTAGACTCAAAATGGGTCAAAATTATTTATTGGATCATACAGCTTCGATCTATGTCAAGTCCCAAAATTGAATTGGAAGTTGGCTTAAAATACAGCAATAGCTCAAATTGGCCTAAGTTGGCCTGAAGTTGCACGACGTTAAAAGAATGTTGAAAAGAAAATTTGGATAGGACATGATATATTAAACTGAAGGTGGACGAGTCTAGAATTCAAAATATGGAACTGGATTTGCGAAAATAATATTTGTTGTGCTTCAAAAATCACAGCTATGGTAAACTACTAACATAGTCATTATTAACTTTAATAAATTAAAATATCCATATAAAATAAAAATAAAATAATTAAATATAAAATTCAAAAATAAGGGGGCTTACAGGTGGAGTCGAAGAGTTAGGCTTGGAGCTATAGTATGCAAGTACATATTGCGAACTACTGGTATATATTTTTCTATTTTTTGGTTTCCTATGGTATTGATAGTCTGGTATTGTTTAGTACTTGTTTTACTAAATATGTTTCTCTCGAAATTCTCGTTATTTTGACTGTTTCAAAATTTAGTTTGAGCTATGTTTTGATTTCTTGCAAAGTCTTGATATTTTTTTAGTTTTACGGAGTCACCTACATCCTTTCTCAAATCCCCTACCCGCCTTCCCCACCCTCTCTTGGCCTCCGCCTACCTTCCTCACTGACCTGCACCCCACCCCTCATATCCTCACCTCACAAAGACTTCCTCCACCAAGCGCCTCTATGACAACCTACAGAGAGGTCCTGGAGAAAATGGCAGACCTCTTCTCGCTCCAGGGTTCGGCCGAAGCAATCAATATATCCGCTAGGGAAAGCACGGTTCCCTAATATTGGCGATCAACTCTTGACATCAAGCCATTATCCCCACGATGCTTTTCGTTTTCGTCGTTGTCAACTATTCTTCAAAAACTATGGAGGATCTCAGGCACTATCCAAGTCAGGAAACTTGACCTAGAGGCGGGATCTTTCTTAGTCCGACTGGATTCCCCCATGGAGGCTGACTGGATCATCATAGAGGCGCCATGGAGCATCAATGAAGACATCTTAGCCCCGGAAAGATGTGACCCTTCGACGTTGCCGGAGAAATACAGATTCAATTACGTAGATCTTTGGACTCAACTCCACCGCATCCCGCCAAAGTACATGAATCAAACGACAATAAGGAAAATTGCTGAAGCACTCGATCACCAAGGCTATGCTCAGATGCAGAAGTTATAAAGTTGAAGATATTTGCACGGATGAAAAATCCTAATCGACATCTCCAAACCCCTCAAGCGTTCAATCTCCACCAATCTAAAGGGATGTAACTCTAATCGGGTGACCATAAAATATGCATATGACTCTTTTACGCCAGAGTGGGCCATTCAATCTCAATCTGTGCTAACAGAGAACTATTCATGTCTCTGATCGGTGAAGACTGGTTGGAGGAGAAGAAAGGTATAACTATGATGCTGCTACAACCGAGGGTCCGAACAGAAGACTACATGGCAGATATGGCCAGGGGCACTGCCAGGTGCACTCAACCTACTAAAGCCACCGTAGAGACAAGCCAGCATACACAAAGCCAGGCGTATCAACCGTCGGGGAACCAAACGAAGATTGTCGCACCAAGCTCCATTCCCCGCGAACGGCCTACAAATGAGAAGGCACGCGGTGATACATTGTTGCTCCAGATGATCAAATATCTATCCCACAGAGATGGGCATTCCCCCAACCCTTTTCCAACCGACGAAACCGTCCAAGACTTATCAAATCCCGAGGTAGATAGCACCGCATGGGTCAAATGCAATTAGTTTTGTGCTCCGCACAACGATTGTAATCTGGACTTGATCGAGACAGATCCTGGGATGACTATATCCAACTTTGAATTACCACCTCATCATCCGAGTCAATGGTTTCATATACAACCACTAAATTCATGCACATCAACGGACGCAGAATCTACAGATTCTTTATCCCCACCTCCCCTCAACCCTAATCTTAGGGTTGCAGAAGCTACGCAATCCCCCACAGTGCTGCCCCACTCCCCTCACATGGAGATAAACTCGGCCATGCCCCCACCATCCTTCCTGACTGATTTCGTCATCTCCAAGAGAAAGACTACCTGGAAGAAGCTGGCTCGCAAAAACAACAGATAAACCAAAGCCCAGGCTACAACGAGCTGCAAGCGCCCTCCTCCAAATGACATCTAAAGTACGACAAAATGTCTATTAATCTCCAAAATTCCAACTGTGACATTCACCAAGGTGTTCGCGGCTGACCTTCAACAGCCGTAAGGCCAATATTAATCCTATCGGGGAACTGTCGAGGCACGAGGAATGACACGATAGTTCACACCCCTCGCTCGTTCCTCGCCTCCACATGCCCCTTCCTCTTCTTCATTTCCAAAACCTTGTCCCTGCCAAATCACACATCCACAACTCTCCCTCTCCTCGGCTACCCAACTACCACTCCACTCGTGGTCTGCAGCCCACTAGCATAATTGCCCGATAAGACTCTAAAGGAAATAACAAGAGTCTAAAACTGAATCAAGAAACATGATAAAGTAAGAAAGCACGAAAGGATAACAATGTAGTAATGATACCTGAATCCCCCAAACGGATCGTCGTATCCGAAACCCACAAGAATCGCAAATCCTTCGCCACCCAGAACTACTAGCTAACTCCATGCAACCGCTAAACCTGAGGAGATCATCAGGTCCTCAGAGGACATAGCAAGATACATAATATACATGCCTATCTAACAGTTTTATCATACGTGAGAAAAATAAACAAGAAAGAAACAGGAACACGACAAATGACTACGAACACGAACACGAACCCGAACACGAACACTCGAACACTAGAACAACTATGCGTATAAATGAACTGCCAGATAAACGAATACACGAGATCAATGGAAGAACCAAACCCTCGTCCCGAGTGTGGACTCTCTGGTTAGCACTAACCCTCGTCCCGAGTGTGGACTCTCTGGTGCAAATACAAAATCCTCATCCCGTGTGTGGACTCTCTGATGTAAACACCCTCGTCCCGAGCGTGGACTCTCTGGTGCAAGTCAAGTTAAGTCAAGTCTACACCCTCGTCCCGAGTGTGGACTCTCTGGTGCAAATAATCGACATCCTAGTCCCGAGTGTGGACTCACGGATGTAAACAGATCAAGAAAAATACCCTCGTCCCGTGTGTGGACTCTCTGGTGCCAAGGAAGCAATATCAAGGATTTAGCAGTTCACTACATGCACTCGTTCTATGATACGACTCAAGCAAGGTACTGACGAGAAACTCCAAATGTGGAACACAAGGCCAAAACATGAACATGGCTATAAACAATAAAAACAACTCCACAGAAAATAACACGAAAAGCACATGTCCATAAATAATCCAAAAGCTGGAAACTGAAATAAAATGCATGTAAATAAAACTGTAGAGGGAGGCAAGGTATACTTGCCTGGTGGTTGCACGCAAATCCAACAAATATATAGTCAACTAATAAGCCACAAAGTCCAAGTCATCACAATTGTCTTCGAAAGCTGAAACAGACAATGCCAACAGTCTCAGAATAGTCAAATTAGCTAGGATTGCCTGTCCTTAAGTCCAATTCTGGACACAGGGGCAAAACGGTAATTTCGGGCAAAAATGATGTCCGCCGTTGGACCCATTTTGCACCGAAAAGCGTGCCAGAGTCAATGGTCTCTAAAGTCATCAAACTAAATGTCTACGGATCCAGTTTTTCGATACGAACCCAACCGTATGTCCAAAGTTGGATTTCGGCGGACCGTGCACAAAATCGCCCGTTGAGTCGGACCGTGGGACCCGCAAAACGGCGTTCCGATTCTACTGTCTCAGAATTGGACCAAACTTGGCATACAGGACCAGAAAAACGATACGGTCCTGTTGGCGCAAGTTTCGTCTCGATCTGACGAACGTGCACAAAGTAATTGGGAAATTTGCATAGAGGCCGATACGGTAAATTTTGATGGATACGCATCAAATTCGTCGCGCACACGCGGCCAATTTGAATTCCGTCAAAGCCCACACGACCACGAAGCCGTTACGCACCTTTTGATGCCTTCGGTTTGCGACCACGTCGCCCGGAATGGCGGGACGCACGTCGTATCGGGGGTTTTCGTGATTTTCAAAACAGGTTTTTGTTAGACTTCGGGATCCGATCTCTCGGCACATGGTCTGCGAAATTGATTTCTACGAAAAGGGTTTAAAATACCTATAGATTGTCTATAGGATTGTTCAATCAGAATTTTAATATCCGCGACACATTGATCGCAAAGTGATGTCGAATATGGGTAATGGACAGTTTCTAAACTGTTTTTAGAACAGTTTTTCCGCCAAGTTGGCGCCGATTTTCTGGGTAATCTAGCGTATAATATTTAAAAGCGGTTGAAGGGATTTAAAGGGGGTTGGGTTGTGTTCGAACCTGTACAAGTGGATCGAAAACTCGTCCAACGACGAGGGAGAAAGATCATTGTGAAACTCGCCCGAAGCCACTGCTGCTGCTGTCGTTTCCATGCCCTGTCGCGAGCGTGACGCGCGCGCGTGGTCGGGTTCCCGTGCCTGGACGGCCGGCCGGCGGCGCACGGCGGTTGCGCGCTTGGTAGAGGTCCCCAGGGCGTACAGGGGGTGGCGGTGTTGGTTCAGAATTAGGGTTTTCCTGCTATTTCATCGCTCGATACATATATACCTATACGTATGGGTCGGCCTCTTGCTGTGCTCGGGTTCAGGGGATGTCGGGATTGGTTTGGCCGAGCATGGATTTGAAGAGCTGGGCTGGGGTTCAGTTGGGGGATATTAGGCTGGTGTTTTAGGCCTGGCTTTGGGCTCGGTCTTTAAATGGGCTGGCTCTCTATTAGGCTGGGCTGCCACCTCATATTCTATTTCTATTTCATATTTAAAAATCCTATATACACATATATGTATATTTATATTTTCATATACACATATGCACTTATCATATTATATATTGGTATACACATATATGTATCTATATATTATATACACACATATACCTATATTCGTATACACACACACATATATATTTATATTTCTATCTATACATACACGTATATATATAATATATTTTTATATACATGTATACGTATACATATATACGTATAAATTATAAATCTTAATATAATAATATAATCCTTAATTACCATATTGGAATCTCCATTTATATAATAGGCTATATAAAAATTAACTTAGATAATTATACATACATATATTTGTATAAACCCTCAATTTATATCAGGAATATAATTATATATACGCACATGTATATACCTGTATGGCCTACATAAATCTCGAAATCCCAAAATACATGTTTAAAGAAATAATTCACCACTTTATCAACTAAAATAGTATATACTTATATATATTATAACAAAAAAACTTTGATTATAACCATAAATCGTAATATGGCCTACTAAACCACAAGATAAAATTAACTAGATACCAACCAAACATCTGCATAGAGGTCCTTAGACACACTACCTGAGTACATCAGTTTGGGCTCAACTCGGCTAAATCGTCACAAACGGGTCTCCTACAAGTCACTAAATATAATAATTAATTAAACTTATTTCTAATGGTCATGCTATAACTTGGCCTGGTTTTCCTAGTTAGGACACTCCTATGGTCCGGCATTCCCCTACCATGGCTAAACACTAGTCAAAGCACGCCGCTGCACTATCCGTGCCATGATTCCTAGTCGCCTTGTATTCCAATTCTTAATCATGGCTAAAATCATCTACCGTAATAAATAACTAAATAATCATTTATAAAATTCTAAAATCACCTATTTGAATCAAATAAATAATAAAAATATATTTAAAAAAAAATTCGGGAAAGGGAGCTACAAATCTACCCACCTTAAAATAATTTCGTCCTCGAAATTCTAATTCATGACTATCTCTTAAAATTCAAAGTCTACTGCTACCTTGATCTCCTCAAATTTAATCTCTCAAAATAATTTATAAACTCCTCCTAATCATTTTGTAACTACGAAGCCTCGAGGACTTCTACCCACCGTTGGTCACACTACTCCTCAAAATACGGTCACTAAAGTCTTCTAACTAGTTGCTAACAAGTCTACCAACATATATCTAGGGCATATGGCATCTATAATCCCTCATATCTATAAAACAACCAATATTCAATATCAAGCAATATATACTATAATTTAAGGATTTTTGATAGATCCTAGATAGCACGATCGTTCGTCACCTCGAAATAAAAGGGGACGAGAATCAAGAGTACGGAAAGCAAGAAAGTATAGTCGAGAGCAAATATGGAGTTTTCAAGGACATAGAGAATTTCTAGGAGAATTTTCAAAGCAGAGTGGATTGAGATTTCTAAGGGTTTGGTCAGTTGCGCAGGCTCGTATCAGTACAGTTACGTAACTGATACGATATGCTCTGACCTGCATGGGCCACCAAAAAAACTTGTTACGACCCGCACCCGCTTTTCGGACGCGAGCACGTGAGCAAGCCAGCTACGTATCGAACGGACTCCAGTCCGACTCGAATACGTAAACGCTGTCAAGGCTATGGTATACTGCTAAATTATGGCAAATAAATCTATATCTCAATCCACAATAAGAATATAAAACCTGAATGAACACTATGGGTCGTGGTCTGCAGCCCACTAGCATAATTGCCCGATAAGACTCTAAAGGAAATAACAAGAGTCTAAAACTGAATCAAGAAACATGATAAAGTAAGAAAGCACGAAAGGATAACAATGTAGTAATGATACCTGAATCCCCCAAGCGGATCGTCGCATCCGAAACCCACAAGAATCGCAAATCCTTCGCCACCCAGAACTACTAGCTAACTCCATGCAACCGCTAAACCTGAGGAGATCATCAGGTCCTCAGAGGACATAGCAAGATACATAATATACATGCCTATCTAACAGTTTTATCATGCGTGAGAAAAATAAACAAGAAAGAAACAGGAACACGACAAATGACTACGAACACGAACACGAACCCGAACACGAACACTCGAACACTAGAACAACTACGCGTATAAATGAACTGCCGGATAAATGAATACATGAGATCAATGGAAGAACCAAACCCTCGTCCCGAGTGTGGACTCTCTGGTTTGAACTAAGCACTAACCCTCGTCCCGAGTGTGGACTCTCTGGTTAGTACTAACCCTCGTCCCGAGTGTGGACTCTCTGGTGCAAATACTATATCCTCGTCCCGTGTATGGACTCTCTGATGTAAACACCCTCGTCCCGAGCGTGGACTCTCTGGTGCAAGTCAAGTCAAGTCAAGTCTACACCCTCGTCCCGAGTGTGGACTCTCTGGTGCAAATAATCGACATCCTAGTCCCGAGTGTGGACTCACGGATGTAAACAGATCAAGAAAAACACCCTCGTCCCGTGTGTGGACTCTCTGGTGCCAAGGAAGCAATATCAAGGATTTAGCAGTTCACTACATGCACTCGTTCTATGACACGACTCAAGCAAGGTACTGACGAGAAACTCCAAATGTGGAACACAAGGCCAAAACATGAACATGGCTATAAACAATAAAAACAACTCCACAGAAAATAACACGAAAAGCACATGTCCATAAATAATCCAAAAGCTGGAAACTGAAATAAAATATATGTAAATAAAACTGTAGAGGGAGGCAAGGTATACTAGCCTGGTGGTTGCACGCAAATCCAACAAATATATAGTCAACTGATAAGCCACGAAGTCCAAGTCTTCACAATTGTCTCCGAAAGCTGAAAGAGACAATGCCAACAGTCTCAGAATAGTCAAATTAGCTAGGATTGTCTGTCCTTAAGTCTAATTCTGGACACAGGGGTAAAATGGTAATTTTGGGAAAAAACGATGTCCGTCGTTGGACCCACTTTGCACCGAAAAGCGTACCAGAGTCAATGGTCTCTAAAATTGTCAAACTACATGTCTACGGATCCAGTTTTTTGATACGAACCCAACCATATGTCCAAAGTTGGATTTCGGCGGGCCGTGCACAAAATCGCTCGTTGAGTCGGACCGTGGGGCCCACAAAATGGCGTTCCGATTCTACTGTCTCAGAATTGGACCAAACTTGGCATACAGGACCAGAAAAATGATACGGTCCTGTTGGCACAAGTTTTGTCTCGATCTGACGAACGTGCACAAAGTAATTGGGAAATTTGTACAGAGGCCGATACGGTAAATTTTGACGGATACGTATCAAATTCGTCGCGCACACGCGACCAATTTGAATTCCGTCAAAGCCCACACGACCACGAAGCCGTTATGCACCTTTCGATGCCTTTGGTTCGCGACCACGTCACCCGGAATGGCGGGACGCACGTCGTATCGGGGGTTTTCGTGATTTTCAAAACAGGTTTTTGTCAGACTTCGGGATCCGATCTCTCGGCACATGGTCTGCGAAATTGATTTCTACGAAAAGGGTTTAAAAGACCTATAGATTGTCTACAGGATTGTTCAATCGGAATTTTAATATCCATGACACATTGATCGCAAAATGATACCGAACATGGGTAATGGACAGTTTCTAAACTGTTTTTAGAACAGTTTTTCTGCCAAGTTGGCACTAATTTTCTGGGTAATCTAGCGTATAATATTTAAAAGCGGTTGAAGGGATTTAAAGGGGGTTGGGTTGTGTTCGAACCTGTACAAGTGGATCGAAAACTCGTCCAACGACGAGGGAGAAAGATCGTTGTGAAACTCGCCCGAAGCCACTGCTGCTGCTGTCGTTTCCATGCCCTGTCGCGAGCGTGACGTGCGCGCGTGGTCGGGTTCCCGTGCCTGGACGTCCGGCCGGCGGCACACGGCAGTTGCGCGCGCGGTTGAGGTCCCCAGGGCGCACAGGGGGTGGCGGTGTTGGTTCGGAATTAGGGTTTTCCTGCTGTTTCATCGCTCGATACATATATACCTATACGTATGGGTCGGCCTCTTACTGTGCTCGGGTTCAGGGGATGTCGGGATTGGTTTGGCCGAGCATGGCTTCGAAGAGCTGGGTTGGGGTTTTAGGCCTGGCTTTGGGCTCGGTCTTTAAATGAGCTGGCTCTCTATTAGGCTGGGCTGCCATCTCATATTCTATTTCTATTTCATATTTAAAAATCCTATATACACATATATGTATATTTATATTTACATATACACATATGCACTTATCATATTATATATTGGTATACACATATATGTATCTATATATTATATACACACATATACCTATATTCGTATACACACACACATATATATTTATATTTCTATCTATACATACACGTATATATATAATATATTTTTATATACATGTATACGTATACGTATATACGTATAAATTGTAAATCTTAATATAACAATTAGATATTACAATATAATCCTTAATTACCATATTGGAATCTCTATTTATATAATAGGCTATATAAAAATTAACTTAGATAATTATACATACATATATCTGTATAAAGCCTAAATTTATATCAGGAATGTAATTATATATACGCACCTGTATATACCTGTATAGCCTACATAAATCCCGAAATCCCAAAATACATGTTTAAAGAAATAATTCACCACTTTATCAACTAAAATAGTATATACTTATATATATTATAACAAAAAAACTTTGATTATAACCATAAATCGTAATATGGCCTACTAAACCACAAGATAAAATTAACTAGATACCAACCAAACATCTGCATAGAGGTCCTTAGACACACTACCTGAGTACATCAGTTTGGGCTCAACTCGGCTAAATCGTCACAAACGGGTCTCCTACAAGTCACTAAATATAATAATTAATTAAACTTATTTCTAATGGTCATGCTATAACTTGGCCTGGTTTTCCTAATTAGGATACTTCTATGGTCCGACATTCCCCTACCATGGCTAAACACTAGTCAAAGCACGCCGCTGCACTATCCGTACCATGATTCCTAGTCGCCTTGTATTCCAATTCTTAATCATGGCTAAAATTATCTACCGTAATAAATAACTAAATAATCATTTATAAAATTCTAAAATCACCTATTTGAATCAAATAAATAATAAAAATATATTTAAAAAAAAAGTTTCGGGAAGGGGAGCTACATACGCCTCCAAAAACCTTATTATACTAGCAATTGAAGCCACACCAAGCTCTCCCCCATGGAATCTCCTTTGTGTATATGGAAGCCCAAACAAAAAGGATAGACCAAAGCTCTGGGATTATATCAGGACATAATTGGCAAGCTTCTCCGTTCCCTGGGTGTGTATTGGAGACTTCAGCTCCATTACCAGAGCGGATGAAAAATTCGAAGGTAGGCATTTTAAACCTAAGGATGCTGCTCCCTTCAATAACATGATTAATCAATGTGGTCTCTTAGATTTGGGCTTCGATGGACTAGCCTTCACATGGAGTAACGACTGCAGCTCCATGTTCCTTATCCAAGAGAGGCTGGACCGAGTACTCGCAGATCCGGAATGGTGCCACCTTAACCCGCATGCCTCTGTATCCATTCTCCCATGCATTAACAAATTTGGACCACGTACACGGTTTAAAGAGATTTGGACCACCCACACGGAGTACCCAGCGATTCTTAAGAAGCTCTGGCATTGCTGCGGGCCCGAATCCCCCTCGAATACCCCCTGAAGCTCAAGCAAACTCTTCGTCATCTCAATAAATTGGGGTAAGAACATCTTTGGTAACAACAAACAACATATCTCCATTCTTAAGGGCAAGATTCTTGAAATCCAGAGCGCCCAACCGAATCTTAGCAATATCTCCGAAGAACGTAATATCTGCCAAGAGCTGAATGACCTCCTCCTACTTGAAGACAATTATTGGAAACAAAGAGCAAAATATTACTAGATCAAAAATGGGGTAGGAACACCAAATATTTTCATATACGCGCCACAGCCCGCAAGAGGAAGAATGCGATACACAACCTATAACTCGAAGACGGCATCTGGGTCAACAACCACAAGGCAATAGCCACAAGGTTACTCGACCACTTTCGAAAACTATTTAGTGATGACGAATCAACTACAATTGATCCTAGGTTCACCATATCCAGCCAGCCCCTATCACCTGAAGAGAACATAGCCTAGGGAGCTATCCCTACTGTAGACAAGATCGATAACGTAAACAAATCCATGAAGCCCCTGAAAGCGCCCGGACCGGACTGTCTTCCTGCGTGCTTCTTCCAAAGAAGCTGGCAGCTTCTTAAGGACGACATTGTGAAGATGATTCATCTAACCTTTGAGACGGCTCGCCTACCACCGACTATCTGTTGACCCAAACTGGATCATAGTCAACCCGATTTAGCGAATTAACAAAATAATAACTGATATGATCCAATACGACACATCAAGTTCAAGATAGGACATCATCTATGATCCAATACAACGTATTAAGTTCAAAACATATTTCGTCAATAAAGCTGTTACATTATAAATGTATTTGTTCTCAGTCTGTAATTTTTCCATTTATTGAGTCTAGGAAAATATACGTTGAGTCGCACTGATTCATCTCAACCGCTAGACATACTTCTCCAAGCTCCACCATACAAAACGAAACAATCCCTGAACCAAACCAAACCATTCTAGCCCATTTAGAACTTCTGGTCTGAGGAAGACAGAGTTCGGGCCAAACTCTGCCTAAGGCAGAACTCGGGCGAAACTCTGCCACCTAAAAGTTAGCAACCTAATTTTCAGGAACACCCTGCTACGAGCTGTCGAACGTTCGAATTTTTAAATATTTAGGACAGAATTCTAGCCAAACTCTGTCTCCCCTGACTGGTATAAATAGGGCTTAATTTCTCTCATTTTAAATTATCTCTTACTCTCAATCTTCTAAGCCTTATACATTCTAAGTCTTACTCTTCCAATCTACTAGCCACAAAACTTTCTAAGCCCCAAGGTGCTCAGTGCCATTCATTTAGAAGTTTTGTGCAAGATTTGAAAAGAAGTCACTTAGAAAATTCCAAGTTTTGTCTCTGCGAAGTTTTAAGAAGTTGGCGTGCTCTTCTGAGTAAAGGCACGTGTGTACCCTATTTCATAAATAGTGGATTTCAATCCTGAGCTAGAGTTCTTAAGCCTGGACTAGTTCTTCATGAAGGAAACCAGGTTATTTCGCTGTGTTTGCATGTGCTCTTCTAAACTCTTATACTTTTCGTATTATTACTTTCTAATTATATATTCTCTCAGTACTTGTTTTCTTGACTTAGCATAGAGTTAATTTTTAATTGGTCATTATAGACACAAACTCTATTCACCCCCCTCTAGAGTTGCCTATACGTTACTTCACTATCAACCACACCAAAATTGTACTTATTCTCAAGAGCTCCACACCTACCAAAATAAGTCAAATCTATGACGCAATTAGCGACAAATTGTCAAGACGTCGCTAATATTTCTGATATTAGCGACGTAAAATTTATATGTCGCTAAACGTCACCGATTGAAAAAAAATAGCGACGTTCTGCGACATTTAGTCACTACAGCTAACTTATTGGTGCTAAGAAGTCACTAAATGTCGCTGAACGTCGCCATACTTTTTAATATTTGCGACGTTTAGCGAAGTCAATCAATTGACGTCGCTAACTGTTTAATATACGCGGGACCTGCCCTATCCCAAATCCAAAAAATTTACCCCTAAATTTTTCCTTCCTTTCGACCGTTGCTCACCCCTCGACCGTCGCTCCCCCTCTCGACTGCTGCTCCTCCCTCGACCGTCTCTCCCCCTTGACCGATCCCCCCCTCCGCGAGCTCCCCTTCTCCGGGATCCTCCTCCACCGTAAGCTCATTCTTCACCGTGAGCTCCCCCTCCTCTCCGGGCTCCTCCTCCACCGACCCCCCTCCGCGAGGTCCTGCTCAACCACCTACGCCGACCTCCTCCTTCTCCTCTCGACAAACCCCATGAATTGGTAAACCCTAACCCTATATTATATCTGAGTTTAGATACGACACAGACATGAATATGACAAGATACACTAACACGATACACTATATTATATTCGTATACTGACACGATACACTGACACGATACATTTTTGTTATTCGTTATTCATATTAACAAAGTTAATATCAAATTATATTCGTAGACAATATTGTCAATTAAGTAATTATTTCGATGGTAAAAAAACACTAGCATACTTAAATGTAGTCTACTACCAAATAAGAAAGCTTTCAAGGAGCATCGTATACATGGACACGGAAATGACTCTTCAACTGATAACATCCTGCTAAGGATACACACTCACAGTTCCCTTACAACTGACCAGAGGATATGCCATGTCCCAAATAGCAGTAAAGCAAGCTACTGCAGCTGCTTGCACTTACAGTTGCTGTATAAGGCAAGCCAAGTGCTAAGGCATGTTACAAGAGCCCTGTACTCTAGTGCAGGGCATCCTCTGTCCTTAACCCAATCTGCTCTCTGCAGGAGCTCTCTCAACTTCCTATAGTGAGGCTAGACCCCCTCCTCATCTAACTAATTTATACCCATCCTAGGTAGTACCTGATACCAATACTACACACAATATCAATTAAACCTCCCTTCCTTAACTAACATGCCTTTAAACCCTTCCACCAACTTACTGTTACTAAATGGCATTAGATTGAACATGTTATAGGAAGATTGGACAAAGGAGACATTGGACAGTTCAAAATGAAGACTAATGTCATCATGTTAATGAATCTGAGCTAAAAAGAAAGGTAGCATGAACTAATATGAATACAAGATCTGAACACTCAATAAATTTAGGAACTCTGATACCACTAATGCCAAATGTCTGATACGAGGTTAGTATCAAGACTGAACATATAGGAATTCAAGTGGAAAATGTGTGACAGTAGTACTCACACTCACACTCGAGTCTAATGCATGCAATGCAGGACAGAGCATATGTCCATGCTACCCATATATGATACTAACTCAACCTTACCAACCATATATGTACACGGACACGGAAATGATTCTTCAACTGATAACATTCTTATATGAAATGCACTCATATTTGCCTACTAAGTGATTTGGATATCTAATATACTAAGGAGTATCCTAGTACCTACAGTGTATAGAGTATCCTAGAAGTATAGGTATGATTGGTATATCGTAGTACATAGAGTGTATAAAGTGAGTATCCAAATAGTATATAAGATATTTTAGAAGTAAAGTGTCTGTGTCAGCCCAAAGTAAAGTATCCATGTCAGCCCAAAGTAAAAAAGTAAGTTTACATCTGTAAGCCTTTTTGAGGCTTTTAGAGTTCTACCAATTACCGAAAAATAGGAGAAAAGACAAATAACGAAAGGAGTAAGAAATAATAAAAAATAAAGAATGAAAAATCGTAGAAAAGAAAATTATAATACTTGGCCATTTTTATTATTTTCCAGAAATCCAGTATAACTCTGAAAGCCTTAAAAGGCTTGCAGAAGTAAACTTTTTTCGAAGGAAGGGGCTGACATTGAACATGTTACGACACTCATTTAATACTTATGTGTCTATGCATCCATTTGGACAATATAATCGAATAAGTGTATCTATCGTTGTAGAATTATCTACAAATGGATATGAATTACAACCTACGGAATCGTTCATGAATGTACAACCGTCATCCTGATGACGTGCGGTGTGCGGGATGAATTCATAGAGCGTGTACAGCAGTTCCTGCAGTTCGCCAAGGCGTTCCCTCAGTACATGGACAATACCAAAATTAAGTGTCCGTGCGTGAGATGTCGCAACTTGAAATATCATCCAGAAGTGGAAGTCGTATATCATTTGTACTCGAAGGGTTTTACGCCGAATTACTATCAGTGGACCGCGCACGGAGAACTTGTGTCTTTAGCATCGGAGTCAAAGACTTATGTGGATTTCCACAACCATGCTGCTTACGACGATGGGTTGATGAACATGATTTTTGACGCGATGGGGCCTAGTTTCGATCTGGACAATCATGATGCAGCCGAGGAGGCACCGAACGCTGATGCTGTAAAGTTCATGGAGTTGCTGGAGAATGTAAGGACTCCATTATATCATGGTTGTGAGGATCATTCACAGTTGGGGTGGTTACAAGATTGTTGAGCATCAAGTCAGATTTTAACATGTCGTAAGATTGCTACAACCGACTGATGGAGTTGATTATAGAGATCTTGCCTGAGGGTGCTAAGTTGCCTAAAGACTTCTACCGGTCTAAGAGGATGGTGAGATCGCTCTGGATGGGATACGAGAAAATTGATGTATGCCGCAACGGGTGCATATTATACAACAAAGACGACAAGGATGAAGACGCGTGCAGATTTTGTGGTGCTGATCACTACAAGGGCAATGTTAGATAAAGGTATGTCGGTGCAAGGAACCCTACCGATTCGATGCACTACTTGTCGTTGACATCGCAGTTGCAGCGGTTGTTTATGGTGAATGAGACTGCATAAAACATGAGTTGGCATAGGCAGGAATAGATCGAAGGAGTGTTGGATCACCCATCTGATGGAGAAGCATGGAAGCACTTTGATCGAGAGTATCCATATTATCGTCCGGTACATCCTACTAGCACTGGCTCTAGATCATCATTGTCGAGTACTCCAGTGTATCGATCAGTACCTCCGCCTGCCACGATATTACATGGTATATCTTCTGGGACGAGTAGTTCCAGGCTTGACACTGCTCCCTCGTCTAGAGTTCCTCATGATGATACTGCTCCCTCGTCTAGCATTCCTCCTGCTGAGACAACGATAGAGACAGATGATCATATGGAGGAGGCTGAGCTGATAACGGACCAGTATCAGGCAGATGATACGTACGCACCTCTGGAGGAGACAAGGACGAAGATCTGGGCCGACGGTATAAAGTAAGTTTTTTTTGTTAATCATATATATCGTTTATTTATTTATTCATAATAAATTCATTTTTTATGAATGTAATTACCTTTGTATAGATATCGTCCCCGTCGGTACAGAGATGCATGGGCCATTTTCGGAGGTACAATTATAGTGGCCCCTGGATAAATTACTCTGATGCACCGAAGGATAGAAAGAACTTCTTGTTTGCGCAGTTCAAGGTAAAAGTATATATGGTTCTAATATTAATCATCTTATTTATGTATATTATATAACTGACTAAATTGTTTCTTCTATTAAACATATTTCTATCTACCGTACTGGGCCGAGTTGATCGAGGGGATGTTTTCTGCCGTCGCCGCCAAGCTGATCCGTGACGCTATTATTGACCAGAAGGCTCGTGATCGCGTCGGAAAGCTGATCCAAGGTTGGATCACCCCTGATCAGTAGACTGTGATGAAGGCCAGGTTCGATGTGCCTTGATACAAGGAAAGGTCTGAGAAGGCCAAGGCGGCTAGACAGAAGGCATCAAAGTGGTACGGTGAGTCGATCCCGATGACGTAACATTTTCGTCGTTTGGTATATTTTTTTCAGAAATATTATTTTAATATAAGTTTGATTAAATTCATAAATAGTACTAAATAATATATTTCTAACAGGTAAAGGGGGGTGGTTACGCCAACATGGTGACCGTCTTCCTGGCCACCCATCGGAAGAGCGGGAAGCTTATTGACGAGAGGGCTGAGCAAACCTATGTAAGTATTACGATACTTACAGATAATTTTAATACTTTATGTTAATTTTAATATAACTTAGTAATATGCAAATAAATATTTATGTAGTTAGTAATAATAAGTACATTAGACATTAGAAATTACAAAGTATCATACTTTCTAGGTCGAGTATATTAAGCTTCAGGAGCGGGCGGCTGCTAGTGCACCTACTGTGGGAGAGGCCAGTACTTTCTCGTAGCCCGCTCAAGCTCTATCGACGGACGAGCTATGGATGACCGCCGCTGGTGGTCTCCATAGGGGTACGTAATACGGTATGGGATCCTATGGCGTCCTATTTGCGACACAGTCCTCTAGGGCCTCCGCTGCTAGCGTGCATGGTCCACAGCCCTCACAGGAGTCTGCCCGAGTCCAGAAGATGGTTGCCTTTATCCGTGACTGTAGAAGCATAGAAAAGAGGATATTGCTTTTAGTCCCACATCGGAAAGGTGAAGAAGAAAGGCTCACTCCATTCTATATATGGAGCCCCCTTTTCTTCTTTGAAAAGGGCACCAACTTCTTTTCTCTCCTTCCAACTTGGACTTTTCCTACTACGTACCTTCGGGTGCTAAGTCGAAGAAGTATAGGGAAGTACGGGCCCAACAAGCCCAGTCAATTGTCCAAATTGCTGACCGTCAGCGGGCACCGTTAACTGTTATACGGGCTCCTGATGGAAAGTTGTACAGAATTACCCGCGTCTAGTCCCCCAGGGCTAACGGATAGGGTGGATCTCAAAAGTCTTCCTACAAACGATCGAGCATAGTGCTTTACTAGCCCCAGATCATGTAGCAAATATGATGGTCCCAAAAGTCTCCCTACAAACGATCGAGCGCAGTGCTTTACTAGACTCGGATCGGGGAGCAAATATGATGGTCCCAAAAGTCTCTATACAACGATCGAGAGCAGTGCTTTGCTAGCCTCAGATCAGAGAGCAAATATGATGGTCCCAAAAGTCTTCCTACAACGATAGAGAGCAAGTGCTTTTACTAGCCTCAGATAAGGGAGCAAATATAATACCTACGCACCCGGGCGCTCGGGATACCCGGGCCCATAAAACGGATGAAAAGGTAGATTAATCTGCTCTCGACTTGCGAGAGGTGGTCATTCAAAAATGTAAGGAAAGAGAAGCAACCTTGATATGGGAGGAGCCCTTTCCAGGACATCACTGCACCCAAGCCACCATCAACTACTGCTGCCATAAGACAGTGGCTCCACCACCAAGACAGTCTGTGTTTATGCGGATCATCCCCCCATGCGGCCAAGTAGACTCGAGCCACAGAAGCAAGGCTCCTGAAGATTCCATGCGGCCAGGTTGACTAAGCCGCAGAAGCAGTGCTCACGAAGACTCCATGCGGCCAAGCAAAACTAAGCCGCAGAAGCAGTGCTCATGAAGACTCCATGCGGCCAAGCAAAACTAAGCCGCAGAAGCAGTGCTCATGAAGACTTCATGCGGCCAAGCAAAACTAAGCCGCAGAAGCAGTGCCCCTGGAGACCTCCTACGGCTAAGACTACTCAAGCCGCAGAAGCGGGGCTCTCGAAAGTCCCATGCGGCTAAGGGGACTCGAGCCGCGGAGTAAAGGTTCCCATAGATCCCATGCGGCCAAGTGAGTCCAGTCGCAGAAGCAAGGTTCTCAAAGATCTCATGCGGCCAAACGGAGCCGAGCCACAGAAGCAATGCCCCTAAAGCCACTTTGCGGCCAAAATGAGTCAGACTCTACTTTGTGGAAGGGATACATGGCAATTTGACCAAGTCTTAACCACCCAGATTTGCTGCAAAAAAATCTCAACAAGTCACCAGCTGGCGGCCAAAGAGCGGGTATTTGTGTGCTGTTGTAGCCACGTGGTCACGTGGCCATCTATGCGGCTTAAGATATCTATCACTATAAATAGTAGGATACCATACCCATGCAAAAGGCTAGCAACCTACGAAGGACAATTTCTTCAAAAGCGAGGATCGTGTCAGATAGTCCAAGGAATAAGGCAGAGTTGCTACACTTTCCCGAACCTCTATCGTCACCCTCCAGAATTAAAAACTAAATAATTGTACTTAGATCGTTTCCTAGGATTTCTTTCTAGGCTTTATCTTGTACAAGCGAGTTTACAATCAAATTCAGTGTCTCTGTAATACTTGTCTTTGATATTTAATGGCAAACACGATGGTGACTCTGCTGGGGACATCCTTCTCCTCTAATGAGAAGTTGGTGACGCAATCTGACACGTCCAAGCTCAGCTCCATGTAGCAAATCCTCGTGGTTCATTTTGACTAACGAGCATTCGAAGAAATGTTCTCTGAAGGGAGCGCCAGCCCGTCACAGAAGCGAGCCAACCCAAAGAGAACCCGGAGGATGTCGAAGCGCAAAACTGTTGCCCCCGACCAGGTTCTCGAAGGAGCTCCTTTTGTGGCCCAAGACGGTTATCAAAGCTCTTCCACGGCCTTGCTTCTGATCGCCGAGAATCCTACTGTCCCCAAATCCAGCAAAGGAAAATACTACGATGCTGAGTTTTTGGGGGCACAAAAAAAATCCATGCGGACGAGAAAGAGGCCGCATAAGAGAGATGAGCAGTCTGCATATGCGGCAGCCAACTCTGGCCGCAGGCAGATGGCCCATGCGGCAGCCAACTCTGGCCGTAGGCGGATGGCCCATGCGACAGTCTACTCTGACCGCAGACAGATGGCCCATGCGGCAGCCAACTCTGGCCGCAGGTAGATGGCCCATGCGACAGCCGACTCTGGCCGCAGGCAGATGGCCCATACGGCAGCCAATCCTGGCTACAGATAGGGTGTCTCATGTGGCCCTGTCAGAAGCTCTGTATTTGACCGTTTCTCATGTGGGCCCGACTCCATGTGGCCCATTGAGAATGTAGAATATTCCAATCTGGACTCTTCTTATTATGCGCCTTCAGGTGCTAAATCGAAGAAGTCTAGGGTAGTACGGGCCTAACAAGCCCAGTAAACTGTCCAAGTTACTGACCGTCAGCTGGTACCGTTAACTGTTATACGGGCTTCTAATAAAAAGTTGTACAGAATCACCCGCGTCCAGTCCCCCAGGGCTAACGGATAGGGTGGGTCTCAAAAGTCTCCCTCCAACGATCGAGAGTAAGTACTTATACTAGCCTCGGATCAAGGATCAAACATGATACCTACGCACCCGTGTGCTCGGGATACCCGAGTCCACAAATTGGATGCAAAGGTAGATCAGTCCGCTATCGACTTGCGAGAGGTGATTACTCACAAACGCAAGGAGAAAGAAACAACCTTGGCATGTCATGAGCCCTTTTCGGGACGTCGTTGCACCCAGGTCATCATCAACTACTGTTGCGACATATCTGCAGTACCTGAAGATCGGCAGTCTATTTTTCAACGACTGCACCAGCCAGCACTTGTCCGACAACAACTTGAAAAATAGGTGCAAATCCCGGGAGACGAGGAATTCTCTTTCGCCTCCTGTAATTCAACTCAGAAGGTTCTTCCCGGCAAGGGAGGAAAGAAGACAGGCTCTTCCAGCCCGACAATCTTAGCCAGTACTGCAAAGAAACTCTCAGCTGGAGGGTTGCCACCGACAGCCACAGGGGTGTCTACCTAGGCACTCGATCCAGAAAGAAGCTTCCAACACCTGGAAGTGCACCCTTGACCTCCTTAGGGGTAGATGAAGCCGGGGGTAGCAGTCCCCACAATGTATACGACAACCCGGTATTCCAGGAGCATACATAGGGGGTAGCGATCCACTCAAATTATGTAACAGACGTGGACGTCCCTGAGGATGACCACCTTCGCCAAGACGATGCGGCTTCCTGCACAGGGGGCAGCACCCCTTCTGAGTACGAGGAGGAAGATATTCCGACATTCCTCGACGATTTCTCAGTACGAAGGTATGATATGGAGAGTACCTCTTCTACAATGCCTTCCACGTCTACCCACGTACGGACAGTCTTTATGGCTGGCGATGATCATGAAACGCCTACTGACCGACAATGTCTAGAAGTACTTGAAGCCATGCTCCTGTCCCTGGTTAAATAAGTGACGAAATCAAAGCCGCCTTACCGACTCAACCGACAAGGACGCCTAAAAAAACAAGCTTGGGACCCGCAGTCAACGCTGACTCCAATACGACCGCTCCTCCTATGGGTGACAATCCTCTGGGAGCATCCGCTCCTTCAGCTGCGTACGAAGCCAGGGAGGCAAGGAGGGAAGTCCAGGAGCTTCGAGCAATGTTCAATGCCCGAGACTCCTCCCGAGACCTTAGAATACGGCAACCATATCCCCTTACGTGGAGAGATGTTCCTTTTCCGCCATGGTAGAAACCATTTCATATTGATTCGTATGACGGGAAGACCTCTGCTAGTCGGTACATAACTTATTTCGAGGTCACAACCGACCACTTGTCGTATAGCGACACCATCCTCACACGATTATTTATCGGAGTATTAGAGGGGATCGCGTTCGACTGGTACCGCAACCTTCCGGACAATTGTATCCATTCTTTTAACGGCTTCAAGCACATGTTCCTAGAGAGATTCTACGAAGTAGGGCATGATGTGACAATGTCATCTCTCACGGACGTCGTTCAGGGAGAGAGGGAGCAAATGAGGAACTATATCGAACCGTTTCACCAAACCACGATGAGATTGCCCCAAAGCAATCCCGAAAGCTCTTTGATTGAAATCTGCCAAAAGAAGTTGCTCCCCGCAATCAGCCTCTGGATGGACGAAGATCAGTTCAGGGATTGGACGACCTTCATCATAAGCGCTACCAATACGGAGCAAAGTTAAAGAAGGCCTGCCAATTGGGATTACACATCCCAGATGGAGAGGACAAGGACAAACGTCCTAGTACCACCTCCAATAACAAACAATAGTGGCGGCACCACCAATTACCGGGACCTACAGAAGGTACTATCCGTCAACATGGTTTCCACAAACGATCCCGTAGAGGAAGAAGACCAGGCACTCAATTTATTCGAAGAAGAGCCTTGAGCTCAACACCTGGCTCTCAGTGGGAATGGCGATTCGAGCAGCGGGAGCCTTCCACCGAGGATGATGTCGTCCGGAGCGACTTAGGGGATGCAACTTCCCCGAAACCCATCTTCATCAGCAACGCCAACAGGAGCTTATGCGCCCTCATGCGTGCTCGCAGATCCTGGTGAAAACTTGTTCAACCCTCCTATACTAAATCTCAGTAAGTAAAGCCCTCCACGACCATATTACGTCTGGATTGCTTTCTTACATCCTGTTGTGCAGCTACCATGTCCATTTCACCTCTTAGTAGTTGTATCTCCCGTGAAGACTCTGTGTCATCATGACCACATAGAAAATATTTTACGTCCATATCACCTCTGAAGTGTCCTTCTATAACCGTGTCTACCATGTCCATATTACCTCTGAGTAGTCACCCCCGTTATGATAACCCCAAAGTTGTCATAACTTCCTAGAATACAGCCATTTCTATATTACCTCTGAACTGTTATTATAGTAGAAGGATGCTTGCCATGTCCATATTACCTCTGAGTAAAGCACCATTTCTATGACAATCCTCCACAGTTGTCATTTATAGAACCCTTCACGTCCATATTACCTCTGAGTCATTTTATGCCCCCATAGATTCTATCTTTATCACGTCCATATTACCTCTGATACCGATAGTCTCTCAACTTTACACCTATACCCAAACCAGGATAAAATCATGGTGTTAAGACCACAAAACCTAGCACGTCCATATTACCTCTATTAGGTTTTGTTTTAAATCTATTACCCGTACTACCAGTGCGCAAAAGGGTAATAGGTCCACAAAATTGTTTCAAATCTATTACCCGCACTACCATTGCGTAAAAGGGTAATAGATCAACAAATACTATTCAAATCTATTGCTCGTATTTCTAGATGCACAAAAGGGTAATAGGTCTACGAAAAGTCCCCCAAGTGGGATGTCCACTGCCAATCACAAATGCTGTATTAGGTCCTCGAGTACAAGCACCCCTTCTCTCACAATCATATGCTTCTGGAGCCCAGTTGTTCTGTCACCCCCACTTTCCTGAATAGGACCAATATAGTCATTTATATTACTTTATTATTTTAATATTATTTATAATATTATTGTTAGTATTTTTATATTATTATTTAAATAAGTATTTTACTAGTAGAGTTTTTATTTATAAAAGCTTTAATATATTTAATAAAAATATAAAATAAAATATTTAGTTTTTGTTTATAAATAAATTCTGATTATATATATATATTTTATATATATATATATATATATATATATATATATATATATATATATATATATATATATATATATATTTAGGTATTATTCCATTTATGAGATATATATATATATATATATATATATATATATATATATATATATATATATATATATATATATAATCAAAAAAATATATATATATATATATATATATTTGTATTAATGGGTAAATATTAATGGGTTTATTTTATATAAATAAATATATACGTATATGTGTAAATATATAATATGTGTATGTATGTATACATGTATGTATGTATATATGTATGTATGTATGTAAGTATGTATGCGTGTGTGTGTGTGTATATATATATATATATATATATATATATATATATATATATATATATATTTTATATATATATATATATATATATATATATATATATATATATATATATATATATATATATATATATGTTATAAGAAAGAAAGAATAAAGAAAGGTTATAAGAAAGTCAAAATAGGTTATAAAAAGTCAAAATTGAAATTCACTCACACACACAAAATAACAAAGAAGTAGCAGCAGCTGCATGAATCCGAGCCCCCCCCCCCCTTCCTTAGTTTTCTTATTAAAGTCGAAACCGACCTAACCCTGTATATATTTCGTATATAGAGAGAGAGTTATATTTTTAAAAAAAATGAACCCTAGCTGTCACCCCCAACCCAACGTACACCCCGACGTCGCTGTCGACCAACCCGCGGCCGTCCATCGCCGGGAAATGCGCAACAAGCAGCCCACCCGCGCACGAAAACTGTCAACGAAGAGCTAACTTCAGAAATAGTTTCTCCTTTCTCGCTCCGTCGTTTTACGAACCACTTAGTCAGATATGATCCTAAAGTATACATCTTTAATTCCCTTCAAATAGTTCGTGCCAATTCGTACCATGTGCGACGAAAAACGAGTTCCAAAATTGAGAAAAAACTCGATTTTCTAGGTTTAGAAAATGTCCCGAAACTCCAACTTTGTGGCCGATTTGTGACCAGCGTGTTACGAGTTTTCAAAATCGGTTTGAAAAGACTTGTAGACAATCTATAGGGCTTTAAAACCCTTTTTGTAGAATTAAATTTCATGCACTGTACATAAAGTTATTGGTTTGTGAAGTTGGAGAAAAAAATGATTTTTAAAACTGAATTTTTAGAAAAATTATCCCGATACGCCGTCCGTCCCGTCAATCCGGGCGACGTGGTCGTGAACCGAAAGTATCGAAAGGTGTGTATCGACATCGTGGACGTGTGGGCTTTGACGGGATTCAAATTGGTCGCATGTGCGCGACGACTTTGATGCGTATCCGTCAAAAATTTACCGTATCGGTCTTTGCATATTTGTCAATTACTTTGTGCACGCTAGTAATATAGAGACGAAACTTGCGCCAACAGGACCGTATCATTTTTCTGGTCCTGTGTGCCAAGTGTGGACCGATTCTGAGATGGTCGATCAGAACGCTATTTTGGCGGGCCCGTGACCCGATCTAACGGGCAAATTTGTGCACGGCCCACCGGAATCCAACTTTGGATATACGGTTGGGTTCGTCTCATCAAACTGGACCTGTAGACATATAGTTTGAAGACTTTAGAGACCGTAGGTTCTGGCATATTTTTTGGTGCATAGTGGGTCCAACAGCGGACACCATTTTGACCCAAAATTACCGTTTTGCCCCTGTCCAGAATTGGACTTATGGGTAGGCATTTCTAGCTAATTTGACCATTCTGAGAATGTTGATAATGTCTGTTTTAGCATTAGGAGACAGTTGTGCGAGTTGACCGTTCGTGGCTCATTGAGTGGGTTGTAGTTTCGATTTTCTCAGCTCAGGACAGCAGGCAAGTACATTCTCTGATAGTTTTCTAAGCTTTGATATCTACTATATCCGATTCAGTTGTAGTGTTATACTTGATTCTCGACACGAGAATACACGGACTAGTATACGTGAATCTCGTCATGAGATGTCATTCCCGGTTTACCTGGTATATGAGTACATTGTTCGATATTGTTTCATGTACTTGTATAGACACCAATGTAGGAGTGGGCTGGCCCCTTGCTCTTCAAATCCCGTGTCATGACCTGTCATGTCTGGATTCATTATACTACTCGGAGATGGAGAGTTATTAGAGGTTATGTGATCATTACCCCTACTTGTTTATTACTTGTGCATAGCTCCACCCTCATCACACGTAGGGTGTAGCCTGACCTTATACTACTTGTGCATAGCTTTCCAGTTTGTCCAGCCTGATCCCTATACTATTATACTACCTGTGCATAGCAGGTCAAATGGAAAAGCCTGATCTTGACCCAAGCCGATCACATAACGCTCTAATATCTCATCGTACTTTATTTTTATGTTTACATCATACCTCAGATTACTTTCCATTGTTTATATTCCAGTTTTATCTTATGTCTCACACATGACATGATATCCAGTTTTCTTGTACCATTTTATTTTCAGTCTTGATATTTCATCTTGTATTTTATTATAATTGTCTCTTATAGTATTTGTCAATTAACATGGAACTACTGTTAGTATTTGTACTTGCTCATATCCAGACAGGATAACCCCTATTATTTTTCAGAGGATTTAGATGCAGATTGCTCGACCTACTACGTGTTTGGCATAGATGGAGCCTACGACCAGGACCAGCCTGTGGACCCGGTGCTCGTAGAAGAAGTACTGCCAGTAGTGACCTAGTTTACCTAGATTTTATCTTGATTACATTCCAGTTTGATACTTTGAGACTTGTAGTATTTATTTGGGATATTGTTTTATGTCTTGGATTCTGAACTTGTGATTACGACTCAGCATTGTTTCAGACTATTTATCTCATCTTTATCTTTATCTTTATCATCATGTTTATCTTCCTTAGAATTATGTGATTGAGTGGTGATTATATTCCTCCGTACGGAGATGATAGGTTATATTTGTGTCTTAGATTATATATATATTCTAGATGACCTTTACAGCATTCTACTGCCGATACTGCGATGTAGGCTGGACGTACCCACGTGCTCGTGCCCCAAACAGGGTGCGGGTCGTGACACATTTTTATGGTGGCCCATGCAGGTCAGAGTCGCAACTAGTACAATTTCGTAATGGTGCTCGACTTAGAGTGCTAATTACGAGCCTGCTGTTAGGATATAGGTTCTAGGTTATGATAGGAGTTACTCAATCACATATTAGGAAAATTTTAATCTTTTGATTATCATGACAACTCTCCTTGCATTTCGAAATAAATTGTCCTTTCTTGACGATATCTTATCATGTGAGATATTGATCTCTTTGCTTAGTACTTTTAAGAGATTTCTGTGATGACCCTTAAGAATCTTGGTTGAACGTCAATTTGAAATCATTTCCTCTTATTTCTATTCACCCTTGCTCCTTGTTATTGAATTTGATATTGATGGATCATCATTGATTTTGATTGTCATACCGAGATGAATTTTATGGCCCGAGTTACGATATCTTTTGATAACATATGTTGATGGAATAACAAGGAAGGTAAAACGTCTACTTGGTTATGGAACCTGGAGTTTATCGTAGCTATATTAGCCGGTGTAGCGAAAACGTAGAGACCTGACTTCGGATGTACATATCTTGGTCATGAGATTTGGAATTTCTTGCAGCCATACTAGTCGGCGTGGCGAGGATCCCAGACGACATGATTATAGAGGTGCATACCCAGTTATGCAATCTACTGTTTATCGCAGCCTTGCTTACTGGCGTGGCGAGGACTCTGAGTATCATAATTTTGGACAGACGTGTATGATTATCAGATTGTATCTTGATAAGGGTCGTAACATATCATCTCTATCATTTCACTTATGTTATTATAGATTCTATTCCATCATCAATTAGCTTAGAAGTAGGGATAGTTTCAGTTGTTTAGTCCATGTCCTTGTAGAGTCTCATTTCATTATAGGTTCTTCGTAGTATGATGGCTTGGTGACTTGCAATTAGTTTGCGTCCTAGAGTATTGTGTTAATAGTTTAGAGTATGGTTAGAAAGTATTGTATATGATTGTTGATAATTAAATATAGATGAGAACCCTAGAGTGATTAATAAGTGTTTAGGTAGGAGTCGCACCAGGTACCAGAATATAAGGAGTACCCTAGTATCTAGTGACGAAATATTTCAAGTATTATAGAAGTTTAGGCACCAACAGATTAATGTCTAGTTGGAGGAGAGACATGAGCAACCTAGTATAGGGGTACCATCCAAGTATCATATAGATGAGTTAGTGCCTTGTGTAGACAGCATTAAGACTTGGGTAGACACCCTAGAGAGAGTATCCTAGATAGACGAATGATCTTCTGTGACTTGATTTCTGGAGCGTCAGAGATGTCAATCTCTGAAAACTTCCTTCATGAGTTTGTAGTAGAAAAGATTATCTTCATTTTGATATATCATGTCCCACTCAAACTCGTTCTCTTGTACTATCTTTGTATCACACAACTTTCAGATCAATTTAGGCCATTAACCATTCCCACTTTTATTTATGATTATCATATGCACATTGCCATGAATTTTAATTTAGGAGCACAAGACTAGTTGTTTTCTCAAAACCAACTTCATATGCATGATCTAGACAAGACACCCTACGCCCATGAACTTCGTGTTCTACTCAGGCACACCATCTTGTGCTTTATTTTATCACACGACTTCCTGACACAAGACCCAATCTTGATTCACACCACGAAGTCACTTTTATTTCCGACTCGAATTGGGGGCACCATTTCGACCCAAACTTGTTGACCCAAAATATGGACACGACCCACATTAAGCCTACTACCCAGATGACACTTGTGTCCCATTCAACTGAGCCTCGCATGCTACTTATTTACCCGCATTCATTGGAGGAAGACAATAGAAGGTAGTATCCCGTAAGTGTAGTATAGTATCCTGGATAGAGTGTGCCAGTAAGTTAAGATCTTCACGGATCACAAGAGCTTGAAGTACGTGTTCACCCAGAAGGTATTAAACATGAGGCAGAGGCGCTGGCTTGAGCTGATGAAGGACTTCGATATCTCTTTGCAGTACCATCCAAGGAAGGCCAACTTAGTTGCAGATGCCTTGAGCAGGTATCCAGTCGCTATGTATTTGATGGCAGATCGTCATCTATTGGCCGATCTGGATAGTGTTATCGAGGTGATCGTTCCGGGGATGGAGGTTCAGATGTGGGGTTTACAGATTCAGTCTGCATTGATGGACATAGTCAGATCAGCACAGTTTGATGATGTGACCCAGAGGAGCATCAGGGAGCAGGTGTAGGCAGGATTGCTAGACGATTTCTCTATAGCCGAAGATGGGTCGCTGAGGCACGGTACTAGATTGTGCATTCCGAGTGGAGAGCTTCGGGAGGAAATTCTGCAGGAAGCGCATCGTTCCCAGT
>JANAVB010005797.1:11044256-11474256 GCA_029216955.1 Iris pallida | reverse complement strand
TTATTGAAAAATATATATATATTTTTAGAAAGAAAGAATCGAAAGGTTATATATATATATATATATATATATATATCTATATATATATATAATATTTATATATATATATAGATTAAAAGAAAGATAAAGAAAGGTTATAAAATCAAAATAGGTTATAAAAAGTCAAAATTGAAATTCACACACACACACAAAATAACAAAGAAGCAGCAACAGCAGCTGCATGAATCCGAGCGCCCCCCCCCCCCCCCCCCCCCCCCCCCCCCCCCTCCCCCACCATTTTCCTTAGTTTCCTTATTAAAGTCAAATCGACCTAACCCTGTATATATTTCGTATATATATATAGAGAGAGGTTATTTTTTTAAAAAATAAACCCTAGTCGTCATCCCCAATCCAACGTGCACCCCGATGTCGCCGTCGACCAACCCGCGCCGTCCATCGCCGGAAAATGTGCAACGAGTAGCCCACCCGCGCACGGAAACTGTCAGCGAAGAGCAACTTCGGAAATAGATTTCTCCTTCCTCGCTTCATCGTTTTGCGAACCACTTAGTCAGGTATGATCCTAACGTATACACCTTTAATTCCTTCAAATAGTTCGTGCCGATTCGCACCATGTGCGACGAAAAACGAGTTCCAAAATCGAGAAAAAACTCGATTTTCTAGGTTTAGAAAATGTCCCGAAACCCCAACTTTTTGGCCGATTTGCGACCAGCGTGTTGCGAGTTTTCAAAATCGGTTTGAAAAGACTTGTAGACAATCTATAGGGCTTTAAAACCCTTTTGTAGAATTAAATTTTATGCACTGTACATAAAATTATTGGTTTGGAAGTTGGAGAAAAATTGATTTTTAACTGAATTTTTAGAAAAATTATCCCATACGCCGTCCGTCCGTCAATCCGGGTGACGTGGTCGCGAACCGAAAGTATCGAAAGGTGCGTATCGACATCGTGGACGTGTGGGCTTTGACGGGATTCAAATTGGTCGCGTGTCGCGACGACTTTGATACGTATCCGTCAAAAATTTACCGTATCGGTCTTTGCATATTTGTCAATTACTTTGTGCACGCTAGTAATATCGAGACGAAACTAGCGCCAACAGGACCGTATCATTTTTCTGGTCCTGTGTGCCAAGTTTGGGCCGATTCTGAGATGGTCGATCGGAACGCTATTTTGGCGGGCCCGCGACCCGATCCAATGGGCAAATTTGTGCACGGCCCACCGGAATCCAACTTTGGATATACGGTTGGGTTCATCTCGTCAAACCCCGGACCTGTAGACATATAGTTTGATGACTTTAGAGATCGTAGGTTCCGGCATATTTTTTGGTGCATAGTGGGTCCAACAGTGGACACCATTTTGACCCAAAATTACCGTTTTAACCCCTATCCAGAATTGGACTTATGGGTAGACATTTCTAGCTAATTTGACCATTCTAAGAACGTTGGTAATATGTTTCAGCATTAGAAGACAGTTGTGCGAGTTGACCGTTCGTAGCTCATTGAGTGGGTTGTAGTTTCAATTTTCTCAGCTCAGGACAGCAGGCAAGTACATTCTCTGATAGTTTTTATTGCTTTGATATCTACTATATCCGATTCAGTTGTAGTGTTATACTTGATTCTCGACACGAGGATATACGAACTAGTATACGTGAATCTCGTCATGAGATGTCATCCCCGGTTTACTTAGTATATGAGTACATTGTTCGATATTGTTTTCTGTACTTGCATAGACACCAATTTGGAAGTGGGCTGGCCCCCTGCTCTTCGAATTCTGTGTCATGACCTGTCATGTCCGGATTCATTATACTACTCGGGGATGGGGAGTTATTAGAGATTATGTGATCATTACTCCTACTTGTTTATCACTTGTGCATAGCTCCACCCTCACCACACGTAGGGTATAGCCTGACCTTATACTACTTGTGCATAGCTTTCCATTTTGGTCGGCCTTATCCCTATACTATTATACTACCTGTGCATAGCCGGTCAAATGGAACAGCCTGATCTTGACCCAAGCCGATCACATAACGCTCTAATATCTCATGGCACTTTATTTTTATGTTTACATCATACCTCAGATTACTTTCCATTGTTTATATTCCAGTTTTATCTTATATCTCACACATGACAAGATATCCAGTTCTTTTGTACCGTTTTACTTTCATTCTTGATATTTTATCTTGTATTTTATTATAATTATCTCTTATAGTCTTTGTCAATTCACATGGAACTATTGTTAGTGTTTGTACTTGCTCATATCCTGACAGGATAACCCCGTTATTTTTCAGAGGATTTAGATGCAGATTGCCCGACCTACTACGTATTTGGCATAGATGGAGCCTACGACCAGGACCAGCCTGTGGACCCGGTGCTCGTAGAGGACGTACCGCCAGTAGTGACCTAGTTTACCTAGATTTTGTCTTGATTACATTCCAGTTTGATACTTTGAGACTTGTAGTATTTATTTGGGATATTGTTTTATGTCTTGGATTCTGAACTTGTGATTACGACTCAGCATTGTTTCAGACTATTTATCTCATCTTTATCTTTATCATCGTGTTTATCTTCCTTAGAATTATGTGATTGAGTGGTGATTATATTCCTTCGTGAGGAGATGACAGGTTATATTTGTGTCTTAGATTATATATATATATTCTAGATGACCTTTACAGCGTTCTACCACCGATACTACGACGTAGGCTGGACGTACCCACGTGCTCGTGCCCCTAAACAGGGTGCGGATCGTGACACATTCTGTTGCATTCACTCCCCAGTAGTAGAACAACCATGTCCAAATTACCTCTAAGTTGGTTTCCTACCCCTTACAAAGCAGATGATGCTAAAAACAAATATTTACCACGTCCACCTTACCTATGAGTAAACACCCCGTGCAACAACCCCTGCATTGTGGCGCATCAATCGTAGAACTTCCATGTCCATATCACCTCTGAGTTGTTCTGTGTATCCTCACCGAGTTCACTCCTAACATATCCATATCACCTCTGAGTAGGAAAGCTCTACCATCAACCTCATATTTACCACGTCTATATCTCCTCTGAGTAAATATGTTTGTTCCCTCTCTTAACTTATTATCTGTACCTAAACCAAGGTACGCCAAGGATGATAAGTCCACATAAAATCCCCAGCGAAAGTACCCAAACCTATCACATCCATGCTACCTCTGATAGGATTGCCACACCTAGACATCTCTACTTTCCATGCTTCTTATTCAAAGTATTCCAAATTGGCAATTTGAAAACTTTGAAAGGGGTCTTGTAGAAGAATGGAAAAGAGGATATTGTTTTTAGTTCCACATCGGAAAGGAGAAGAAGAAAGGGCTCACTGTATTCTATATATAGAGCCCCCTTTCCTCCTTTGAAAAGGGCACCAACTTCCCTTCTCTCCTTCCAACTTGGACTCTTCCTACTATGCACCTTCGGGTGCAAAGTCGAAGAAGTCTAGAGCAGTGCGGGCCCAACAAGCCCAGTCAACCGTCCAAGCTGCTGACCGTCAGCAAGCACTGTTAACTGTTATACGGGCTCCTGATGGAAAGTTGTACAGAACCACCCGCGTCCAGTCCCCCAGGGCTAACGGACAGGGTGGGTCACAAAAGTCTTCCTACAGACGATCGAGCACAGTGCTTTACTAGCCCCAGATCAGGGAGCAAATATGATGGTCCCAAAAGTCTCCCTACAAATGATCGAGCGCAGTACTTTACTAGCCTCAGATCAGGGAGCAAATATGATAGTCCCAAAAGTCTCCCTACAACGATTGAGAGCAGTGCTTTACTAGCCTCAGATCAGGAAGAAAATATGATGGTCCTAAAAGTCTTCCTACAACGATCGAGAGCAAGTGCTTTTACTAGCCTCAGATCAGGGAGCAAATATGATACCTACGTACCCGGGCGCTCGGGATACCCGGGCCCACAAAATGGATGAAAAAGTAAATCAATCTGCTCTCGACTTGCGAGCGGTAGTCATTCACAAACGCAACGAGAGAGAAGCAACCTTGATGTGTGAGGAGCCCTTTTCAGTACATCACTGCACCCAAGCCGCCATCAACTACTGCTGCCATAAGACAATGGCTCCAGCACCAAGGCAGTCTGTGTTTATGCGGATCATCATCCCATGCGGCTAAGTGGACTCAAGATACAGAAGCAAGGCTCCTGAAGATCCCATGCGGCCAGGTTGACTAAGCCGCAGAAGCAGTGCTCATGAAGACTCTATACGACCAAGCAAAACTAAGCCACAGAAGTAGTGCTCATGAAGACTCCATGCAGCCAAGCAAAACTAAGCCACAGAAGCAGTGCTCATGAAGACTCCATGCGGCCCAAACGAAACTAAGCCGCAGAAGCAGTGCCCTGGAGACCTCATGCGGCTAAGACAACTCAAGCCGCAGAAGCGAGGCTCTCGAAAGCCCCATGCGGCTAAGGGGACTCGAGCCGTAGAGGGAAGCTTCCCATAGATCCCATGCGGCTAAGTGAGCCCAGCCGCAGAAGCAAGGTTCTCAAAGATCTCATGCGGCCAAATGGAGCTGAGCCGCAGAAGCAACGCCCCTAAAGCCACTATTCTGCCGAAATGAGTCAGACTCTACTTTGTGGAAGGGACACATGGCAATTTGACCAAGTCTCAACCACCCAGATTTGCTGCAACAAAATCTCAACAAGTCACCAGCGGGCGGCCAAAGAGCGGGTCTTTGTGTGCTGTTGTAGCCACGTGGTCACGTGGCCATCTATGCGGCTCAAGATATCTATCACTATAAATAGCAGGGTACCACACCCATGCAAAAGGCTGGAAACCTATGAAAGAAAATTTCTTCAATAGCAAGGATCGTGTCAGATAGTCTAAGGAGTAAGGCAGAGTTAACTGCTACACTTTCTCGAGCCTCTATCGTCACACCCCAGAATCAAAAACTAAACAATTGTACTTAGATCATTTTCTAGGATTTTTTTTCTAGGTTTTCTCTTGTATAAGCGAGTTTGCATTCAAATTCAGTGTCTCTGCAATACTTGTCTTTGATATTTAATGGCAAACCGTGACGAGATGCTGCGACAGATCCAACAACAACATATGGACGATGCTACGCTCCTAGCACAATTGGATGCGCTCGACCGCAGCATCATAGAACTCAGGGATATGACTGAGAGGACAGAGCGTGGCGTCACTGATCTTAGAGCGTCAACACAGTGCAGTATGACGGAGCTGCAGGCATCACAGCTGTCCATGGGCGAGAGGCTGACGTTGATGCAGGATTCGATGGTCGATAGCAGTACGAGGTTGTTATCTACCATAGATTCATACAACCAGCGACTAGCAGCGTTGGCGTAGATACATCTTTCGGGTGCTCCTTCATCATCACAGACGTCACTCCCTCCTTCATCGTCATCGACTCCACCTGCATCCGTATTGATTTAACGGGAGGAGTATGAGCTGTTCTTATCCCTTAGGCGCGGCGGTGCCCCTCCTGCTCCAGATCCCCAGTAGTCCGAGTTAGGACTGTTTATTTCTTGTTTGTGTAGAGTGTTTGTTTCTGTGTTGACCCATGATATTGGGTTTGTGTAGACTTGTCTCATTGTTTGATTGGATGTGTAGACTATCTCCGTGGATATTTATGTGTATACATTAGACTTGGTTGTGTAGTCATTGGATATTGGTTGTGTAATGTACTATTAATTTTTATCATATTATATTTTATTGTTCGTTTCAATTGTATATGCCATTATCGGTGTTGAGTGTTCCATCGAAGGGGTCGACGAACCCAGGAAATTCAACGGAGGGTTGCTCCGGGTCTATTCATATTAAATGTTCATCATTAAAGTGCAGGGATACTATACTAGCAGAATATGTCATTCTGTTTTCTTTTTATTTTACTTTTTTTGCAGATTTTAGCAATGTTTAGCGACGCTGAATAGAGACTACAAAGATGTCGCAAAATGTAGCTAAACGTCGCTAAAATCTGCAAAAATTTATTACAGAAAGCAGTCGCTAAACGACGCTAAATGTTGCGAACATCTGCTTATGTCTACCGACGTTTACCGACTGCATACACGTCGCTTAATACGTCGATGTTATCCAGCGACGTTTATACGTCGCTTAATCAGCCGACGTTTATCGACTGCACGTACGTCGCTAATTTGCCGACGTGGAGTCGAACAATGTCGACAATTTAAGCGACGTAGAAACGTCACTGGAAAACGTTACAACAACGACGTTTTACGACATTTTCCTTGACAATGACTTGCGTAAACGCGACAAGCGTGAGAACGTCACAGAGAACGTCGATGAGCCATTTTAGCGACGTCGTTCTTCGTATTAGTGACGTTTCTTTACGTCATTAATATGTGAAAACGTCGCAAAATGTCGTTGAGCGTCGCTAATTTCTTTGCACCCCATAATTATCAAAGCCCGAGGTAGTTAACACCGCATGGGTCAAATACAATCAGTCTTGGGCTCCGCACAACGATTGCAATCTGGACATGATCGAGACAGATCCTGGGACGACTATATCCAACTTCGAATTACCACCTCATCATCCGAGTCATTGGTTCCATATACAACCACTAAATGCATGCACATAAACCGACGCAGAATCTGCAGATTCTTCATCCCCACCTCCCCTCAACCCTAATCCTAGGGTTTCAGAACCTACACAATCCCCCACAGTGCCGCCCCACTCCCCTCATATGGAGATAAACTCTGCCATGCCCCCGCTATCCTCCCCGACTGATTTCATCATCTCCAAGAGAAAGACTACTTGGAAGTAGCTGGCTCGCAAAAACAACAGACAAACCGAAGCCCAAGCTACAACGAGCTGCAAGCACCCTCCTCCAATTGACATCCAAAGTACTCCAAAATGTCTACTAATCTCCAAATTTCCAACTGTGACATTCACCAAGGTGGTGGTGGCTGACCTTTAACAGCCGCAAGGCCAATGTTATTCCTTTCGTAGAACTATTGAGGCGCGAGGAATGACTCGACAGTTCACATCCCTCGCTCGTTCCTCGCCTCCACACACCCCCTCATCGTCTTCATTTCTGAAACCTTGTCCCCGCCAAATCACACATCTACAAATCTTCCTCTCCTCGGCTACCCCAATTACCACTCTGTCCCCCCCCCCGGGCCACTCCGGTGGACTATGGATTAGGTGGAATGATTCTATTGCAGTTAATGTCGTCCAATACGCCTCCAAAAACCTTATAATACTAGCAATTGAAGCCACACCAAGCTCTCCCCCATGGAATCTCCTTTGTGTATATGGAAGCCCAAACAAGAAGGATAGACCAAAGCTCTGGGATTATATTACGACATAATTGGCAAGCTTCTCTGTTCCCTTGGTGTGTATTGGGGACTTCAACTCTATTATCAGAGCGGATGAAAAATTCAGAGGTAGGCATTTTGAACCTAAAGATGCTGCTCCCTTCAATAACATGATTAATCAATACGGTCTCTTAGATTTGGGCTTCGATCGACCTGCCTTCACATGGAGTAACGGCCGCAGCTCCATGTTCCTTATCCATGAGAGGCTGGACCGAGTACTCACGGATCCGGATTGGTGCCACCTCAACCCGCATGCCTTTGTATCCATTCTCCCACGCATTAACAGATTTGGACCACCCACACTGTTTGAAGAGATTTGGACCACCCACACAGAGTATCCAGCTATTCTTAAGAAGCTCTGGCATCGCTGCGGGCCCGAATCCTCCTCGAACACCCCCTGAAGCTCAAGTAAACTCTCCATCATCTCAATAAATGGGGTAAGAACATCTTTGGTAACATCAAACAATATATCTCTATTCTTAAGGGCAAGATTCTTGCAATCTAGAGCGCCCAATCGAATACTAGCAATATCTCCGAAGAACATAATCTCTGCCAAGAGCTGAATGACCTCCTCCTTCTTGAAGACAATTACTGGAAACAAAGAGCAAAATGTCACTAGATCAAAGATGGGGTAGGAACACCAAATATTTTCATATACTCACCGCAGCCAGCAAGAGGAAGAATACGATACACAACCTATAACTCGAAGACGGCACCTGGGTCAACGACCACAGGGCAATATCCACAAGGTTACTCGACCACTTCTGAAAACTATTTAGTGAGGCGGAATCAACTACAATATCCTGGGTTCATCATATCCAACCAGCCCATGTCGCCTGAAGAGAACATAGCCTTGGGAGCTATCCCTACTACGGACAAGATCGAAAACGTCAGCAAATCCATGAAGCCCCTGAAAGCGCCCGGACCGGACGGCCTTCTTGCGTGCTTCTTCCAAAGAAGTTGGCAGCTTTTTAAGGACGACATTGTGAAGATGATTCATCTAACCTTCAAGACGGCTCGCCTACCATCGACTATCTGTTGACCCAAACTGGATCACAGTCAACCTGATTTAAAGAATTAACAAAATGATAACTAATATGATCCAATACGACACATCAAGTTCAAGATAGGACATCATCTACGATCCAATACAACGTATCAAGTTCAAGACAGACGTTATCAACAAAGTTGTTATATTGCAAATGTATTTGTTCTCAGTTTGTAATTTTTTCATTTATTGAGTCTAGGAAAATATATGTTGAGTCGTACTGAGTCATCGCAATCCCTAGACATACTTCTCCAAGCTCCACCATACACAACAAAACAATCCCTGAACCAAACCAAACCACTCTAGCCCATTTAGAACTTCTGGTCTGAGGAAGACAGAGTTCGGGCCGAACTCTGCCTAAGGCAGAACTTGGGTCGAACTCTGTCCCCTAAAAATTAGCAACCTGACTCTTAGGAACATCCTGCTACGAGCTTTCCAACGTTCAAATTTTTGAATATTTAGGACAGAATTCTGGCCGAACTTTGCCTCCCCAGACTAGTATAAATAGGGCTTGATTTTTCTCATTTTAAATCATCTCTTACTCTCAATCTTCTAAGCCTTATACATTCTAAGTCTTACTCTTCCAATCTACTAGCCACAAAACTTCCTAAGCCCTAAGGTGCTCAGTGCGATTCAACTAGAAGTTCTGTGCAAGATTTGAAAAGAAGTTACTTGGAAAATTCCAAGTTTCGCCTCTGCGAAGTTTCAAGAAGTTGGCGTGCTCTTCTGAGTAAAGGCACATGTGCACCCAATTTCTTAAATGGTGGATTTCAATTCTGAACTAGAGTTATCAGGCCTAGACTAGTTCTCCATGAGAGAAACCGAGTTATATCGCTGTTTTTGCATGTGCTCTTATAATCTCTTATACTTTCTGCATCATTATCCTCTGATTATATATTCTCTCGGTAGTTGTTTTCTAGACTTAGTATAGAGTTAATTTTTAATTGGTCATTATAGACACAAATTCTATTCACCCCCCTCTAGAGTTGCCTATACGTTACTTCACTATCAACCACACCAACATTTTCCTTATTCCCAAGAGCTCCACACCTACATCACCAAGCGACTTCCGCCCAATCTCTCTATGCAACGTTGCCTACAAAGTGATATCCAAGATCCTTACTTCTCGACTCCAGATGCATATGGACAACCTAATATCACCTTTCCAGAATGCCTTTGTCCCAGGCAGATAAATCTCCGATAACATCGTCATTGCACAGGAAATCTTGCATGCCATGAAGTTGCCCAAAGCTAGGAAGAAGTCATCTCGCACTCAAGAATGATATGTCAAAGGCATGCGATCGCCTCTCATAGAACTTTATCAAGGCGGTTCTACATGGGATGAGCATTCAGGGACACACCAACACGCTTATCATGGATTGTATATCATCGGTGTCATTTTTTATTCTGGTGAATGGATCGCATGAAGGGTCTTTTAGACCTAAAAGAGGCATAAGACAGGGCTGTCCCCTGTCGCCATATCTCTTCATCATTTGCATGGAAGTCCTATCGAGACTCTTCTACTGCTTAGAACGTGATGATCTATATAATGGTATCCGCATCAATAGATACTCACCTTCGATATCTCATTTATTTTTCACAGATGATATTCTCATCTTCAGCAATGCTACAAAGCAGACAATGGAATATGCAAACTTCATTATCCAAAAGTTTGTGTCGTGGTCAGGCCAACGTATCAACTACTCAAAATCTTCCATCCATTTCAGTAAAGGAGTTTGTCTCAATAAACAACGCATGCTTGCGTCATCGATGAATCTCAGCAATATGGACAAAGACGATCGATACCTGGGCCATCTCCTTCTGAAATCCAACTTTCGCAAGGCTACCTATCAGCAGCTTCTGGATAAATACAGATATCGGCTATAGGGATGGAAGCAGAAAGTTCTATCACATGCAGGCCGCAATACTCTCATCCAATCAACACTTAGCTCAATCCCAGTTTACTATATGGCGGCCTATAAGATCCCCAAGTCCATTACTGAAAAGATATCGAGGATACAAAGAGATTTCTGGTGGGGAAATAGTTCAGAAGAAAGGAGAATTCACTTCTTAGCTTGGGATAAATTCATCAAACCTAAAAGGCTGGGTGGCCTAGGCTTTTGTAACCCAAAATGGGTAAATAAACCTATAATCGAAAAGCTACTATGGCGTTTCCTCGAGAACACCTAACCAGCTATGGGTTTGTCTCTTAAAAGGAGTCCATCTCCAACACAAATCTCTATGGACTGCTCAAAATTCGAAAAGACTTTCCTACGTGGCGCGCTCTCTTGGATATTCGCAACATCATGTCGGACAAGGTATGCTGGAGAATCAACGATGGATGGGTTAGCATTCTGGATGATCCTTGGATCCCTACATTTCCTGGGTTTCATCTTACCGGCATATCTTTACCATCCAATGGCCCTAAAATGGTTTGCGACCTGATGGATCCCCTGTCTAGAAGTTGGAATACTAGCTTGATTTTCTTGTTGTTTCCGGCCATGGAGGCTAAAGCCATCACTGCAATCAGACTCAGAGAAGGAAACGAACCAGATAGACTCATTTGGACGGGCACGAGGAATGGTATCCCTCCGTCTGCAGCAACCGGGATGTTCCTACCACACTCCTGACCCCACATTTTGGAGACGATTATGGAAAATCAAAGACATGTCGCCCTGTATTCAAGTCTTTATATGGCGACTCATTATGGACGCCCTCTCTTTAAACACAGCCATCAACAAACATGTACCTTCTGCATGTAGTACCTGCCCCTTCTGCGCGTGCCGGGACGAAGACAAGGAACTCCTATTCCTTCACTGCCAAGTGGTATGAGAGGCGTGGTTCAGAAGCAACCGAGGACTACGAGTCGAGAACCACTTCAAGGTCGATAACCTTCTACACTCTGGCCTTAGTGATCACTGCTCATCTGAGGCTTTCAAAATGGGGTCATGTCTACTTTGGACCATTTGGAAAATAAGATGTTCATGCATATTTAACCACACGGCTCCAAGCTCGTTGTCAATCGTGAGACTAGCAAATGAGAATCTTCATAATTTCTCGGAAGGGTCGGATCACAGATTGGCAAAAATCAAAAGAATGGGAGAAGACATGAAAGTTAACCCTCGATGGGAGCCTCCGCCAGAGGGGACCATAAAAATCAACGTCGACGGTGCTACGTCATCGACAGATCGACAAATTGTGCCGTTGGGTTGATAGCCAGAGACCACCTTGGAGAATTCACTGGTGCTAAAACTTGGTACGCTACTTTGACGAACTACTTGGATATAAGCTTAGAAGCGGAGGCCCATGCTATGCTTCAAGGAATTATGTTGGCTAAGACCCTCACCACAACAATGGTTAACTGATCCTTTATTATCGAAAGTGATTCCCTCACATCTGTTAGGATCCTTCGAGGAGAGAATAATATCACCCCATGTCGTCTTAGTGATTTGTTTGACATCATCAAAACTGAGTTCTCGACAACGTTGAACACTGAACTCAAGTTCACCAAAAAAACAGGGAACCAAGTTGCCCACACACTTGCAGCTTTTGCTCTCGAGACCCGCTCGAGTTCTTCTCTTTCACACCCCCCTGGTTGTATTGTCCAATGTATTGCTGAGGAATCCCCAAAGTCAGCAGAAAACCAATTGTTCTTGACCCACTTCAATAATATACAGGGACATTACTCTCAAAAAAAAAAAAAAAAAAAACTTAAACACATATAGGGGTGGCGATTTTGCCCTCATACCCTCTACCCGAGCCGGGTACCCTGTACCCTCAGGTGCCCACGGGTACCCTCTACCCTTCGAGGGCATGCCCTACCCTTACCCTCTTGGAATTAGGGTAGGGTAAGGGTTTTATTCTTTTACCCTAGTGCAATTACTCGGGTACCCGCCCTACCCGTCCTACCCTCTGCCCTGTAACCCTACCCTGAACCCTATCCTACCCTGAATCACTACCCTATCCACTACCCGTTAACCCTAACCCTTTAAAATCCTCGACCCTACCCTTCTCCCAACCCGTTTTGTAGTTTTGTATAGTCCCACTGCCATAGTATTACTACTATTTGTAGTTTTTTGTAATTAGTACTTAGGATTAGGAGAACTACATGGTGCTTGATCCTAAGGAGTCAGGTCTAGCTCCCTCCTTGGGTATGTAGGCAGTCCAGGTTCTACTATATAACTGGGTTCAGCGCCTTTAGTAAAAAAAATATTCTTCCAGTTATTTCTTGTTAAGTTGTTATAATTTTTGAATGCTGTCAAAATCTGAAAAAAATGAAATGGAAAGAAAAAATATTCCCTCCCCCCCCCCCCCCCCCCCCCCCCCCCCCTATTTACTAGCAAAAAATTTGATTTTCAAAGTTAAAAAAAAATGAAATGGCAAGGGTAATACCCTTACCCTCCCTACCCTGACCCTCAGCTATCCTGTGAGGGTAAAGGGCAAGGACGGATAATGGGTCTTGATTTTTTGGAAGAGGGCTACCCTACCCTACCCTCATGACTCTCCTAGGGTATCAAAAAAATGTCAATACCCTACCCTACCCTGCCCTCTTCCTGCCCTTACCCTACCCTACCCTACCCATCGCCAGCCCTAAACACATATATCATTCCTGCTCTCCTTTACCATGTTAAACTTTTATTTCTCCTGACATGTTCCATTCAAGTCCTCAAACATTTAATAATTTTCATTTTCCTTGATTCTCTACTCTTATTAATAAAGCACATACAGTAGCACGCTCAATAATGCACACTAATGTTATCAGTTATGTATTGCTTCCCATTTCCCTCTTCTTCATTTGTTTTAGACTTTCTTTCACTGCCTCAATCTCTATCTATACACGAAGGAAAATATGCATTGTTTGCCTATCAAAAGGAGCACACACTGCTTTTCTATACGAACCCCGAACATTCCACAGCACATACTACTACCTTTCCTCATGTTAGTTTCAACACATTTAATGAACACACCCATCTCAAATATTTCCCATTTCCCATTTCTCTTCTTTAACCATCGAATATGTACTACTATAACCACTACAAACTGTGCACAACAAATACAGTATATTAGCTTCTCTCCAAATGAGCATAACATTTTAACTCAAGTCCTTCATTGTTCTAACATCTCCCTTGTTCAATACATTTGCTAATCCCCAACATCCACAACAGTATTTTCCAGCCACTACACAATATATATTTGCATGTTCAATATACTTGCATGCGCAGACATGTACTAGAGCTTGCTTTGCAAAAACAAGAGAAAGGGAACCAACTGGCGAGACTTACAAGGTTTGGATAAACGGACGCCATGCGAATAGAGAAGTCGAACACAACCGCGCACCCGCTGGGAAGTCGTCGACGACTTGCTGCCGGAAAGAAGGGCTTGCCTGGGCTCGTAGTTGCTCTGTGAGTCTTTGTTTCGAGTCCTCACTGGCGGATCTCGATGCTGACTGCCGAGGAGTTGAAACCGACGGAAGGAATACACCGATAGGAGGGTTTAAGAGTTATGGCAGTCTAGGTTTAGTGGGAGAGGTAAGGAATGGGGGAGGCGTTTATGTAGAGGCGGCTAGGGTTTTGATGTGGGAGATGAGTAGCTGCTTGAATATATATCGAGAAAGAGGGAGGCGAGTGAGAGAGCCAGAGGGGTCGAAAGTTGTCGACTAGGGATTGGCGAGACGGCTACAGCGTTGGTACGGAAGCAGTACCATGCAGAGTGAGTAGCTGGTCTCTACACACATTTGTGGTTTGGGTTCAATGGAACCTTCCACCATACTCAGCTCACAGTAGCACAATGTGTGCTTTTGAGCTCACGTTAGCAAGTTTGATACCTGAGCTCACAATAGCAAGGGGATTGGTTACTTATGATGTTGGGCTGAACAAAAGTTTTTAAGGTAATAGTAATAATGACAATAGATAGGAATTGTTAAAGGCTTAAGCTAAACTAGGTAAAAATTTGTTTTAGTATAATTTCTAAATCTAAGCCTATAACCGAAAGAATGTCTCTGGGCGATCGAGCTTTAGGCGATCGGGCACCAAACCCTAGGGGGACCCTCACGTGGGACCCCGACGCTGCTAGCGGCGGCGCGGAGAGCGGCAACCTGGTCGGGGGCGGGCCGGCCACGGGCGGAGCGGCGGCAGGAGGCGGTGATGCAGGCGGCGGCGACTCGGGAAGCGGGTGCAGGGCTGGCCAGAGCGTGGTCGCGGGCTTCGGTGACGGGGGCTCAGGCGGAGGTGGCCCATGCGCCGACGGAGGGGGCTCGGGTGCCGGCGGAGGGGGTGGCCCGGCCAGAGCACGTGATGGCGCTGACAATGACGATGGTTGCTCCTACAGCAGGTGCACCGGGTCGGACAGCGCCGGTGGTCCCGTAGTCGGCAGCGCTGGGGATGGTCGGGGTGGCCCGATGGCGTTTGTAGGGGGGATCGTCGGGTGGGTCGACTCGGTGGATTCCAGATCAACAACCTGGATCTAGGACTATGTCTCGGGGGGGCAGGAGGAGGGAGGTGGCTGGACGACAGTTACGAGACGTCGGGGGGCCAAGGCGGGGAGCAAGGTGGGGGGCGCGCAGAGTCTCCAAAAGACGTGCCCTTTTGCTGGGAGGAAACTGGGAGAGGGATCGGGGCTGAGGACGGCGGCTCGTGGCCCTGCGGTGACTACTGGAAGAACAGTGGGCTGGCATCCCAAGGCGACCATGGAGGACAAAGGAAAGGGCAAAGTGGTGGACATGGGAGGTCAGGGTGCAGGGTCTCCTACCCTTGGGGGGGTGCTACCCGCTCACAGGGAATGGCTCCCCGCCCAGCGGGACGGTCCTGGGCTGAGATCTGCAAACCGGTGGGGCCTAAAAGTCCCACTTCTATGGAATATGTGCCACCGAAGAAGGTAGGGAGCGGCTTCCGGGCCTCGTTCCCTGCAGAAGAGATTGAGAAGGTGAGTGCCTTCTAGGAAAACACGCTGGTGCTGTACGTCCTAGGCAACAAGCCATTCTATCGACCGATCAGGGGGTATGCGACGCGCGTCTGGCAGCCTAAAGGTAGTATGGAGATATTTGCTAGAGAAAATTGTCACGACCCGTACCCTGATTAGGGGCACGAGTACGTGGTTACGTCCAGCCTATGCCGCAGAATCGACGGTAGAACGCTGTATAGGTCGTCTATAAATACTACAACTAGACAAAATATAAGGGTTCCTGTCATCTCCGCACGGAGGTATAATATGGCATAACTCAATCACAAGACAAACTAGGATAGATAGCACGAAATGGAATATATGATAGAAAAGAAAACTGGAAAGGAGTTCAAGATCCAACACAAGCTCAGAGATATAAACACATCACAGAAACTCAAAATATAATATAAAAACTACAGTCTGAAAACACTAGCTGAATCGCAGTCCAGGCAAACCTATCTAACAGTCTAAACAGGGGCTATGTTATCTACGGGCTCCAGGGGTAATGTCTCATCAAACTCTATCCTGGCCATACCCGTAAAAGGTAGAGTAATCAGCTAACATGTACTCTGTAAACATCAACGGCTATCCTGTCAGGAAAAAGATCAAGTACAAATACTAACAGCAGTTCCATATGAATTGACAAATTCTATAAGAGACAATTATAATAAAATACAAGACAAAATCAACAGAAAATATATAACAGGATGTGAGTACTGAATAGGACGACAATTTATAGGATGACTTAGGAGCTATTCCGGAAGCCAAGTTACAACCCGTAAACCAAACAAGGACCAGGGTTGTAACCCTTCTCCTGAACATAACTTAGCCATCCTGTAATAAAATAAATATAAAATGTGCCATGAATAATTATTAGTACATTATGTGATCGACTTGGGAATCAGGATCAGGCTTTCCATCTGACTGGCTATGAACAAGTGTACAACGGAGCAGGATCAGGCCAACCACCATGGAAAGCTATAAACAAATAGGGTCAGGCTTTACCCGTCGTGAGGCGAGGGTATAGCTATGAACAAGTAACAAGTACAAGTGTGAAGAACAAGTAGAAATTTTGATCACACGACCAGTAATAACTCCCCATCCCCGAATAGTATAATGGATCTGGACATTACCCCTGCTGCTGCTCGCGTTGTTGCTGTGGCAGTTTTTGCAGCTGCTGCTACTGTGGTTGTCGCAGCTGCTGCTGCTGTGGTTGTCGCAGCTACTGCTGCTGTGGTTGTCACAGCTGCTGCTGCTGCGGGGGGGAGGGGGGTTGCTGGCCACACGGCGACGCGGCAGCGACGGTGAAAAGGAATGAGGAGGAGGAGAGGAAATGTGGAGGTGGTGGTGTTAATGGTGATGGTAAGGATGATGATGGGGGTAGTATTGATGTTGATAAATGCAGGAGGATGGTGAGTAGGCCATGGGGAGCTGGTGAGCTCGACCAAAATGGAGGGAGGAGAACTGTTGGTGTTGTGTGTGTGTATTAAAATGAGAGAGGGAGAGAGAATATTATGTGTGTGTGTAATAAATGAGAGAGGAATTCCTAAATGTTAGGGCCGGCCATGTGTTGGGGGGATGTGTGTGTGAGTTGTCATGTAGGAATGGAGGGCTAGGATTAAATAAGGGTGGAATGAAGGCTATGATTTAATGTGGTAAAAATTAGGTCAACTTTAGTAAATTAAAAAAATAGGGTTGTCCAATGAATATTTAAAATTGATAGACTAGGTATTTAATATTTGCAGAAAAATGAGTATGTGGATATTCATGAGGGGGCAACATGAAGTTTGGTTGGGTTCGGTTGATCCGGGTCGGGTCAAAATTGGACATGGTACAATAATTGAATTTAAATAGGTATTTATGATCATGGATAAATAAGTAACATGTGGGGACTCAAATAAATGGGACACAAGTGTCATGTGGATAGTAGACTTCGTGTGGGCCATGTCCATATTTTGGGTCGACTAGGTTGGATCGATGTCGGATCCCGAAATTAAATTGGAAGTCAGGTCACATTCTATGGTGGATAATTAATTGGCCTAAATTGATCCAAAAGTTGTGCGAAGCAAATGAAGCACAAGATGGTGTGTCTGAATGGGACACGAAGGTCAGGGATGTAGGGCGTCTCAATAGATCATGCATGAGAAGTTGGTTTTAAGAAAATGACTAGCCTTGTGCTCCTAAATTAAAAGTCACGGTAACGTGCATATGATGATCAAAGATAAAAGTAGGAAAATCAATTAATAATTATTTAATGATCAAATGGTCTAAATTGACCCGAAGTTGTGTGAAGCAAAAAGAGTACTAGGGAACAAGTTTGGATGGGACATGATATATCAACATGAAGGAAATTTTGTCTATTACACACTGATGAAGAGAGTTTCCAGAGGTTGGCATCCCTGGCGCTCCAGAAGTCAAAGTCACGGTAAAGAGCATTTAATCAAATAATAATTAAATAATAATATATATTCAAAATAATTGATTTAGAAAATTAAAAAAAATAAGCCATAAATTCAGAGGGCTTACATCTTACCCACCTTATAAAAATTCGTCCTCAAAATTAAAAAACATCTAATAGGTCAAGCTAAAACATGCAACTGCTATGGCTACAGTACCCAATCTGCTACCCTTGTGATCATCTATGTTGTTTCTCTCTACAGGTATTTTGGTTCAGATTCAAGAAACTTATTTCATTTAAAACTATATCATTTTACCCCTTAGAATCTAAGCACAAGATTCTAGTCCTTAATCTGTAGTCTTAAAATATAATATTTTATTACTCCTTCTTAGATACCTTAAAACCAATCTATACTATCAAACTAATCATTCTTAATGGTTTCTAAGTCCATTATAGTCAGTCACTCATATCTGTCCTATAAGCTTAACCCAATAAATCTCCAAGAAAAATATACTCATCACAATCACACATTAACATATTACAGTTACACTACATAATCTATTAACAAGGTTTGGCTATTTCAGTCATCAATTAAATAGAAGGAAACAAAGGCCTAAGACTAGGTCGAGCAATCCATATAAATATTCAGACAAGGTAAGGGTCAAGCAAGACAGAAAAGATTGTCGAAATATTTCTAAGAATAGTACGGGGCCAAACGAGATGCATAGGACGTAGTCGAAGTAAAACTCAAGAACCATATACCTCCATAATTATGTCACATGAAGTTACTATCGCGCGAGTGTACATCTAGCTGCGATTAACTTCTTGTTCCATAATACAACGGATGGCTGCAGTGCACAGCTGCCACGCCAGATAATATAGGTTTCTGAACTTAACTTGGCCAAATTCGTGAAATATTTCCAAACAATTTTTGCAAAATAAAGGAGAAGATGTTAGTCAAAATGCTTAGGGAGTGGTCCAAGTAGAATTCGAGAAACATATTTAACCATGATGCCGTTATCCGAAGTCATACCTCGCCAGTATTCTTCTGGATGCAAACTCCTGATTCCGTAATACAAGGATAAATATACTTTTCAAACATTTCCTGAATCAATCCATGAGGCACTTTCAACAATTATCGGGAAGGACAAGAAGAATTACCCAAGAGGTTAGCGAAGAAGAGTTTAATCAAATCATAGGAAGATGGAACACAAATAATCATGTTGAGAAAATCCTAATCGTGGCTGTAGATAGATAGAGTTAACCAAGACGGGGAAGAATGATAATAAGAATTTGTTCTTGCTCATCCGGTCATAACAAAGTGATCCAATTTAAGATATAATCTGATAACCATATACGTCTTCCTGAAATTATGTTGCCAGAATTTTTGCCACGCCAGTAAGCATAGCTGCAATAAACGATAGAGTCCATAACTAAGGTATACACCCAAAAATCATGTCATCTGGAATTTTTACCACGCCAACCGGTATGGCTGCAAGAAAATCCAAATTCCATAACTAGGATAAGCATATCTAAAATCAGGCTCTATGTCCTTGTTATGCTAGCTTGTATGGCTGCAATAAATTCTAAACTCCATAAATAAAGCAGACATTTACCTTATCAGGATATACCTTAATTCAATCCAACAAATTTATTTCGATGCAAGATCAAAGTCAACAACGAACATCAGGAATCAAAATCAACAACAAATCAAGGAAGTGTAAATGGAGGCAAGCGGGAACAGATTCAAGAGTTTTCGTAATAAGATTCTCAGGGGTTATCCCTCGAATCTATCAAGAGTTCCTAACTGTGATTGAGCAACTCCTATCATAACCTAGAACATATATCCTAATAGCAGGCTCGTAGCAGCGCTCTAAGTCAAGCACCACTACGAAATTGCACTAGTTGCAACTCTGAACTGCATGGGCCACCACAAAAATGTGTCACGACCGCACCCTGATTAGTGGCACGAGTACGTGGTTACGTCCAGCCTACGCCGCAGAATCGGCGGTAGAACGCTGTATAGGTCGTCTATAAATACTACAACTAGACAAAATATAAGGGTACCTGTCATCTCTGTACGGAGGTATAATATGGCATAACTCAATCACAAGACAAACTAGGATAGATAGCACGAAATGGAATATATGATAGAAAGGAAAACTGGAAAGGAGTTCAAGATCCAATACAAGCTCAGAGATATAAACACATCACAGAAACTCAAAATATAATATAAAAACTACAGTCTGAAAATACTAGCTGGATCACAGTCCAGGCAAACCTATCTAACAGTCTAAACAGGGCTATATTATCTACGGGCTCCAAGGGTAATGTCTCATCAAAATCTATCCTGGCCATACCCGTAAAAGGTAGAGTAATCGGCTAACATGTACTCTGTAAACATCAACGGTTATCCTGTCAGGAAAATGAGCAAGTACAAACACTAACAGCAGTTCCATATGAATTGACAAATTCTATAAGAGACAGTTATAATGAAATACAAGACAAAATCAACAGGAAATATATAACAGGATATGAGTACTGAATAGGACAATAATTTATAGGATGACTTGGAAGCTATTCTGGAAGCCAAGTTACGACCCGTAAACCAAACAAGGACTGGGGTTGTAACCCTTCTCCTGAACAGAACATAGCCATCCTGTAATAAAATAAATATAAAATATGCCATGAATTATTAGTACGTTATGTGATCGGCTTGGGAATCAGGATCAGGCTTTCCATCTGACCGGCTATGAACAATTATACAACAGAGCAGGATCAAGCCGACCACCATGGAAAGCTATGAACAAGTAGGGTCAGGCTTTACCCGTCGTGAGGCGAGGGTATAGCTATGAACAAGTAACAAGTATAAGTGTGAAGAACAAGTAGTGATTTTGATCACACAACCACTAATAACTCTCCATCTCTGAATAGTATAATAGATCCGGACATGACACATCATGATACGGGACTTAAGAGCAGGAGGCCAGCCCGCTCCCAAGTCCATGTCTATACAAGTACAGGTAACAAGTCGAGTAATGTACCAATATACCAAGTAATCCAGGAACAACATCTCATGCCAGGATCCGACATATACTAATCCGTGAACAATCGTGTCGGGAAATCAAGAAAGACACTACAACTGAATCAGATATAGCAGATATCAAGACAATGAAAACTATCAGTGAATGTACTCGCCTACGGTCCTGAGCTGTCAAATGGGGTCGATGCTCAGAGTGATGCCACAAACCTAAAGATGATATATATATAAGCTAATTAGGGTTCAACAGTGTTAGGCAGGATTATATAGTATAAGCTATGTAATCTAGGTCAATCTCAGTCCAACTAAGTCAAACTAGGTCACAGAAAGTCAAACCAAGTCAAACTAGGTCAAACTAGGCTAATGTTGACTAACAGTTGACTTTTGGTCAACTGTTAGTCAACTCTGGTCAAGTTTTAGACATTTCTAGGCCAAGTGTTGACTGATAGTTGACTTTTGGTTAAAGCAGTCAAACTTTGTCAACCGAGGTCAAAAATAGCCTAAGCATACTATTCCTAATATTTACCTACTAAGATACCACATATCTTGGTCAAACAGGATCAACTCTAATCTAAGAATTAAATATCAAGTTGTACCTCGTTATTCGTACATCGAAACCTACGACACACAAATCGAGATAAGATAATCAACGATAAGGTTAATAATCTTATCATAGTGATCCACATGATCATCTTGCCAATTTCAGCAATGTGAGATCACTGGAATCGACTGATCTCAGTTTCGTTGTACTAATTCCGAAATACAAACTTAATAAGAATTAATTATAATAAAAGGTAATACACAGATAAAATATTTATAAATATTGTCGGATGATGAAACAAACATCACCAATGGGTCCAGAATGGTCAAATTAGCTGGGATAGCCTATCCATAAGTCCAATTTGGACACAGGAACAAAAGGTAATTTTGGGTCAAAACAGTGTCCGTGTCGGACCCGCTTTGTACCGAAAAATGTGCAAGAATACTATTCTACTAAACCTAACAAATTATATGTCCACGAATCCAGAATGACGATACGAACCCAACGATATATCCAGAATTGGATTCCGTTGACCCGATCTCAAATTGGTCCATCGACCAGGACATAGAAATTTTGATTTGCACAGAAAAGCGTGTCGGAGCCAATGTCCTCAAAACTTAGCAAATTATATGTCAATGAGTCCAGAATGACGATACGAACTCAACGGTAGGTCCAGAATTGGATTCCGATGAGCCGATCTCAAAATGACCCGTTGACCCGGATATTGGTATCCGACTTGCACCTAAATGCGTGCCGAAACCAATGTCCACTAAAACCTAGCTAATTATATGTCAACGAGTTCAGAATGACGATACGAACCCAACGGTATATCCAGAATTGGATTCCGTTAACCCGATCTCAAATTGGTCCGTTGACCAGGATATTAAAATTCCAATTTGTATGGAAAAGCGTGTCGGGGCCAATGTCCTCAAAACTCAGCAAATTATATGTCAACGAGTCCAGAATGACGATACAAACTCAACGGTAGGTCCAGAATTGGATTTCGATGAGCCGATCTCAAAATGACCCGTTGACCCGGATATTGGTATCCGACTTACACCAAAATACGTGCCGAAACCAATGTCCACTAAAATTTAGCAAATTATATGTCAACGAGTCCAGAATGATGATACAAACTCAACGGTATATCCAGAATTGGATTCCGATGAGCCGGCATCAAAATGTCCCGTTGACCCAGACTGTGTGACCCACTTTGCACCGAAATGTATGCCAGGGCCCACGTCCTCCAAATCTAACAAACTTTATATGAAAACAAGCCAGAACGATGCCACGAGTCTACTGGTGGTGTCAGAATTAAAATCCGCAGTCCCGGGTTCAAACATGGAATTTTATAAGTTGAAAATTATAAATTCGGACGGCCAACCATGGCGTCAAATTCAACCAATCAAACGTGCTCACAATGAAACAAAACTTAAGGGGCAGGAAGAGGGTTATACCAGCTATGCATAGGAACTAGTAGCACGCCAGACGGAGCTGCAATGGAGGAGATATGAACCGACGAAGTTGGTTCCACAAAACTGTCCAAAAATAACATAATATAAAGCGTCAACTTGGTGGCCGGTTTTGATGTATCAAACGATAAAATTAACGGAGCAAACTTGAGGGGGGTGAAGAGGGATATACCGAGATTGTGATGGAGCAAAGAAATCATCAATCTAACAGTCAAATTTCTCGAAAAACGTTCGTAAAGTTGCTATTTTGAAGCGTATATTTTGGATCCGATCCGAGGGCGTCACGACGGGATTTTGTGCGAAATACACGAATAGCCTAGACGGTGGGTCCCAGAGGATGGTGGCCGCCATGGAAAGGTGCGCCCGGCCTACGCGCAGCCCTGGGGGACTCGTCGGCGACAACGACGGCCGCGGCGGCGCGCGGCTGCCGGTGCGCGCACGGCATGCTGCTGCTGCTGTTCGCGTTGCTGCTGTGGCAATTGTCACAGCAGCTGCTGCTGTGGTTGTTGCAGCTGCTGCTGCTGTGGGGGGTTATAGGCTACACGACGGCACAGCCACGGCGGCGACAAGAAATGAGGAGGAGGAGAGAAAATGTGGAGGTGGTGGTGTTAATGGTGATGGTGAGGATGATGATGGGGTGGTGTTGATGTTGATAAATGAAGAAGAAGATGGGGTGATGGTGTTCGGCCAGGAGGATAGTGAGTCGGCCATAGGGAGCTGGTGAGCTCGGCAAAAATGGAGGGGGGGAGAACTGTTGGTGTTGTGTGTGTGTATTAAAATGAGAGAGGGAGAGAGAATATTTTGTGTGTGTTTGTGTGTATGTGTGTGTGTGTGTGTGTGTGTGTGTGTGTGTAATAAATGAGAGAGGGATTCCTAAATGTTAGGGTCGGCCATGTGTTGGGGAGGATGTGTGTGTGAGTTGTCATGTAGGAATGGAGGGCTATGATTAAATAAGGGTGGAATGAAGGCTATGATTTAATGTGGTAAAAATTAGGTCAACTTTAGGAAATTAAAAAAAAAGGGTTGTCCAATGAATATTTAAAATTGATAGACTAGGTATTTAATATTTGTAGAAAAATGAGTGTGTGGATATTCATGAGGGGGCAACATGAAGTTTGGGTTGGGTTCGGTTGAGCCGGGTCGGGTCAAAATCGGACATGGTACAATAATTAAATTTAAATAGGTATTTATGATCATAGGTAAATAAGTAACATGTGGGGACTCAAATAAATGGGACACAAGTGTCATGTAGGTAGTAGGCTTCGTGTGGGCCATGTCCATATTTTGGGTCGACTAGGTTGGATCGATGTCGGGTCCCGAAATTAAATTGGAAGTTAGGTCACATTCTACGGTGGATAATTAATTGGCCTAAATTGACCCAAAAGTTGTGCGAAACAAATGAAGCACAAGATGGTGTGTCTGAATGGGACACGAAGGTCAGGGATGTAGGGTGTCTCGAGTAGATCATACATGAGAAATTGGTTTCAAGAAAATGACTAGCCTAGTGCTCCTAAATTAAAAGTCACGGTAACGTGCATATAATGATCAAAGATAAAAGTGGAAAAATCAATTAATAATTATTTAATGATCAAATAGTCTAAATTGACCCGAAGTTGTGTGAAGCAAAAAGAGTACAAAGGAACAAGTTTGGATAGGACATGATATATCAAATGAAGGAAACCTTGTCTATTACACACTGATGAAGAGAGTTTACAGAGATTGGCATCCCTGACGCTCTAGAAGTCAAAGTCACGGTAAAGGGCATTTAATCAAATAATAATCAAATAATAGTATATATTCAAAATAATTGATTTAGAAAATTGAAAAAAATAAGCCATAAATTCAGGGAGCTTACAAAAATGGCTTCTACTATGTGAAGTTTGGACTGGCAGAAGATGTTACCAGGATCCTACACGGTGGTCCATGGACATTTGATGGCAGGTTGATCATTCTAAAGGAGTGGACCCAGATTTGTGTTGTGAGAAGGAAGTCTTGAATGCCATCCCGGTTTGGATATGCTTTCTTGAGTTCCCCGTTCGGTTTTGGAGTATCCCATTGCTGATGTGACTTGCCAGCTTGGTGGGCACCCCGATCAAGGCTGATGATGCTACAGCCTTTCAGACGAGGCTGATGTATAATCGGATATTCGTTGAGATTTGGGCTACCGGGGAGTTACCGAGTCTATTGGAGTATGAAGTGCCTTTTGGAGAGGTTCTAACTCAGAAGGTGGAGTATGAATGGGTCCTTCCAACCTATTCACAGTGTGCGTGTTTCGGACATCGGGACAGTTTATGCCTGTCAGGAGGATCACATTCGGTGCCATATGCTTCCCCTCTTGAGGAGCCTGGCCTACCACGGCGACGGAGTCTCTATCCAGGGATGACAGAGCGGAGGATATCATGCAAGAGGGAGACCGACCGATGGAGGAGACTGGGGGGCTGTGCCTCACTATCTTGCCCTAGCCGGCTCCTCCTAGTGGGACTATGATCACCTTCTTAGCGCAAAGGAGTATGGTCACCAGAGGTATGCTGGCCTTGGAGAGAGAGGAGCGGGTCAATGGTGGTTCTTCTGAGAAGATAGTCTATAGCAGGAAGAGACGTACTGGACCACTACGAGATGGTCCCTCCAGTGTGGGGGGACATTCCCCTGTTAGGGATGAGGCGTTCTGTTTGGACAACCCGGCCTGGGCTCGGGTGCTCTCCCAGGCAGCGACCCAGTAGTCCCCTACTACTGGGACGGAGGAGGAGATGAAAGCAACGAATGTGGTACCACCCCCTGGTGCCAGTCCAAGTGATATTCAGGGGAATCTATCTCTAAATAATTAATGGTGGTAATCGCCTGAAACATTCAGGACGCGTGTTTGTTAGGGAGATGGAGGAAGATTTGTGGGATCTTACACAGAGAGAAGTGTGACATCTCTATCCTGCTGGAGACGAAGATTAAAGGGGAGGAGACTTTAGCTCGCCGGACCCCATCGCATTGGGTCCAACTCCACAACCTGGCACTCTGCGACATGGCTAGGATATGGGTCAGATGGAATTCTAAATGTTGGGATGGAGACTTGATCTTGATGACGGATCAGCTGATTACCATCTGCGAGGACCCTGATTTTTTGGAATTATTTTTTTAGTATTTCTAATTATTAGGTTATATTGTATATTTAATTATGATTATATATGTACTATTTCGTGTCTTTGATTTTTGGAGCACAAAACATGCCCATTTCTTGAAATGTCCTTCATGAGTTTTGTAGTAGACAGGATGACCTTCAACTTGATAAATTATGTCCCATCCAAACTTGCCCCCTAGCATTCTTTTGACTTTACGCAACTTTGGGTCAAATTTAGGCAATTAGATTATTTACCATAATTTCAGACCTAACTTCCCACGTGAGTTCGGGACTCGACATAAATCAAAACTATTCGACCCATTTATGGTTTTGACTCATTTTGAGCCTACGACGCACATGCTAAGAGTGTGCCACTCGATCGAGTCTCCATGTGCTATTTAATTGTGAATGGCACAAGAGACTTACTGGTTGGCTCTTAGAGTTCGATTAAATTAGAAAATATATTTGGACCCTAACCTAGCCAACCCCACCTGGTAGGACGCCATGTTAGGTTGCCATGACAGTATAATTATTATGGATTTATTTTGGATGTTATACAGTCAATTAGATTTAAATACAATTTTGTGTATATGATTATATTTATAATAGTCTAATATTATATATATGGCCTTAGTTATGGTTAAGTTTGAGATACATATCGACTAGGAATTTTAGCACGGATAGTGTAGTCGTGTACTTTGACTAGTCTATTACCCATGGTAGGGAAGGCCGAGCCATAGGTTTGTTCTAACTAGGAAAATCAGGCCAAGTTGCGACTTAACCTCCACCGATGATTTATTTATTTAATTATTAGATTATTGACCTTCTAGGAGACCCGATTGTACCAATTTAGCCCCGACTTGACCCGAACCAAATTCCAATCTAAATAGACATGTAGTACTCTCAAATACCTTCATGTTGATATATATTTTGTATATATATTTTATTAATATTAATATGTTTTCAATCTTGGAAAGTTTCTATTTATAGAAAGTGTCTACGTGTAATCCTAGTGTAACCCTAGTTGGCATTAGTTTATATTTGACCCAAAGTCCAACCCAAATCTATGTAGGCATGTTGGGCATTAATATATATTAATAAATATATATATTGTATATTTAATTTAGATTTAGATTGCATTTATATTTAGAAATCTAACTAGTTCCATATTAGGAAACCATTTATTTAAATCCTCAATCAATCAATTAGCCAACTCATCAAATAACCAAATCAATCCATGTGGACCCCACATATGACCAACCAAAGATTATTTTTATGTAATTTTCGTCCAAAAATAAACCCCTATATTGGCGGGCCATGCCATGCATGGAAACACTCTCCTACATATATAAACTCAACCCATGGGCCCATATATATATCAACCCTTATCAAAACCCTAACCCTAACACCAAAAACTCTTATTTATCACCTAAGAGCAGCTCCTTTTCCATTAATTTCGAAAGTAGCATCCCCTCCCCTCTACTACATCATCCCCTCCATCACATAACTCATCCTCCTCCATAAAGGCTCCTTCTTTCATCCTTCTTCCATCCAAACTCCACCAAACCAACCCTAAAAAACTCTATCTTCTCCATCCAACCATCTAAAACCATTGCCAACCCCTCCAAACTCATCAAGAGAGGATTAGCAAGCAAGAATAGCAATAAAGGTGGGAGCTTTAGCAAGGAGAAGCCTCCACAACCCAACTAGCAAGGACTTTTGGTAAGAAATCCTAATTTTTCCAACTCAAACCTATGTTATAAATCTGTAGAAATTATGGTATTAATTTTGTAGAAATAGTGTTGTGATGTCTCTTTGGTTGTATTTCACCCATAAAAAGTTTCATTAATTATGATAGCTATTTTCATGTTTCGGTAGAGCTAAAACTTACCACGTTGTGAACAAACTATAAGTTTCTTTAGGAATTTTTCAAAACTGAATTTTATGTAGGTTAATATATTTAAATTAGGATTTCTAAGCATTTTTTTATGAATTTATCAATTAAATTCTGGTCGAGAAAATTATAGGTCAAAACTAGTCATTTTCGGGTGACTTGTTGACCTAGAAGATTTCAAACCATTAGTACCATGAAACTCTTGCATCAAAATTTCATATTATAATATTTAGGACATTTTAATTCTGTTTAAATTTTATTTTTGAGGATTTTCATAATTTTAGATAATTAATGAAGTTCTAGACAAATTTTGGGTAGACTAGTCGACCCGATAGACAACTAGTCGTATAATTCTTTAGAAATATAAATTCTAGAAATTCTGAGTTAAATCTATAGAAAATTAGTTTAAATAATATTTTTACTATTTTTATATGATTTTTAAGTATATGATTGAAGTAGCAACATAACTGACTAATTGGGAGTTGGAAACCCAAAAAATTGTGTTCCGTGTCTCGTGGAGCCTGTGTGTGATTGTATGGGTCTAAAGGGTTCCACAAAAAATTGAATATAATCTTAAAACATTATCTTGACTAATTAAGTCATATTGTAAGTTCATGAGTAGTGGGTTAAGTTAGTTAATTAATTATCTAGGAGCGTCGGGTTCCGACGGCGTTGACGCGGGAGCGACATTTCAGATTCACAGCGCGACACCAGGCAAGTGCACCTTGCCAAACTCTATAGTATTTACATGCATTTCTAGATTGATAATCTTTTCTATCATACTTGATTCCATGTTTATCTTGCTTCCTGTCATGGTTATTTTCTAGTTTTACGTGCACGTAGATTGTTACTTTTCTTTCCATGTTACTTTTTCTTGTCTAGTGATAGTATTGTTTTGTCCACGCCATGATCTCCTGACCTGTTTGACTTGGACTTGACCTTAGTCTGAATTTCGGTACTTGATTGACTTGACCCGGTCATGATCGTTTGATTTGACCCTGACCTTGTTTGCCATTAAAATTCTTTTATTGCAAATTTTAATACAAACAGAACAGTATGACAATATAGGACTTAGATGTAGTCCTAGGAGTACACTTTTGTTTATCTGGTCCCTTGTGCCGATGGAGTGAGTGGTAATGCGTTGACTCCGTTGACGATCTGACGACGGTTATCGGTTCTCTGAAGGTTTGGATTGCTCTGGGTGCTGGAGCTTGCTGAGAGGAGGAAGACATTGAGTGTCTGTATCTGCCTCTCTGGTGGTATATTTGTTCATTGGGTGTTCTGTCCGTATGTGAGAAAGAAATGATCCCCCTATTTATAACTTTGCAGGCTGGCTGCTCATGCGCGCATGTAGGATGCGCCTGTACGCGGGGACGCCACGTGGTGATTGCTGATGGAGGTGCATGGACGATGCGCCCTGATCGAGGGGTTGACTTCTTCATATTGCTGTTGTGAGCCGGCACGTAGCAAAGAAGAAGATCTTTCTGTTGCTGAAATCTTGGATGAGTTGAGTCAAAGGACACGTGTCGTCGACTCATGGCTCGGAGATCTCGAATTTGATGGGGGGAGGTGATCTGGTAGGATGCGCCTAGGATTGGGCACATGAGGAGACTCTGGCTCGTAACCTCTAGGAGTCACGAACCATTCTGGGCGCATGGCTTTTGAGGCGCATGCAGGCGACTTTCTTTCTGTCTTTTGGGATCAGAGAGCAGTCTGGGGCGCATGGCTTTTGAGGCACATGCAGAGCTTCAAATGGAGACTTTTCTTCTGTCTTTAGGGATCAGTGAAAAGTCTGAGGCGCATGGCTTTTGAGGCGCATGCGGATGGTTGGGTGGTCACGTGGCGGTAGCCGTCGGAGTAAAGTAATGATGATGCTGACGTTGCCGATGCTTTATCTTCTGAAAAGCTGTCAACTGTTCAGACTTCAGGAGGCGTGCTGCCAACTCTATCAATTCAGCATTTAATGTTTCTGACATTCGATGGACAGCTGAGTGGGCGTGTCGATTGGCATTCCATTAGGCGTATGGGGACGCATGGGGGCACATCCTCTGTGATGCGCTTGGTACTGAAGGATGCGTCTGTGATGATCCGCTTGATGTTGAAGGGCGCATCTGTGTGATGCGCGGGCTGGCCGGCGCATCCGCTCCATGACACGTTCTTTAATGCAGCGACTGTTATGTTCTTCGAGTTCTTTAAATAGCCGTTTTGATTTGGCTAAATTCAAAGCGTCCGGTTCATCCATTAAATGCAAATTTATTGCACGGAAATCGGAGAGCCATCCACTTGGCGCATGGGTTTGATTTGCCCGGCCAATAAATAGTGGCATGGAGAGAGGGTTTGCTTCTCGTTCTCTCACGTACTTCCGACATGAACTTGTGTACTCGAGTGCATTCTGTTGACGAAGTGCTCCCGAGGGTGAAGATGCGATGCCATGTCTTTATTAATGCACTTGAAGGTGACTGTTACATCCAAAAGTCAGAGTCGAGGGCTTTCGAGGCAGGCGGAAGGTGCCTGTTGCATCCAAAGATAGGGATGCCCGGGCCTCGTCTTCATTGTGCAGGAAGAGCCGTAGATCGGAATGGCGGTGCTGGACTCTTTCTTCCTTCAAAGTGGGTGTTGTCCACTCTGGTTGTGTTGAAAGCTGCTCCTTTAGCCGCAGTTTCGATCACGATCTTCCTTGGCCTTTGGAGGCTCTTTCGAAGCCTCCCCTGGCCACAGGCCGGCTTGCGGTGCTCTTCTCTTCCTGGGCTAGAGGGTTGATTGTCATCCTCGTTCTGCTCAATAAATGCTTCATTAGTCGAAGCACTTATCAGGTGAGCCTGGCTGGAAGGGTGGCACATAACTGTGCTGCTGAAGGGATGCACATAACTGGGATGCACATAACTGAGCTGCTGAAAAGGATGCGCCTTGCTGAGGGCGCATGGTGGGATGCGCCTGACTGAGGGCGCATGGTGATTGCTGCGCCTGCTTGAGGGCGCATGGTGATTGCTGGCTGTAGACTTAGGATCTCTTCTTTGTAGAAGCTCTCCTTTGTACACCCTTTTCTTAGACATGTAATAGACTTTTATATGTTAAATAAAAAGTCCTCTTTCAATGTCTATACTTGTTATTTTTGCTGTGAAGTACTTTATCTGAGTTCTGGCGCATGTAGTCTGGCGCATGGGCTTTCTGGTTGTGAAATTCCATGCTTCTACAAGACCCCCTTCAAAGTTTTCAAAACTTTTTGGATAAGTTTTGGAATACTTTGAATAAGAAGCATGGTGTTAGAGGCGCATGACTGTCGAGGCGCATAGATACTCCGTGCGTCAGTGACGCATGCTCCGCTCAGTTAATACAAATGATGATGCCTCGATAACCGAAAAAGATTAATGATGATCTTTTGGGTTTTATTTACGGTTATCTCTTCACAGAGCCCGAGGCGACGGCTGAGATCACACGTCATTGGTTCACGCGTGCGACCAAGCCCTATAAATAGGCGAGAGATGGAGAGAGAGGAGTTATTCTTCTCTGTGCCTTTGCTTTTTTAGAGTTCTTCTTCAAAAACCCTAACTTTTCTTCTTTGAGAGAATGGCTCCCAAGACTCCTCGTAGCGGTGCTGGCAAGGGAAAGGAGCCGGCAGAGTTTGCCGACGAGGATGCTCCTGTCACCATTGTGACTCCGGCCGACGTTCGTCCCGCGGTGACGGGTGGGTGTCGTTCTTTCACTATTTTCTTTGTTCAGACAAGCCTTGGGTCATACTGTGCCCTAACTCTCTGCTGCCAACGAGTATGGACTTCTGTCCTGATGATACACCGAGGTTTTATCCCGCCGACGTGCATAGGTCCAGGCCTTTATTATACACCGAGGTTTAATTACTGACGCGCATGGGTTTATACCCTGATGATGCGCCGAAGCCTTTGCTAACGCGCATGGGCTTACGCCCTGACGATGTGCCGAAGCTCCAATGCTGATGCGCATGGGTTCATACCCTGATGATGCGCTGAAGCTGAAGCACATGGGTTTACACCCTGATGATGCGCCAGGCTGCCTGACACATTTTGTATTTTTGCCTGACTTTTATTTTTGTTGTGCCAGTGTCGATGACAATCCCTTTGCTGAATGAGGTCCTCCTAGACGCTTCTCTTTGTCAAATAGGAGTTGATTTTGATGAGGCGGTGATCAACCCTGCGAAGGATGCTATCTTGCAGAACCAACCTCGTGAGAGAGTGCTACAAATCCCGAACCAGTTGCCGATTTTCCTCCAGAGTATGATGGAGAGCGGTAAACTGAAATCTGCTGAATCTGAGGATGTGACTTTCTTAAAACTTGCCTTTTTGTTCGGTGACCGACTGGTCTCTTCTGAAGCGAAGATACTAAAGATCAGAGAAGACTGGTTCTTTTCTGCAAAAGGCATGGTTCTATACATGCGGCAACTTGACCGCCAGTTGCCGCTGACGGCCTTTTATCGTTTGGCTTCAAAAAGAAGGATGCGCTGGGAACTTACTCCTTCTCAAGGAGGGGCCTTGGGAGGTACCCTTTCGATTGATGCTACCTCGAACCAGAGGGATACCTTGGCCGCTTCGTGAGCCGATTCATCGTTTAGTTGCCGAACTTTGCATCCCGGGAGCCTTTACAGTGAAGTCCCTAGTGACACATTTGCCTTCAGTGCTCTGACCTTTGCAAATCGGATGCTGACATCGAAGGTCACGTATCCGAAAGGTAGCTTTAGAGTTGAAGGTTGGTGCCACCATATCCAGAGGTAGGACGAGTTGACTATTTGGGTGCTTTCGAAGTTCAAAGCTGAGCTTAAGGAGATTGGGCTGACGGCCGCTATCCGTGCCACACAGGCTGGCGTGGATCTCAATAAGCCTATGTTCCTCGCGCTCTTGGAGTTGTTCAATACCCAGACTGGCACCTTCTATACTCCGGTCGAATGAAGTTGGGGTTAGCTCTCCATGAGATGTACGAAGTGTCCAAGCTTCCTTGGGGCTCGGAACCGTACGAGGAATATTTCCCGTCGAATGAAGAGATCCAGGTTCTGGAAAATAAGGACCCGGAGATGATGGCTGTTTTTAAAGAGGTGGCGAGCCATCATTATCTGATGCACCAGAAGGACAAAGGCAAGACCCAGCCTCATGTGACTGCTTGGAGGGATTATGTTTTCAAGCAGGATTTGGCGGACCCCTCGAGGATCCGGTTTACAACTCCGCTAGGGCTGAAACCTGCGGAAGTGACTTCTGAGATAAGCCGGCTGGACGAGAGAGCTCCTGGTTCAAATGAGAGTGGCGAGAATGCGTATAGCTGCTTCTGGCACTGTGCGCACCGGATGTCGTCTAAGGCAGTGCTGACGGCATATTTGATGATATGGCTCCGAGATTGTGTATTTGCGGGCGGATCTGGTACAGTGGAGAGGGTACACCGGAACCTTATTTTGCCTACCGTGAAATTGCTTTGGACGACCTTTAGCCCTCCTCTCCGTGATGGTGTGTAACCTGTTGCGGGGTTTGAGGAACTTTGCTGATGATGTGATCCTTGGGAAAGGTAGAAACGACAACTTTCCCCAGGTCGAGCTACCGTTCCATTATCTTATGGGATGGTTGATTTTGCATCATCCGAACGTGATGAGTCCCGGTCCGGAAGAGGATCATGTTGAAGGAGATGCCTTTATCCGCCGCTTCTACAAGAGAAAGTGGTTACACACGGGTGTCCCCGTTTGCAGGAGGGTTTTGTCCTACCTTCAGGGGTGGGAGATTGTCAAGGTTGGCCCCATCTTTAAAGACTTCGAGGCTGACCAAGATTTGGACGACTCTAGTGAAGATGCGATTACTCTGCCGAAATGGGGTTTTCGTTGGTTGCAAAGTATTCGACCTTCTCACCTGGTCTACCGTAACCAAAATAGATGTTATCTGGAGCCATATCTGCCCAGCCGGTTTGCTCGCCAGTTTGGCTATATCCAGCTAATGTTGCGGAATTCCAGTAGCAGTCTGGGGTTTATCGGGGGTTTGCTGGATGGAGCCCGGGGCTGTCAATATTACAATACCGGGTGTACTGGTGTTCATTTTACTACGCCAGTTCGCAACCCTCGGCCACAGATCCTGTATTCGGCTGTTAAGCTGTATTGCACCATGAATACTGCGTCTCCTGGTTATGACAGGGAGACTAGTTTCATTGTTGGAACTCAGCTGGAGGCCACGGCAAATATGTTGATAGTGGCCCGATCATATCGTCCGCCGGAATTGGCGGGATATCGGGCTGCTGCTGCAGCATCAGTGAGGGATCCCTCTGTTGGAAAGAGACGGGCTGACGCAGAGGCTGGTTCCTCTGTACCAAAAAGGCCGAGAAAGACGTTAACTCCAAAGGCAGGAGTGCCACCTGTAACGCCAGCGAAATCAGTCCCTGCTGAGGTAGGGAGTCCTCCTTAATTTTGGCTCATCTCGTCATTTTGGTGACTTGTGTTTTTTCTTCTTGTAGGGATCATTGAAGAAGAAGACCCGTGTTTCGAAACCGGGTGTTAGTAAACCGAAGGAAGTGGCAAGCTCTTCTGACGAGCGCATTCCTCCGATGTTAATGTCTCCGGTGGAGGAGAATCCTGAAGATGTTCCTGCGGAGGTTCTAGTATCTCCAGACTTTGTTGAAAGAGATGCGGAGGTTGCAATAACTTCCGAGATGGTGCCAGCCACCGTGGGGGCCTTGGAAGTTGAGGGTCCAGCGGACACGGGGCTTCGTGATGATGAAGTGGAGTGGAGTTCGTCGTCTGCGGATGATGTGGCTCCAGAGTTGTAAGAGCCTGTTACGGGGGCAACAGAGGTGGTTGGAACAGAGGAGAGGGTTGATTTCCCTCCTTGTCATGATGAAGGGGGGTCGGCTGCAACATTGCCGAGCCCTACCCCAGACTTAGCGACGGAAGCTGAGGTGGCTACCAATCAGGAGGTAGCGACAGATCTTGTCCCTGTAGAGGGAGTTGATGTAGAAGATGAGACTCGTCTGATGGCCCCGACTCCTGAGGCGGGTCAGGAGACAAGTGTTGATCTCCCCGTTCTGCCAGGGGAGGTACTGGCTGCTGATAGGACCTTGGGGGCTGAAGAGGTGGCCACTGACGTCAGTAGTACTTCCGAGTTCGAAAAAGGTAAGAGTGTGATGGAACCCTCTGTTGCTCCTTCTACTTGGGGTACTATCTCGACACCTGTGCCGGCTTCCTCTGTTCCCTTGGCTCCTCGGGCTAGCAGTCCAGCCCCTGTTGATGAAGAGCCTGTTGGTGCCGAGGTTCCAGCCTCGCAAGTTGAGGTCAGCGGACCTTCTTCCGGTCCGCTAACAGGAGCAGCTCCTCCAACTCCTGCTATGACGCCGCAGGTAATGGCAGATGCAGATGAATAAGTGAAATTCATCGTCGAGGCAGTATATAAAATGCTGCAGAGGGGTGTATCTGCGGTGATGGACGCCAATGGGAGCTTTGCAACGGCAAGAACTCTGGCGATGCCTTATATCGACCTAATCCGTCTTCACCAAGGCCATGATCATATGGCCGAGATCCTGGAGGCTTCGGTGGTTGAGCTAGACCAGCGGCTCTCGAAACTTCAGCGCATCCAGCGAAATGACCTCTCCGTCTTGATAGATGCGGAGAAGGGGAAGCTGATCTCCCAGATTGAGTCTTCCTACCAGGCCACTGTGAGTATCTGGGAGCGCGAAGTGGCTGAGACTGAAGCTACAGTAGAGCGGTTGTCTCAGTCCATGCGAGAGACAGTAGAAACGCGAGCTGCATTGGATGCTAATATCGCGGAGATTAACGCCCATATCCACCGCCTTGAGGACCAGCGGGCTCGACTCCAGTTAGATGCTGAACGTGTCCAGGCTGAACACGTAGCATTCAAGAAGGAGGAAGCAACTTTCACTCACCGGGCTCTTGCCCTGGCTCAGCAGCGACAACAGCTTGATGAGAAGCATGAGAACGATACTTCTGCTGAGGCTATTGAAGCGATGCGTCAAGAAGCTGAGCGTCGAGTCCTGGCAACTGTGGAGACTCGTGCGGCAGACTTGAGACGCCGAGTTAGAGAGCTTTCAGCCAACCCTGGGGATGTTTAGGGATTGTAGCCTCTTCTTTTTTGTATTTTTGTAACTCTTGCTGGGGAAAATGTAGTCCTTTACTCTTTTTTTTAGAAAATAAAGAAGTACGCAATTTTCTGTGATGTGTTTATTTTTGTTATCATGAACTTGATGATTTGTGTGGACCTATTATCTTTTACGCACCTTGGCTTTTAGGTACAGATAATAAGTTTGAAAGAACCAACATGTTTGCTCAGAGGTGATGTGGACGTGGCAACTATGGGGTTCAAATGATGGAATCTTCCTACTCAGAGGTATTATGGACGTGGTAGAAATGATCCTGGGGGATACGCGGAACTACTCAGAGGTAATGTGGACGTGGAAGTTCTGCGATCAATGTACGACAACGCAGGGATTGTCTGTACGGGATGTTTACTCAGAGGTAATGTGGACGTGGTAAACATGAAGGATAGCGTAGGCTTACGGAGTGTAAGATTCCGCTTTGTAGGGTGTAGAGGGACAACTCAGAGGTGATATGGACGTGGTTGTCCTTCTGCTGGAGGATGCTACGGAACAGCTGGGTTCCGAAAGCGTATGATTTTGTTGGAAAGGAATTGTCTGTGAGTCCTGATGATTGGATCCGCAGATCCCCTTGTGGAAGTACATGTCTGAAAGATTTCAAGAGTAGTACTTCTTTAGGAACTTGCCGTTGATGGGCATTATGAACAAGTCTCCATTGGGTTTGGCGAGGCGGTAAGCACCGTTTGAGTATACCGTCTCTATGATGAAAGGTCCTTCCCACTTGGGTTCGAATTTTCCTGGTGTCTTGTGAGTTAACGCCATCGGCCTCCTGACTGCCAGAACCAGGTCGCCAACTTGGAAAGTCCTCTGCTTGACCTTCTTGTTGAAAGCCTGTGATATACGGTCTTGGTAGAGTTCGATGCGTTGTTGAGCTAGGAGACGCTTTTCATCAAGTGCCTCCAGTTCCCGCAGACGACGACGTTGATTGTCTTCTTCTGTGAGTTGGTTTGTGATCGCTACTCGGAGTGAGGGTATCTGAATCTCAAGAGGCTGTACCGCTTCGCTCCCGTAGACCAGGGAGAATAGTGTGTTGCCTGTTGGAGTCTGTACCATTGTGCGGTAGGCCCAAAGGCATTCGCCGAGCTTCTCGTCCCAGTCGCGTTTGTTAGATGACACGACTTTCTTGAGTAGCCTGACGATAGTCTTGTTAAACGCCTCTGCTAATCCGTTTGCAGCCGAATTGTAGGCGGTTGATGCCACGTTTTGAATACGATTCTTATTACAGAATCTGCTGAAAATATGGCTGATGAACTGAGGACCATTATCGTGAAGAATCCTCCGGGGTACCCCAAAACGGTAGATGACGTGATGTTTGATGAAGCTGATCACCCTGGAGCTTTTCACTTCTGCTAGCGGAACTGCTTCTGCCCATTTGGAGAAGTAGTCGGTGATTGCTAGGATGAAGCGGTGTCCTCTTGATGAAGGAGGGGTGATTGGTCCCACAATGTCCATGCCCCAAGCTTCGATGGGCCAGGAGGCGACTGTAGGATGTAGTGGTTCTGACAGTGTATGTATGAAGTCTGTGTGAAGCTGGCACGCATGACATTTCTTAGCATATTCAACAGCATCAGCGGCCATGGTTGGCCTGTAGTAGCCCATGCGTCGCAGTCGGTCCTGCAACTTAGGGCCAGGTTGATGGGCCCCGCAGGTTCCATCGTGGACTTCTCGAAGGGCTTCAGCTGCTTCTTCGTTAGACAAATATCGAAGGAGAAGTCCATCGTAGGAGCGTCGGTACAGCATTTTAGTGGCCGTATCGTAGTAGAATCGAAGAGAGCGTCTCCTGACTGAGACGGCTTCTTTCAGGTTTTCTGAGAGAATTCTGTAGACAGCGAAGTCGATGAACGAGAACCTCCAGTCTCGGACATTAACACCAGTATTTGTCGGCATGGCGTGGGCCATATGTGAGCATAGGTTGTTTTTTGGACAGACCAAGTCTCTCCCGATGACGATGACATAGTGTTGAGTCCCGAGGGGCGCTGCCAATGAGGCCGCGAGGCCAGCCAGAGCGTCGGTCTCCAAGTTTTATAGACGGGGTACATGTTCGATGAAGAACCCAGTGAAGGTTAAAATGATCTTCAATGCAACTTCATGGTACGGGATCAGATCTTCATGGTAAACTTCATAGTGCCCTCTGATCTGGTTTACGATAAGTTTCGAGTCGCCGTAGGCTTCCAGATGATTACCCCCAGCTGTTGTGCCAGCTGGAGTCCCATAATGAGCGTATTGTACTCAGCAACATTGTTGAAGCACGGCTTCGAAAGGGAGTAAGCACGCTGGATGACCAGCTGATCGGGAAAAACCAATACCACCCACACTCCTGCGATAATTTGGCCTTTGGGGCCTGTTCTTGAAGTGCCATCGAAAAACAACCGCCAGACGGAGCCTTCTTCGGTGACGTTTGATTCTTGGACCTCATCCGGGATGTCTTCATAGAGTTTTGAGGACTCTGGGATGGAGTGTGCAGCTAAAAAGTTGGCCAGAGCTTGACCCTTGACAGCTTTTTGCAGAACAAATACCATGTTGTACGGTGTTAGCAAGATCGCCCATGTGGCTAGCCGGGAGTTCAATGATCCTGGCTTCGTCATGAGGACTCTGAGCGGATTGACTCGAGAAATGACATGAATTGTCTAGCCCGAGACGTAATGACGAGTCTTCTGGATGGCAAATACCAAAGCCAAGCACTCCTTTTCAACAGGGTTGTACCGGTGTTCGGCCCCGATGAGTGTTTGACTGAGGTAGTAGATTGCTTGCTCATAGCCTGTGTCGCTGTTCTGAGCTAGCAAAGCGCCGAGGGAATGATCCATGGCACGGACGTAAAGGAGAAACGGTTTGCCAGCGACGGGTGCCACCAGAACTGGTGGGCTCGTCAAGTAGGCTTTAATGTCGTCGAAAGCCTTTTGGCATTCCTCTGTCCAGACGTAAGAGACTCCCTTCTTAATAAGCTGGGTGAAGGGTTGACATTTGTCGGAGAGGTTTGCTATGAACCTTCGGATGTACGCCAGACGTCCCTGTAGGCCTCGAAGTTCTCGAAGGTTCTTCGGAGGGTCCATATCAAGGATGGCTTTGGTCTTCTCGGGATCGACATGAATGCCTTTTGCCGTGATGATGAAGCCCAAGAACTTTTCGCTAGAAACCCCCAGGAAGGATTTAGCGGGGTTCATCTTGAGTTGATGTGCCCGCATGAGATCGAAGACTGTCTTGAGGTCTTGCAGGTGATCTCCTTTGAGACGGCTCTTGACTGCGATGTCGTCAACATAGCATTCAACTATCTTGCGAAGTTGTTGACAGAAAATGGTGCTCATAGCTCGTTGGTATATCGCACCGGCGTTCTTCAAGCCGAAGGGCATTACTGTGTAACAGAAAATGCCCTTTGGAGTCCGAAATGACGTATGTTTTGCGTCATCGGGGAACATCTTGATCTGGTTGTAGCCCGAATATCCGTCCATAAAAGACATGCGCTCGAAGCCGCATGTGTTGTCGATCATCACGTCGGTGATTGAAAGCAGAAATTCGTCCTTCGGGCAAGCAGAGTTGAGATCCCTGAAGTCGATACAAACTCGTATCTTTCCATTCTTCTTGGTGACGGGGACAATGTTGGCTACCCAATCTGGGTATTGTTCTTCATGGATGAAGCCGCTGGTCAAGAGCTTGTCCACCTCCTGATCGATGGCGTTCATGATGTCCAGATGGAAGTGCCGCTGTTGTTGTTTAATAGGCTTGGCATCAGGTAAGATGTTCAGCCTATGCATCACGATCTGGGGTCAAGTCCCGGCATATCTTCGTAGCTCCAAACGAAGACGTCGATATACTCTTTAGCCAGCTGGATTAAAGATTCTCGGTCTTCTCCTTTCAGGCTTTTATTGACGAAGATGGGTTTGGAAGAAGATCCATCCCCAAGGTCGATCTGCTCGACTTTGTCTTCGGTGGGAGGTTCACGTAACTCAAAACGAGACTCCCATTGCTCTCCCAGGCGTTGAGCCCAGGGTTCTTCTTCGAAGAATTCTGGCGTTTGATCTTCGCCTTCTTCTTCTTGAGATTATGCAGACGTCATGTTGGCTGACAGCACTCTCTTGAATACTGAGCCGATACTGGTATCGGAGTCCCATGTTGACGCTTCAGACGAGTGAGAATGTTCTACTTCTTCTGTGTCTGAACTCTCTGGAGTTGATGGTGGCGTGACATAGCCTACCCCCCGTCGAGTTCGGTTGTAGTAGTCCTGCGGCTTTCCTTTAGGAGTCGGAAGCCGGAGAGGGAGACGCCGACCTTTGCCGTAGTTCAGGCCTTTGTCGCTTTTTAGATCGTAACCCATCTTCTGGATGAGGTACTTGGCCTTGTCCGTGTACTGGTAGAGTTGCATTCTGCCGACATCTGGTTCTAGCTCGAGTGGCAGGAGGTCTTGATGACGCTCGACTTTGCCGAAGATGATGGATTCTTCGTCTCGACTTCGTGGCGGGACTATGTAACAGACTTCTTGAGACGGAACTACTCAATTTACATGATGGACGGTCGTTATTTGTGTTTGTAACGACCGTAGAGCGTTATCTAATGTATACATGGCATTCCAATGTGGAAGACAAGAATAATTAAAAGACACTCTATTATTGATGAAATACGAGATTTTATCCCGCGGGATTACGTTGTCCAGAGAGGGGACCTCTACATCAGCCGAGATATAGTCCCCCAGCTCTTCATCTGTAAGCACTGGAGTAGGATCGGGAGAGTCCACCACAGTGTTGGTCTTGGAGTCCGAGAGGACTGCATGGGCTTTCTCCGGCGGCTGGGATGGTGGCGGCCTGCCTTTAAGGCGCACCTTCAGAGGTGCCTCCGCTGTGCCTCCAGTGACTGGCGTCTTCCCTGTAGTTTTGCCACGAGGGGAGCCGATGTTTGAGGCAACTTTCCCTTGAGCCGTATCTTCAGGGGAGCTTCAGGAGCAGCTGGTGCTTTCCCGGGTAGCTTAATGCTCATGGGAGGCAACTTCTGAGGCGGTTTGCCTTTGAGTCGGATCTTCGAGGGAGCGTCGGGAGTGACCTCAGGCTCCATGTCCGGCTCTGCTACCGTTTCTGCTTCGTCGTCAGCATCATTAGCTTCCTTCTCATCCGGTGACTTGTATAAGTCGGCATCGGTGAAGTAGGCTTCAATCCCTTTGAAAGGATCGATGTCCGCGAACTCCGTACGGATGACGCCGTTGGTGGACACATATTTCATACACTGGTGGAGCGTGGATGGCACCACCATATACTCATGCAGCCATGGTCGACCAAGCAGGATGTTGTAGTTGACATCGGCATCCACAACATAGCAGGTCACCTCAGTTCTGAGGTTACCGATGTGACACTTCAGTCGAATTTTGCCCAGCGGCTCACTTTTGCTGGCGTTGAAGCCACTGATTATTGTGTTGGAGGGCGCCAGCCGGTACATTGGGATCCCCAGTGTTGAGAGCAGCGTCTTCGGGATGATGCTAAGGGAAGACCCCGGATCGATCTGAATCCACTTCACCTTGACTGAACCGATATACCCTGTATAATACAGCGGCCGGTTATGTCGGTTGTGCTTGAGCAGCATGTCTTGTTGGGTGAAAGTTATGTTTGGGATAACTTTATCCGTACAATGATAGTGCGCACATGTAGTTGGAAGATCTTCAGGCTGCTTGACCTGACTGAGAAAGGATTCAGCATCCTTCAGAGCTTCACATAGAGCTTCTCGGGAGTCTTTGGAAAGACGCAGGAGGTCGAACAAAGATAGGCGGGCAGGAGTACTGGCCAGTTGTGCCAGTATGTCAAAGTTGTGGGCCTTGGCTAGCCCCGAAGCATTCTCCTTTCGTAGAGGTCTGTCGAAACGAGCCTCCACATGCTTCTGCTTATTGGCTGCTGAGGGCTTAGATGGACCCTCCTCCTGTGCAGCTGGGACGGTACAAGGAGGCACCACCTCGGCGGCAGCTTCGTCGGGTTGGACGTTCAGTTGTGAACGCGTCTGTACAGGAAGTGCCTCTTCCGTTGAAGAAGAGACCGTGCGGCAAGACCTGATCTTCCTGCCTTTGGATTTGGAGGTAGGGCGTACCTCCGGATGAGTCACCTCAGAGACGAGGTCAGGGTGAACCCATAGGACCTCTCCTCGAGATGTGGTGAGTGGGATGAGTCCACTCACGTTGTCACGGGTAGGTGGTAGGTTAACCACCTCCATTGTCGCCTTGGGGATGGGGATGACGCCATCATGTGTTGTTGTTGGCGGCAAGGTGCCGAACTGGAGTGACACCACGTTGGCCGATACCGTCTTCTCCTCGTAGTCGACGGAGATTACATCCGTATTGATCATGCGCTGGATGTAATTCTTGAGGACATAGCAGTCCTTGGTTGGGTGTCCGACAAACCGATGGTAGTGACAGTACCTCGGGTTGTCCATTTTCCCAACTTCGTCGGGACGCTTCGGGTCCGGAAGCTTGATCTTGTCATCCTGCTTCAGTATCTCAAAGAGTTGCAGGGCGTCTTCGTCGTTGAATGAATAAACCTCCTTTGGCCTTGGTGCAAGTGGAGGCTTCTGAGTAGGCGCCGACGCACCTTTTGAGGCATTGACAGTCAATGCCTGTTTCCCTTTTGTCTCCCGTCCGGGGTTGTTGACTGCAGGCCATTTCCCCTTGTCATCAAAGGCGGAGAAGCTGACTCCCAGAAGACGTGCATTGGCCGCCTTCTTCTCTACGGCTTCGGCTTCAATGATCAAGGAACTCCAGTCGGGAGGAGGAGTAGAGTTGAGCCAGAGTTTGACTGTAGGCAGCATGTTCATGGTACAGGAGGAGAGGAGCGCATGTTCTGGCATGCCCGGAGGTGGTCTGAAGCTGGCTTGTCGGAAGCGTTCGATGAACACCCGAACCGTTTCCTTCTCCTTCTGGCGTATCTCTATGAGGGACGCCATCGTCATGTCCTTCCCGTCGTCGTAGAAGCGGTCAAGGAAGAGGCGCATGAGGTCGTCGAAGGAAGATATGGAATTGTCGGGGAGGCTGCAGTACCAGTCGTACGCCACTCCCTTCAGTGCCCCGACAAATATGCTAGTAAGTAGCGCGTCCTCCTTCGGAAGATGTCCCGTCTGAGACTGGAAGTACGTCAGGTAGCGACGGGGAAAGTCCTTCCCGTCATACGGCATCAGTGTTTGTGGTTTATACTTTGGTTTATCCACCTTGTTCCACTCGAGGGGATAAGGCTGGGGGATGCCCATCTTTTGGCGCTCCTCTTGTCTCGTCTTGGACTCAAAGCGCTCGCGCAAGTCCTTGATCATCTAGACCACGTCCTCCGTGGAGCTAGGAGTCAGGGAAGGTGGTACCATCTGATGTTGAGCATTTGAGGGCTCTGACGTCCGAGGTGCTTCTCGGCGATCTGTGTCCAAGGATACCCGTTGAAGGGGTATACTTGATTCCCCATTGGCCCCTGGGTCGGGACCGGTAGAAGGTGTCCTGGCCAAAGCTGACCGTATCTTAAATACTGCTTGAGTCAGTGTTTGTATGGAGGCAGAGAGGGTTTTGAGTCCTCCCTCCAGGGTATCTATGCGCTGGACGAGGTCTGTTGGCGGCGCATCAGACTCGATATCAGCCCCAGTCACGTTTACTGTCATGACGCGGCCGGGAGTGGATAGATGGGTCGAGGCTTCACTCTCGGCCTCACTCTCTTGTAGGGGAGTTGCCTCTCCTGGAGGCTCGTCTTGGCTACCCACGGCTATGTTCGGGAGAACATTCACCACGGGCGCATCTGCAAGGGCCTGATTACCCTCGGCTTCGTCTTGAAGGGCCTCTTCGTCTCCGGAATTCAGGTCCGTGGATGCCAGACCACCCCCAGCTATGTTCTGGGGGATATCTTTGTCTTCAAGAGCTTCTGGGAGGCTGACTTCGCCTCGAGGAGACGCCCCAGATGTGCTTTGGACACCCTCGTCTTTGGAAGGAGGCTCGACAAGGGTCTGACTACCCCCAGCTTCCTCCAAGATCTTCTTCCTCCCCCGAGTGCCTTCGAACACTCCGGAGGATGAGACAGCTGTCTTGGTCTTCCTCGGCTGGCTTTTTGACGAGGAAGAAGAATTGCCAGTCGCCTTTCGGACCGACGAGGAGTTGGAGATCATATTGCATGAAGCAACCCTTGGCTCCTCTTTTGTTGACACCTTCTTTCCGAGGCGACGTCGGAGAGGTGTCGATGATTGCAGTCGCTGGAACACCGACTGCCTTGGTGGGACTGCCGCTTTGCAACAACAGTTGATGGTAACGACAGCACAAGTGTGCCCTGTGAGGGGCACATCGTGCTTGTCAATCATCTCTCCTGATCGGCGCTTGTGAGTGATCACGTTACGCAGATCGTTGGAGGAGAGTGCCACCTTCACACTCCCTTCAGGCGCATGGCAAGGCCAAGCGCCGGGGTGGTCAAGTGAGTGTTGTGCCCCCTGATCTAATACCAAACAGGCATCCCGATCAGTAGTAGGGGAACCACAACATTTGAAGTGACTTGAACGGACCTCAGACGCACAACCAGAGGAGGCGCGGGAGTTCAAGACCACTGAATTTGCCTCACTCGACTTGGTTGTGCACGCAATAGATGCGCCCAAGTGAGACGAGGACTTTGAAGGTCGGTTCGTTTCTGGTGCCGCAGCACTCGAGTCGACCTTGTACAACTTACCATCAGCAGCGCGCATGATTGTGAGCGCATGCTTCTGACTTGCTGCTATCATAGCACGTTTGGGGCGCATGGCCCGTGTCGCCTTGGATTTCTTCGTACCAGCCCGCTGGGGTGCATAGTACTCAGAATCCAAATTCTCTTTGCCATTACAATGAGTGAGTCTGTCAAAGACAGAGACTTTCTGTGGTGCATCAGACGTGATGCGCGGGCATTGGCTGCGCCCCTGCTCCGTCGATACATCTTCCTCGCCTGAGAGGGAGATGGCTGAGGAATGTGGTTAGCAGCATGCTTCCCCGAGAGATGCGCTGTACCTGTGGGCGCATCTTGGTTGCTGAGGACGTCAGCAGGAAGGGAAGGCTGGATTGGCGCATCCTCTTCGGTGGTGGTGCCCGAGGCGTCGACCTTGCGCACCCAGACTCGGCGGGTCTTCTTCGGCTTGGGCAGCCGCTTCGAAGGACTCGCACTTCCTTCAGAGATGAACTCCTCATACGCCTGTTGATTGAGGCGTACGACCAGCGTCTTGTGGGAGGAGGCCACCTTCACATCGTCGGATTGCAACACAGCTTTCTCGATGGAGGAGAAAGCGGTCCCCAGCAGAGTTGCCAGCTTGTTTGCCATTAAAATTCTTTTATTGCAAATTTTAATACAAGCAGAACAGTGTTACAATATAGGACTTAGATGTAGTCCTAGGAGTACACTTTTGTTTATCTGGGTCCCTTGTGCCGATGGAGTGAGTGGTAATGCATTGACTCCGTTGACGATCTGACGACGGTTATCGATTCTCTGAAGGTTTGGATTGCTCTGGGTACTGGAGCTTGCTGAGAGGAGGAAGACGTTGAGTGTCTGTATCTGCCTCTCTGGTAGTATGTTCGTTCGTTGGGTGTTCTGTCCGTGTATGAGAAGGAAATGATCCCTCTATTTATAACTTTGCAGGCTGGCTGCTCATGCGCGCGTGTAGGATGTGCCTGTACGCGGGGACGCCACGTGGTGATTGTTGATGGAGGCGCATGGACGATGCGCCCTGATCGAGGGGTTGACTTCTTCATGTTGTTGTTGTGAGCCGGCACGTAGCAAAGAAGAAGATCTTTCTGTTGCTGAAATCTTGGATGAGTTGAGTCAAAGGACACGTGTCGTCGACTCATGGCTCGGAGATCTCGGATTTGATGGGGGAAGGTGATCTGGTAGGATGCGCCTAGGATTGGGCGCATGAAGAGACTCTGGCTCGTAACCTTTAGGAGTCACGAACCATTCTGGGCGCATGGCTTTTGAGGCACATGCAGGCGACTTTCTTTCTGTCTTTTGTGATCAGAGAGCAGTCTGGGGCGCATGGCTTTTGAGGCGCATGCAGAGCTTCAAATGGAGACTTTTCTTCTGTCTTTAGGGATCAGTGAAAAGTCTGAGGCGCATGGCTTTTGAGGCGCATGCGGATGGTTGGGTGGCCACGTGGCGGTAACCGTCGGAGTAAAGTAATAATGATGCTGACGTTGTCGATGCTTCGTCTTCTGAAAAAGCTGTCAACTGTTCAGACTTCGGGAGGCGTGCTGCCAACTCTGTCAGTTCAGCATTTAATGTTTCTGACATTCGATGGACAGCTGAGTGGGTGCGTCGATTGGCGTTCCACTAGGCGTATGGGGACGCATGGGGGCGCATCCTCTGTGATGCGCTTGGTACTGAAGGGCGCGTCTGTGCTGATGCGCTTGATGTTGAAGGGCGCGTCTGTGTGATGCGCGAGCTGTTCGGCGCATCCGCTCCGTGACACGTTCTTTAATACAACGACTGTTACGTTCTTCGAGTGCTTTAAATAGTCGTTTTGATTTGGCTGAATTCGAAGCGTCCGGTTCATCCATTAAATGCAAATTCATTACACGGAATTCGGAGAGCCATCCACTTGGCGTATGGGTTTGATTTGGTCGGCCTATAAATAGTGGCATGGAGAGAGGGTTTGCTTCTCGTTCTCTCACGTACTTCCGATATGAACTTATGTACTCGAGTGCATTCTGTTGATGAAGTGCTCCCGAGGGTGAACATGCGACGCCATGTCTTTATTGATGCACTTGAAGGTGACTGTTACATCCAAAAGTCGGAGTCGAGGGCTTCCGAGGCAGGCGGAAGGTGCCTGTTGCATCCAAAGATTGGGATGCCCGGGCCTCGTCTTAGTTGTGCAGGAAGAGCCGTAGATCGGAATGGCGGTGCTGGGCTCTTTCTTCCTTCAAAGTGGGTGTTGCCCACTCTGGTTGTGTTGAAAGCTGCTCCTTTAGCCGCGGTTTCGATCACGGTCTTCCTTGGCCTTTGGAGGCTCTTTCGAAGCCTCCTCTGGCCACAGGCCGGCTTGCGGTGCTCTTCTCTTCCTGGGCTAGAGGGTTGATTGCCATCCTCGTTCTACTCAATAAATGCTTCATTAGTCGAAGCACTTATCAGGTGAGCCTGGCTGGAAGGGTGGCACATAACTGTGCTGCTGAAGGGATGCACATAACTGGAATGCACATAACTGAGCTGCAGAAAAGGATGCGCCTTGCTGAGGGCGCATGGTGGGATGCACCTGACTGAGGGCGCATGGTGATTGCTGTGCCTGCTTGAGGGCGCATGGTGATTGCTGGCTGTAGACTTAGGATCTCTTCTTTGTAGAAGCTCTCCTTTGTACACCCTTTTCTTAGACATGTAATAGACTTTTATATGTTAAATAAAAAGTCCTCTTTCAATGTCTATGCTTGTTGTTTTTGCTGTGAAGTACTTTATCTGAGTTCTGGCGCATGTAGTCTGGCACATGGGCTTTCTGGTTGTGAAATTCCATGCTTCTACAGACCTGTTATTAGATGTGACTATACCTGACCCCCTCGTTCGTGACTCCCATCGAGTGCGAATGAGCCTTACTATAGTTAGAGATTCCCTTTCGGCTACTAACTATAGGACTGTGAGCTCCCATCGGGCTGCGGTTACCCCGACTTACTATTAGTCACGTTTGATAGCACTATCTTTGACGGTATGCCATTTATGCTTATTCTTTAGTCTCACATTGTTCCTTGTACCATTTTCTATTTTCTTGCATGTTATTTATTGTACAGTAGGCATGTATATTATGTGTCTTGCTAGTCCTCTGAGGACCTGGTGATCTCTCCAGGTATTAGTTGAAAATATGATACATTGATGGATGACGTTGCTACACCAAGACTGCAGGTATATTTAGTTGATGTTTTATCGTTCTCTTCCGTAATTAGGTTTTGTTCTATATTATATTACTTTGACATTGCTGCTGTATAGCCTAGTTTTACAAGCTTTATCTTTCTTTAGAAGCTTGTTCAAGATAATTGCATTAGAGTCTGGTCCACTTTATTGTATATTATCTTTTCTTGTTACTTGTAGTAACCGGTTTGCTAATGTCTGACCAGCATTAGCTTACTTGGTTTATACAAGAGTTTATCTTCAGTGGATTGAGATATTTGTAGATTGTTTTAGGAAACCAGACAGCTTATACGTATTCGAGCTGGGCTGGAGTCCTCTCGATGCATAGCTGGCATGTATACGTATCCTAGTCCTACGTATTTTGGGACTGGGGCGTTACACGTTTTTTTTGGTGGCCCATGCAGGTCGAGTTAGCCGTTTCGGTTACGTCACTGTACCGAGCGGGCCTGCGAACATGACTAAATCTTTAGGAATCTCAATCCACAACTGCCTTGACAATTCTTTTAGAAATTTTCTACCGCCATTGAACTTCGCATTTACTCTCGATTACTATTCCTTTGCTTTCTCATGTCATTGCTTCTCGTCCCTTCCAATTTCGGAGTGACGAATAATCGTGCTATATAGGATTTAGCAAAAGTTCTTAAGTTATAGTATAAGTTAGTTTGCTTATTGTATTGTGATTGCTTGATAGATAAGTAGGATTAGAGATGCCATATGCCATAGGGCATCATATGTTTGATGAGGTAGTTTGACCAAAGGTGGGTAGACGTCCTCATTATAGGCATACATATATGATCATACTGGGTTACGCCCTTATGGTGGCCACTTGATCAAGAATAGAGTGGTAGTTTTAGTGTAGAGATCGACCCTCTAAGAGATGAAACTAGACATAGCCTAACCCAACCCATTTACTATTATATCCTGTCAATTGTAAAATTAGGATTTGACAGATTGATAGGTATCACTTAACTTGGTTAAGTGAAGGGAGACTTATATAATTGTCTTGATAAAATGGTTAGGAGGACAAGCCTTCAACATGATCGTTGCAAGACCGCTAGTACCAAAAAGAGCGACTAGAGATAACCATATATAGCTTTACGAATGTTGAATTATTTAGGCTTGATTATTACTTGACTTATTAGGAGACACTGTAGTGACCTAGCATATCCCTTATAATATTCCTAGTTACTCTAGCACGGTTCTTTGTTAGTGAGCCTTATTTTAATTTCGAGGACGAAATTCTTTTAAGGTGGGTAGATTGCGAGGACCCTAATTTTTCGGAATTATTTTTTTAGTATTTCTAATTATTAGGTTATATTGTATATTTAATTATGATTATATATGTACTCTTTCGTGTCTTTGATTTTTGGAGCACAAGACATGCCCATCTCTTGAAACGTCCTTCATGAGTTTTGTAGTAGACAGGATGACCTTCAACTTGATATATTATGTCCCATCCAAACTTGCCCTAGCATTCTTTTGACTTTGCGCAACTTCGGGTCAAATTTAGGCAATTAGATTATTTACCATAATTCCAGACCTAACTTCCCACGTGAGTTAGGGACTCGACATAAATCAAAACTATTCGACCCAATTATGGTTTTGACTCATTTTGAGCCTATGACGCACATGCTAAGAGTGTGCCACTCGATCGAGTCTCCATGTGTTATTTAATTGCGAATGGCACAAGAGACTTATTGGTTGGCTCTTAGAGTTCGATTAAATTAGAAAATATATTTGGACCCTAACCTAGCCAACCCCACCTGGTAGGAAGCCATGTTAGGTTGCCATAACAGTATAATTATTATGGATTTATTTTGGATGTTATACAGTCAATTAGATTTAAATACAATTTTGTGTATATGATTATATTTATAATAGTCTAATATTATATATATATGGCCTTAGTTATGGTTAAGTTTGAGATACATATCGACTAGGAATTTTAGCACGGATAGTGTAGTCGTGTACTTTGACTAGTCTATTACCCATGGTAGGAAAGGCCGAGCCATAGGTGTGTTCTAACTAGGAAAACCAGGCCAAGTTGCGACTTAACCTCCACCGATGATTTATTTATTTAATTATTAGATTATTGACCTTCTAGGAGACCCGATTGTACCAATTTAGCCCCGACTTGACCCGAACCAAATCCCAATCTAAATAGACATATAGTACTCTCAAATACCTTCATGTTGATATATATTTTGTATATATATTTTATTAATATTAATATGTTTTCAATTTTGGAAAGTTTCTATTTATAGAAAGTGTCTACGTGTAATCCTAGTGTAACCCTAGTTGGCATTAGTTTATATTTGACCCAAAGTCCAACCCAAACCTATGTAGACATGTTGGGCATTAATATATATTAATAAATATATATTGTATATTTAATTCAGATTTAGATTGTATTTATATTTAGAAATCTAACTAGTTCCATATTAGGAAACCATTTATTTAAATCCTCAATCAATCAATTAGCCAACTTATCAAATAACCAAATCAATCCATGTGGACCCCACATATGACCAACCAAAGATTATTTTCATATAATTTTCGTCCAAAAATAAACCCCTACATTGGCGGGCCATGCCATGCCTGGAAACACTCTCCTACATATATAAACTCAACCCATGGGCCCATATATATATCAACCCTTATCAAAACCCTAACCCTAACACCAAAAACTCTTATTTATCACCCAAGAGTAGCTCCTTTACCATTAATTTCGAAACTAGCATCCCCTCCCCTCTACTACATCATCCCCTCCATCACATAACTCATCCTCCTCCATAAAGGCTCCTTCTTTCATCCTTCTTCCATCCAAACTTCACCAAACCAACCCTAAAAAACTCTATCTTCTCCATCCAACCATCTAAAACCATTGCCAACCCTCCAAACTCATCAAGAGAGGATTAGCAAGCAAGAATAGCAATAAAGGTGGGAGCTTTAGCAAGGAGAAGCCTCTACAACCCAACTAGCAAGGACTTTTGGTAAGAAACTCTAATTTTTCCTACTCAAACCTATGTTATAAATCTGTAGAAATTATGATAATAATTCTGTAGAAATAGTGTTTTGATGTCTCTTTGGTAGTATTTCACCCATAAAAGTTTCATGAATGACAGCTATTTTCATGTTTCGGTAGAGCCAAAACTTACCACGTTGTGAACAAACTATAAGTTTCTTTAGGAATTTTTCAAAACTGAATTTTATGTAGGTTAATATATTTAAATTAGGATTTTTAAGCATTTTTTTACGAATTTATCAATTCAATTCTGGTCGAGAAAATTATAGGTCAAAACTAGTCATTTTTGGGTGACTTGTTGACCTAGAAGATTCCAAACCATTAGTACCATGAAACCCTTGCATCAAAATTTCATATTATCATATTTAGGGCATTTTAATTCTGTTTAAATTGTATTTTTGAGTATTTTCATAATTTTAGATAATTAATGAAGTTCTAGACAAATTTTGGGTAGACTAGTCGACCCGATAGACAACTAGTCGTATAATTCTTTAGAAATACAAATTCTGGAAATTCTGAGATAAATCTATAGAAAATTAGTTTAAATAATATTATTATTATTTTTATATGATTTTTAAGTATATGATTGAAGTAGCAACATAACTGACTAATTGGGAGTTGGAAACCCAAAAAATTGTGTTCCGTGTCTCGTGGAGCCTGTGTGTGATTGTATTGGTCTAAAGGGTTCCACGAGAAATTGAATATAATCTTAAAACATTATCTTGACTAATTAAGTCATATTGTAAGTTCATGAGTAGTGTGTTAATTTAGTTAATTAATTATCTAGGAGCGTCGGGTTCCGGCGGCGTTGACGCGGGAGCGACGTTTCAGATTCACAGCACGACATCAGGTAAGTACACATTGCCAAACTCTACAGTATTTACATGCATTTCTAGATTGATATTCTTTTCTAACATACTTGATTCCATGTTTATCTTGCTTCCTGTCATGGTTATTTTCTAGTTTTAAGTGCACGTAGATTGTTACTTTTCTTTCCATGTTACTTTTTTTTTCTTATCTTTTTCTTGTCTAGTGATAGTATTGTTTTGTCCATGCCATGATCTCCTGACCTGTTTGACTTGGACTTGACCTTAGTCTGAATTCTGGTACTTGATTGACCTGACCCGGTCATGATCGTTTGATTTGACCCTGACCTGTTATTAGACGTGACTATACCTGACCACCTCGTTCGTGAGCTCCCATCGAGTGCGAATGAGCCTTACTATAGTTAGAGATTCCCCATCGGCTACTGACTATAGGACTGTGAGCTCCCATCGGGCTGCGGTCACCCCGACTTACTATTAGTCACGTTTGATAGCACTATCTTTGACGGTATGCCATTTATGCTTATTCTTTAGTCTTACATTGTTCCTTGTACCATTTCCTATTTTCTCGTATGTTATTTATTGTACAGTAGGCATGTATATTATGTGTCTTGCTAATCCTCTGAGGACCTGGTGATCTCTCCAGGTATTAGTTGAAGATATGATACATTGATGGATGACGTTGCTACACCAAGACTGCAGGTATATTTAGTTGATGTTTTATCGTTCTCTTCTGTAATTAGATTTTGTCCTATATTATATTACTTTGACATTGCTGCTGTATAGCCAAGTTTTATAAGCTTTATCTTTCATTAGAAGCTTGTTCAAGATAACTGCATTAGAGTCTGGTCCACTTTATTGTATATTATCTTTTTTTATTACTTGTAGTAACCGGTTTGCTAATGTCTGACCAGCATTAGTTTACTTGGTTTATACAAGAGTTTATCTTCAGTGGATTGAGATATTTGTAGATTGTTTTAGGAAACCAGACAACTTATACGTATTCAAGCTGGGCTGGAGTCCTCTCGATGCGTAGTTGGCATGTATACGTATCCTAGTCCTACGTATTTTAGGACTGGGGCGTTACACCATCTCTTTTACGAATAAGGTGGTTTTCGGTTCTTACTGGGAGCGGTGTACGGCCACAACGACAAGCGACGATGGAAGACCCTGTGGAGCAAAATATCCAGGGTTGCATCCGTTGTTGCTTCTTCGTATCTACCACTTCTACTGATGGAGGACTTCAATGCCCTACTATACAGTGGGAAGAAGGTGGAAGGCAAGTCGGTCCCTGATTCGGTCCTATATGACTTATAGAGATACCTGCTTCAGGTGGGGCTTCAGGGGTTGTCGCTCTCGAGATTTATCTGGACCTGGCATAACAAAGCAATCCATAACAGGGTTGTTTGCCAGCTGGATAAAGCCCTGGACAATGGGGAGTGGTTCCGGTGCTTTCCCAACTCTTCGGCTAAGGGTCTGGCCGCCGGGACGAGTGACCACTCCCCCATCAGGATTGGATTCACAGACCGGCCTACTTTGAGGTCGTGTCCCTTTCGGTACACCAACAGCTGGTATCTCTCTGAAGGCTACTTAGAAGCTGTTACGGAAGGCCTTTCTAGCCGTGAGGATGGTACGACTCAGTTCCGTATGGTACACCGGCTCAAGGCCACGAAGAGATCCTTACGAAGCTGGGTGCAGGGTTTGCCCAAGACTTCACTAGAAGACAAGGAGGCAGAGCTCCGGACCATCCAGCAGGATATGCAATCTGACATGATGAACGGGGATCTGGCGACGAGAGAGAAGAAGCTGATTGGAAAAGTCAACATCTTGCGTCTCCAGAAAGAGGTTAGTGCGGCACAGCGCGCTAAATGCTCCTGGCTGAAGGATGGTGACCGTTGCACCAAGTTTTTCTATGATGTCATTCAGACCAGACAGCATCGGAACAACATTTCCTAACTTCTTGATGTGGAGGGTAATCTGGTGAGGGAGCAGGCAAAGATCCAAGAGGAGGCCGTCAGGTACTACCCTAAGTTATATTTTCAGACTGACTATCTGTCTGTGTTTTCGGATGTAGTTACGAAGAAGTTGGTGACTCCTTATGGGAATATCCTACTACTTGCCCCTGTGACTATGGAGGAGACGGAGACTATTATCTCGATGGCGGATCCTAACAAAGCCCTAGGCCCGGATAGCTTTAGCAGTGGGTTCTAAAAATGACACTGGAACATTCTGAAGTTCCAGATCCTTGACGCAGTTTAGGAGTTTTTTACCAGAAGAAAGTTGTTGAAGGAGCTGAACCACACTTTTCTGACACTTGTGCCAAAGAAGGAGGGAGCGACATTGCTGGCAGATTTCAGATCTATTGCGTGGTTGTAATTATCTTTATAAGATAATTACGCACCTTATGTGCCGGCGGATGGAGGGGATCATGTAGGACTTAGTCTCTTCGAACCAGACCGCTTTCATTAAGGGGAGGTCGATCGCGGAGCACAGCCTGCTGGCGCATGAGATGGTGAGGGGCTTCGGTAAACCTGGCAGGGAGAAGGCATGCATGAAGGTGGATCTGAGGAAGGCCTATAACATGGTCAATAGGGATTTTCTTTGTCATCTGATGTCTGCCATGGATTTTGACGACGGCTGGGTCGTAAGGATCCGGGAATGCATCACGACTCCCACTTTCTCTGTCCTCATCCAGGGTACCCTATTTGGGTATTTCCAGAGCAACCGTGGACTTAAGCAAGACGATCCTCTATTCCCTTACCTATTCACGCTTGTCATGGAATATTTTACATGCTTGATGGACATGGAAGTGCATCGTAGAAGGTTGGTTCCATTGTTCAGGAGGATTGATCCCCCGGTTACCCACCTTATTTATGCAGACGATCTTTTGGTATTCATCCAGCCATCTACGGAGGGTATGCACATGATTGTGAAGATTATGGGAGAGCTGGAATCCCTTTTAGGCCTCCAAATAAACAGAGAGAAGAGCAGGGTGTATTTCAGCTACCTCTGCTCCCAAAAGGAGAAGTTGGCCGATGCGCTGGGAATCGAGAGGAGCGATTTATCGGTTAAGTATCTAGGGGTTCCTCTCACAGTTAACTATGCATAGGATCAGGAATGCCATAGTCTGGTGGAGTACGTCCAGAGGAGGTTTGAAGGATGACAAGCTGCTGGTTTATCCTTTGGAGGATGCATCGAGCTGGTTAGATCGGTGATTTCAGCTGTGGCCCATTTCTGGCTGCAATCCATCTTACTTCCTATTTCTACTATCAGGAAAGTGTAGCGGATCTGTGCAGACTTCATTTAGAGGGGTGGTGTGCATGCGATCTCCTGGGATCAGCTTTGTCGTCCCAGAAAGGAGGAAGGAGTGGGGCTACGGTCTTTATTGGAGATCAGGGAGGCCTCGGCGCGGAAGTTGGCATATAGATTCATTAATAGGGGATCCCTCTGGGCTGTCTGGATGCGTAACAGATATGTGAAACATGGCAACCTTTGGGACTGTGCCATGGACAACAATCATTCCGTCACTTTCAAGACTATTTTGAGGCATAGGGGGGTACTCAAATCTGCAATCCGATTGGTCATGAAGGATGGGGCTGGCACGAACCTCTAGCGGGATCCTTGGATTAATCGTTAGTCTCTGTTAGAGATCAGAGGAGCACCGTCGCATCAGGAGGACAGAAGAGGTATGACTTGCCAACGGATTATCAGAGATGGAGAGTGGAGGCCTGAGTCCTATCGCTATACCGAGGGGCTTGGTGAGATTATCAGGACTGTCGCCTTGGATCCAGTATTGTCAGCTGATCGATGGGTCTGAGACCCGCCTGGAGTTTCTACTGGGACTGGACAGTTCCAGTTTTGGAGCTGCTATAATCCCGTTATGTGCACTTTTCCTTTGAGTACTGACTATGAGTTCATATGGTGTAAGGGACTTGCAAGAAAAATGCAACTATGTGTTTATCGACATTTTCTTGGTCGTCTTCTGACGAAGGATCGACTTAGTGCTTTTGGGGTTCAGGTCCCTGAGCCTAAGTGTGTGCTTTGTAGTATGGAGAATGAATCTATAAGGCACATTTTCTTTGAGTGTGACCTGTCATGGCATATCTGGTCTGAGCAAAACAGGGTGTTGGATGGATGTGACTCCGGAAAGGGGATTGGAAACATCATTACTATGCTCCAAGATAGCAGAGGAAGAGGGTAGGACTGGTTTCGGACCGCCAGAGTCCGACTGGCTGCAGCTGTTTGGCATGTATGGAGGGAACGAAACCGTCGTATCTTCGAGGGGTCAATCACCTCTCCTGTAGGCATCCTCCATAACATTGAATTCAATGTAAATGCTATAGGAAACTGAAGGGTGGAAGTCCCACCATGATTGTATGTTGTAAGATTATTGCGCCGCATTTTGGAATAAAATTTACCCTTTTTCCAATATATATATATATATATATATATATATATATATATATGTGAGAGGAAGGATCAACATTCCCTCACTTCTGCATCCCCTAAGCATCCCCTCTTTCACATCCGTTGGATATTGTTTAAGTCATTTAATCTTAACCATTAAAAAATCAACGGTTATGATTGGATGACTTAAAACAAGATATATATATATATATATATATATATATATATATATATATATATATATATATATATATATATATATATATGAGGAAACATTCCCTCACTTCTGCATCCCCTAATTAAGCATCCCCTCTTTCACATCCGTTGGATCTTGTTTAAGTCATTTAATCTTAACCATTAAAAAATCATCGGTTAAGATTGGATGACTTAAAACAAGATTAAAACAAGATCCAATGTATGTTATCATGTGGATGCTTAGGGGATGCAAAAGTGAGGGGATGTTGATCCCTCATATATATATATATATATATATATATATATATATATATATATATATATATATATATATATATATATATATATATAATATATGAGCCCCCCAAAAGCCCCCCTCCCTAGTGCACCGTTGGATCGAGCGGGCTGCGTGGGGCCCGTGGGTGCATCCCCTCGATCCAACGGTGCTGTAAGAGGGGGGATTTTGGGGGGCTCCCGATCCGGACTCATATATATATGAGTCCGGACTCATATATACATATATATATGTGTGTGTGTGTGTGTGTGTGTGTGTGTGTGTGTGTGTGTGTGTGTGTGTGTGTGTGTGTGTGTGTGTGTGTGTGTGTGTGTGTGTTCATCACAGGGATTCTTGGCCAGAGAGGTAGGGGACATGTTTGGCTCAAGACCGCCAGATTGCGACTAGCTACCTCGGTCTGGCATGTGTGGAGGGAACGAAATCGACGTATTCTTGAGGGGCTCTCCACTTCCCCTATAGGCATTCTTCACAATATCGAGTTTGATGTAAATGCTATGTCACTATAGTAGGGTGAGAGGTCCATGGGATGTACTGTAATCTTTATGAGTAGTTGAGTTGATTTTGGAATAAAATTAACCCTTTTTCCAATATATATATATATATATATATATATATATATATATATATATATATATATATATATATAATGGGGCGTGGGCGAACCACCTAGCCGGGCGCTTGTAGCTCAAGTGGCTAGGCGCAACGGCACCTGGGGCATCGGACGGAGTTTGAGCCCCCACGGGAGCGACTAGGTGGTTCGCCTACGGCCCCCGGGCCAAGCGGTGGTTGGGTGTCTTCGACATGGTCGTTTGGTTTTTTTTTTAAAAATAAAAATAAAATAAATAAATATATATATATTTTTACATATTATATATATATATATATATATATATATATATATATATATATATATATATATATATATATATATATATAATATGGGTTTACAAATTGCTCGATGATGCAGGGCCAGTTCAGCAGTTACCAGCGTTGTCAGCTCTAGGAGTAGCACCATATCGAGGGCCAACACTAGCAATAAGGCCATTAGCCTAGCGTCTGTTGCCAACGCAGGCCTAAATGTTTCGTCAGCAAAGGCCACAGGGGCCGTAGCAGCACCATGGTCATGGAAGACAAGAGCAGGGCCAAGGTCAGGCATTTATCTTGTCTCTGGAGGAGGCATTGGCATTGGGCGACTTGATTGCATGTAATATTTCTGTTGCATCTTTTTCTGCTGTAGCATTATTTGATTCAGGAGCTTTCCACTCTTTTGTATCTGCACGATTCGCGATACATATTGGATTGGAGTTCGAGGCATTGTCAGAGAGGATGTATATACTCATTGGAAATGGGCTCATAGGAGTTAGCATAGTGTGCTTAGCATGTCCGGTCATAGTGTGTGGAGATTTATTACCCGCAAGGTTGATAGAGTTCCCTATGGGTAACTTTGATGTCTTCCTAGGTATGGATTGGCTGGGAGACAGTCACGCCACAATAGATTGCCGAGGAGGTAGAGTATTATTTAGAATTTCAGGCATTGAAGAGTTCGTCTTCGTCCGATCATTGGAGGACCAATTCGATTATTGTTGCAGCAGTAGTAGCAGAGAAGGAGCAGATTCCAAGGGTAGTCAGCGAGTTTCTCGATGTATTTCCAGATGAGCTTCCAGGGATACCACAAGTGAGGGATGTAGAGATCTGTATCGAGTTGATCCTAGGGACGAAGCCATATCTAGCAGAGTTTACAGAATGTCACAATCAGAGTTAGACAAGTTGTACCAGCAGGTGGAGGAACAAAAGGTAAAGAACACTACACCGAAAAAGCCTTTTTGGAATGGAAGAAATCCGTTCCAAAATTTTTTAGGAACGCTTTTATTCCGTGCCTATTTTTGGGTTGCCAAATTTCTAGGAATGAAAAAAAAAGACGTTACAAGGGATGGTAGTTGGAACATTTTGTGTTCCGGTATTGGAACACCAACCAAGGGTTCCTAATAAAGCATTTCAGATTAATGTGTCACTTACTGGAACACCAATAAAGCATTCCTAACAAAATGTTCCAAATTAATTTTCTCTGGATCAACTAGAATGTATTCCAAGATTGGAATTAATGGTAGAAAAGCATTCTTCTTTGAATATTATTAATATAGAAACCTTTTATTTAAATGTTCAAACTTTTTGAATTTGAAACCGACTTGTAGGCTGAATTAATATATTGATAAATATTTGTAGTCCTGACATTTATGAACTCATTATAACATTAATGAAAGTGAATGAGCATCACTAACACAAGTACATGAACAAAAGATAAAACTACTAATGAAGTCAAAATGTCTTACATAAACATTGTATATTTAATACAACTTTTCTAAACTAACTATCATGCTAAAAGAATGTACGAGAGGTGAAAATAATTTGAGCAACAATATTTTCCGTATTTGCTTGCTTCCTATCCGCAGCAGCCTGACTTTTAAGTTGTGGTCGTCTTTAGCTAATAGCTTAGACTTGTTTACCAAAACCATTGACTCCACTGTCCTCTTCATGGTCTGCTCCTCCAGTTGCTTCATGTTTACTTGCAGTTGCTTCCTATACTTGATTTGCACATTAAAGCACTTAAAGTTAAACATATAGTATACTAATAAAAAAATTGAAAGTTTTTGCTAGTAAGTCTATCTACAAACGCTAGATATCTATAATATCCTTCTATACTTTTGTGATTAGCTTTCCCTAAAGTATAAAAAAATAATGAACTAAAAGTGGAAGCAACATAGTTTATATATTTATACATGTGCCATGCTTGTTCATAATTGAGAATGGAACTTCGTGTAAGCTTTTTACCACGTGAGTCTCATCTACATCTAAATTCCAGGTGTAGAGGTTACACTTATAAATGAAGCACAACTTCATGAGTTGTTCAAATTCCAGAGGTAGAGGTTACATAATGCCCTTATTCCACTCACCTCTTGAAGCATTGCTATCCCTGGATACAATTTCAATGTTGCTGGTATATCTGAATGGTGTAAGGAGGCAAAGCTTTGCAATAAACTGTACAAATAAAATACAATTAAATGTCTACTTCAGAATTCAAAATTGACCCATTATTCAAAGTAGCAAAGAGTACATGAAAAGATTGTCACAAATATATAGAAAGAGCTAAACAACTTTAAATGCATACAGACTTTGGCATACATAATATGCCTGTAAAATAAGTATCCAAATAGTACAAGTAACAACTACGACAGACAAACAAATCACACAACATAGACTCACATCTTCCAAGTTCAGAAAGCCTGAGCATGCCCAGTTTATGGTAAAGGACTAGTTTTTACTGGGTTATTTATTAGTTAGTTAGTGAAACAGTATCTTTGACGATACATTTTGAAATTCGTACTAGCAAACTACCATCATAAGCATGCCTTCCCTAGTGTTCATAGATTTTTGTCACATTAAATCCTTGCATTGCACATGTACTTTTACTGCTTTTATGTCCCACTATTAAACCTCGACAGGCAATCAACTTTGGTATAACACAACCCTGGTCTGAAACTCTTCAGTGTCAGGTCTTAAATGATAGGACCAAGTCTGAAACTCTAAATTTTATCACAATATCCTACTTCTCCTCTGCATTCTTTTGCATCTTTCCTTATGTTCTTTCTATTTATTCTTTATAGAGTCTTACATTATTTCTTCTTTTTCCAAAGTCCAAGACTCCAAACCCTTAATGCATGTTCATGTCAGCAGTTGTGGACAAATGTGAGATTATAAGTCTCCACCAAATAGGAGATGTTGGGCTAGAATTTATATATGATTCAAAAATATATTCCTAATGTATAAACTGTTGGTGCTTTCTTTACATGGAGAGATCTTGCTCTCAACATTTCTTGTAAATTTTAGTCCCACATCGGAAATGCACCATGAGTTATCTCAACATATATACTTGGGTGTGTTGTTGAGAGATGCACATGGGGTGGTGACCCTAAGGAGGGAACCATGTGGGTGATTTTACAAGGAGGTAAGAATAAGGCTCCAAGGATTAAGCATTAATGCTTTTGTCATTCTCTTGGATTAATTCCATTTGGAGCTAAGCCCCAAAGGGGCTTAGCGACTCGGACTCGGGCTCATGGGCTCATGAGGCGTAATGTGGCATTTTGTTGGCGCACTTAGCACGTCAGCAGTCATGCGGCCATGCGGCACATGCGGCCCATGCGGTCCATGCGGTCCATGCGGCTCATGCGGTCCATGCGGCCATTAGGCTCATGCGGCCAGGCTGCTGCTGCTGCCTCATGGAGGGATCCGCTGACTGTGCAGATTATAAATCAGTTATGGAAAGGCTGAATTAATGCGATTAATTTAGATCCTATCTTTGTGGGATTTGAATTAATTTCGTGGGATTTGAATTAAATCTCGTTGCTATCTTTTGGGATTTGATTCAATCTTTCCATAACTAAAGAGGCGGCTAGGGTTTCCACCCTCTCTCTATAAATACTCTCTTCTGGCCTCCTTTGTGACCACTACGAAAATTACAAGTCAGAAAAGGAGAAAGAGAGAGAGTTGCTGCCGCCGTTGCAAGTCCATCCGAGGAGTCAGAACAGAGGTGACTTCGAGCGTTCTACAAGTTCTTCAAACTTGCTGGTTCCTGGAAGCAGATCGTGTGGGGCGAATCTTGCTTTGAGCAACGGTGTTTTGACACCTCAGCAACTGTTCTTCATCTAATCTTCCTCCAGATTATTATAACTCGTTCTGTCCCAATTGCAACACGTTTGCAAGAAAGAACGAGAGACCTTCTCTTCTCTATTTTCCTCCTTCAGATTGTAATTTGGCTATTTGTTTTATTGTACCATCGTAGATCTTGAGTTTGATCACAGCAAAGTTTTTGTGTGACATCTCAGATCTCGATTGTATCAGTTTTTCCATCTTTGATCAAGCCCCGGGACTAACAATCTCAAAGCAAGATCCGTGTAGATGGAAAACAATAATGCTTCGCTCCTCCAATCGGACTTCTGCAAGTTGGAAAAGTTCGATGGAGAGCACTATCAAGTCTGGAAGAGAAAGGTTTACCTAACTCTTTAACTGAAAGACGTTGATCATGTTCTGTTAGAGGAAGAACCCTCTGTTCCAGACACTGGATCTACTGCCGCAATCAACGCGGCTACCAAACTCCAGGCCAAGTGGAGAAGGGAAAATAGCATCTGCAGGCTTCTCATCCTGAATGCTATGGAGGACTCCCTGGCAGAATCCTACTCGAAGAAGGAACTTGCCAGAGACATATGGGAGTCTGTGGAAAATCTGTATGAAGAAGACAAGAACAGGAGCAAAATGTTTGTGGTTGAAAAATATCACAAATTGCTCTTTGAGGACGAAAAGTCCATGCTGCCACAGGTGAAGGAATTTCTGAAGCTGCGTTAGAAACTGGAAGACGAAGAGATGCCCCTTCCCGACAAGTTTGTCGCCGGAGGGATCGTCTCAAAACTTCCTGCTGGATGGAGTACCTTCTATACAAGGATGCACAGAAAGAAGCTAGACATTAGCTTGGGAGATCTACTGCAAGAGATCCATGTTGAGGACGAGATGCGTTCCCAACAGAAGGTAGACACTCTGTCCAAACAGTTGGCTAAAGCCAATCTTGTGCAGACGAGAGATCCCAAGGGGAAGCAGACGGCTTCTCATCCCAAGAAGAAGGACTTCACTAATCTAAAAGTGAAGGGTCCTTCTTTCAAGCAACAGAAGACTAAGTCCCACGTTACTTGTTACAATTGTGGCAAGAAAGGCCACTACAAGAGTGAATGCAGATATAAGCCTAAACAATCAGAGAAAGGTGAGCCTAATAAGGTTTCATTGGTTTCTAACTTTGTTGCTATGATCGCACAGGTCACAAATATGGGGTTTGACTCTGACTGGTGGATAGACACTGGTGCGACTTGCCATGTCTGTTCTGGCAAGGAATGGTTCGTCACGTACCAGCCGATATCTGAGAAGGTTGTCATGGCGAACCAGGCCCAAGCTGAAGTTCTGGGGATCGGGACCGTGGAACTGAAACTCACTTCTGGGAACACTCTGACGCTTCAACGTGTGAAGCATGTTCCGACGATTGCCAAGAACCTGATCTCTGGGAGCCTGCTCTGCAACGCAGGCTTGAGGATGGACATCAATGCTGGTCAGATGGTGATGTCCAAGAAAGGAACATACTTCGGGAAGGCTTATCAAACCGAAGGAATGTTTAAAATTCAGCTTGTCAACCAGTTTGAAGACATTAATGTTGTTGCTTTTTCTGATTATTCTCTTGAGTTGTAGCATAATAGACTAGGACATGTTCATTGTAAAAGGATTAACAAAATGTCTAGTCTAGGACTTATCTCCAAATGTGGGGGTAAGGTGGAGAAGTGTAAAGTGTGTGCTCAGACGAAGATCACAAGGAAACCCTTTCATCGGGTCAATCGAAGCACAGATCTTCTGGAGTTGGTGCACTCCAATATCTGTGACTTCAAACATTTCTCCACGAAGGCCGGGATAAAGTATTTCATAACCTTCATCGACGACTTCTCAAAATACGCGTTCGTCTACTTGCTCAAGCTAAAGACGAAGCTTTCGAGAAGTTCAGAGAGTTCAGGGCCGAAGCTGAACGGCAGACTGGACAACAACTCAAGAGGTTAAGGAGTGATCGAGGTGGGGAGTACAGGTCTCATGAATTCGCATCGTTCTGCAAAGAACATGGAATTATATGTGAGACTACTGCTCCATATTCTCCTCAATCCAACGGAGTAGCGGAGAGGAAGAACAGAACGTTGATAGAAATGATGAACTCAATGCTGCTAACCGTGGGTCTTCCTAAATGCTACTGGGGAGAAGCTGCATTGACGACCACTTTTATTCTAAATAGAGTGCCATATGCAACTTCGGACGTAACTCCTCATGAACTCTGGTTCAAAGTCAGACCAAACTTGAATATCATTCGAGTGTGGGGGTGTCTGGCGTATGTGAAGCTTCCAGATCTGAAGATTCAGAAGCTAGGGACAAGGACTACGAAGGCGATCTTCTTGGGGTATGCCGAGAAAAGTGATGCTAGGAGATTTTTGGATATTGAGTCAAATCATATCATCGAATCTCGCGATGCTGAACACTTTGAAGACAAGTTTGCAAAAGACAAAAATATTGTTCTTTCGGACATTCCGGAAAATAATGTAGGTGCAAATGAGACTGAAATCTCATATGGGCCAGTAGTCCAAGAAGAAGCTGTTGTTGAGGAAACAACTCTTGTACCAGAACTCGCAGAGCCGTCAGCTAAGCGAGCGAGGAGACCGAAAGATTTTGGAGATGACTTTGTCACCTATCATGTGGAAGCAGATCTGCTTATCTATGATGAGGCGATGAAGACCAGAGATGCTATCTTCTGGAAGGAGGCAGTGAATGACGAGTTTGACTCTATCACCTCCAATAACACATGGGTGTTGGTAGATCTACCTGAAGGAGAGAAGCCCATCGGATGTAAATGGATCTTCAAGAAGAAGATGAAGGCAGATGGAACTATTGACAAGTTCAAGGCCAGGCTGGTAGCCAAGGGATTTTCTTAGAAACAGGGGATAGACTACTTTGACACGTACGCTCCAGTAGCTCGGATGACCACCATCAGGATGTTAATCGCTCTAGCAGCTATACATAAGTTGGTGATACATCAGATGGATGTAAAGACCGCATTCCTGAATGGGGAGCTGACCGAAGAGATTTACATGCAACAGCCAGATGGATTTGTCATCAAAGGTCTTGAACACAAAGTCTGCAAGTTGGTGAAATTATTGTATGGTTTGAAGCAAGCTCCCAAGATGTAGCATGAGAAGTTTGACAAAGTTATTAGGTCAAACGGCTACAGATTCAGCGAGACGGACAAATGTGTTTACACAAAGTTCGCTGATGGAAGAGGAGTCATCGTTTGTCTGTACGTGGACGACATGCTAATCCTAGGTACGGATATAGGCTGTGTCACAGAGACAAAGAAGTTCCTCTCAACCAAGTTCAGTATGAAGGACTTGGGGGATGCATATGTCATCTTGGGCATAAAGATCATCCGGACAGACACTGGAGTAGCGCTGTCACAATCTCACTACATTGAGAAGATGCTCACACGCTATGGGTATAAGGATCTTCCAGGGATCGATACGCCATACAGGTGTGATCAGAAGCTGAAGCCAAATTCAAGAGAAAGCGTCAGGCAGCTGGAGTATTCTAACGTTATCGGAAGTTTGATGTACGCAACCACTGCCACAAGGCCTGACATAGCTTTCACCGTGGGAATGCTGAGTCGGTTCACAAGCAACCCAGGGGCTGAGCACTGGAAAGCTGTGAAGCGGGTGATGAGATATCTCAAGAAAACTCAGACATATGCACTGCACTACAACGGGTATCCGACAGTAGTGGAAGGCTTCAGTGATGCTAGCTGGTGTTCAGAGGTGGAAAGCGAGAGATCCACAGGTGGATATGTCTTTTCCTTGGGTAGAGCTGCTATATCGTGGAAGTCGAAGAAGCAGACTATACTCTCTCGTTCCTCCATGGAATCTGAATTCTATGCACTTGAAACTGCAGCAGATGAAGCAGAATGGCTTCGGAAGCTCATGTATGATCTTCTAGTGATTGGGGCTCAGATACCGGCGATATCGATATATTGTGACAACCTGGCGACTGCGACGGTGGCATCAAATGACCTCTTCAACGGGAAGAAGAGAACTGTACGGTTGAAGTACAGGGCAGTACACGATCTTATCAAAAGAGGTATAATTGCAGTGGTTGATGTTCGGAGTCAGGAGAACCTGACTGATCCGTTCACAAAGGACCTCAAGCGCCAGTTGGTCGATGACACAGCTTGTAAAATGGGCTTGAAGGTATTCTGATAGTGTGTCTTTGTAATCCTACCATAAAGTTTTATGTTATTAGTTCAAAGAGAAATCTACTAGGCATCTAACTTTTGGTTCAAAGGAGGATCACTGACTGGGAAACTATCAGGTAACAGTGGGTACTTGTTCTCTGGAACATGGAAGGGATACGGACCCATAACCACTGTTATCTACTATGTATTTTTCTGCAAAAAAAAACAGATCCTGTGGAAGGTTGGCTTAAACGCCTTAATGAGTTCTCAGGCAGAGTGAATGCCTGGTGTGCTTTACAGGAAGCACGGTAGAGCAGCACTACAAGGAGTGAAACTCCATGCTACAGAGGGGTGACTCCACCAGGAGGTTCCCAGGTAGGGGTAATGCCTCGGCTTTGCAAGCCAAGTCACAGCGGCGTAGCACCGCAAATAGGCAGGTAGCCTAATGCTGTATGACGTAATTAAAGAGTTGTAGACAGCACTACAAAGGGGAGGATGGCCCCATGTTACAGTGGCACGACACCACGATGAGGTACCCAGGTAGGGGTAAAGCCTCGGCATTGCAAGCCATGTCGTTGCGGCGTAACACCGCAAGGAAGCCTTAGGCTTCATGCTGGGTAGTTTGGCACTACAAAGAGGCTTGTGACCTCATGCTACAGTAGTATGACACTACGACGAGGTTCCCAGGGAGGGGTAATACCTCGGCTTCAGGCCATGTCATAGCGGCGTAGCACCGCAAGGAAGCGCAAGGCTTCATGTCATATCTTTTTAATAAAGAACTCACCTATAGTGTATGGAAAGAGATATCAGGCCGTCTCTTGAGGGTAAACTTGTAGACGCCCAAAATTATACACTGAAACCAGGCTGGCACAGGGCCTTTAATGTGTAGCCAGAAGCACACGTAACTACACTTTGTGAGTGGAAAGAATTACAATTGTGGTGCAGAATTCAAGGCGTAGTCCATTCTTGTATCACATTGTTATTTAACCCATGCGGGAAGATTCAAGTCGTCAGCGACATCTATCGTAATACAAAATGGACAGTTACTGTGGGGAACGCTCAACCCTGGACACATATATATGTTATGATATGTGGGGGATTGTTGGTGCTTTCTTTACATGGAGAGAGCTTGCTCTCAACATGTCTTGTAAATTTTAGTCCCACATCGGAAATGCACCATGAGTTATCTCAACATATATACTTGGGTGTGTTGTTGAGAGATGCACATGGGGTGGTGACCCTAAGGAGGGAACCATGTGGGTGATTTTACAAGGAGGTAAGAATAAGGCTCCAAGGATTAAGCATTAATTCTTTTGTCATTCTCTTGGATTAATTCCATTTGGAGCTAAGCCCCAAAGGGGCTTAGCGACTCGGACTCGGACTCGGGCTCATGGGCTCATGAGGCGTAATGTGACGTTTTGTTGGCACACTTTGTACTTAGCACGTCAGCAGTCATGCGGTCTTTATGCGGCTCATATGCGGGCATGCGGCTCATATGCGGCTTCATGCGGCCATGCGGCCATGCGGCTCATGCGGCACATGCGGCTCATGCGGCACATGCGGTCCATGCGGTCCATGCGGCTCATGCGGCCCATGCGGCCCATGCGGTCCATACGGCTCATGCGGTCCATGCGGCTCATGCGGTCCATGCGGCCATTAGGCTCATGCGGCCAGGCTGCTGCTGCTGCCGCATGGAGGGATCCGCTGACTGTGCAGATTACAAATCAGTTATGGAAAGGTTGAATCAATGCGATTAACTCAGATCCTATATTTGTGGGATTTGAATTAATTTTGTGGGATTTGAATTAAATCTCGTTGCTATCTTTTGGGATTTGATTCAATCTTTCCATAACTGAAGAGGCGGCTAGGGTTTCCACCCTCTCTCTATAAATACTCTCTTCTGGCCTCCTTTGTGATCACTACGAAAATTACAAGTCAGAAAAGGAGAAAGAGAGAGGGAGAGTTGCTGCCGCCGTTGCAAGTCCATCCGAGGAGTCAGAACAGAGGTGACTTCGAGCGTTCCACAAGTTCTTCAAACTTGCTGGTTCCTGGAAGCAGATCGTGTGGGGCGAATCTTGCTTTGAGCAACGGTGTTTTGACACCCCAGCAACTGTTCTTCATCTAATCTTCCTCCAGATTATTGTAACTCGTTCTGTCCCAATTGCAACAAGTTTGCAAGGAAGAACGAGAGATCTTCTCTTCTCTATTTCCCTTCTTCAGATTGTAATTTGGCTACTTGTTTTATTGTACCATCGTAGATCTTGAGTTTGATCCCAGCAAAGTTTTTGTGTGACATCTCAGATCTCGATTGCATCAGTTTTTCCATCTTTGATCAAGCCCCGGGACTAACATAAACCACAAAATTAAAGGCTTAAACTATCACAGTACAACCGCCAAAAAATCATTAGGCAGGTTGAAGTTTACTTAGGATCTTAGACAATGTGGAATGAAATTATTTATTATTTGCTCGAGTTTTATGTCTACTTACAAATTTTTGTTATTGTTCTCTTATTTTGGTTATGGACCTATAGTATATAAGGAGCTTACTTTATCCTAAAACATAAAGGTCTTCCCATCTTGTTATTGAGAAATTTTTGACTTAGCATGAACGGAAAGCAAATAAGAGTATTAATGACCTGCATAGCCTAAATTGCTCTTCAAAATGGACATGTTTTTTTAATATCAAGACATAATTAGCATATCATGGCTCAATTATTAACAGTTAGCCAAGTCAAGTTAATGATAGTAAACCTTGACACAATAAGCCCAAGTACAAGGAAGAAACAACATCACACTTAACCTCTATTGCTGGATGGTTCTAAGTAACGGGTACAACCAAAGTTCTGAAGTCTATATTTTTTCCATTAGTATTAGCACACTGCTATAGATGAACAAGCACACACATGCACATGTGATGAGCAAATTTTGTCAATTCTTATTCAAACATCGTTAATAAGAGTTCTAGCATAAAATATGCAACCTATGTAACCAAAACCAAACAAATATGGAATATTATTTAACAATTTCAAGCTGTAGAAAAAAGATTAGTATCCTGGTCCAGATCTATTTTAATATGTAAATTAAAACTCATATTTTTGGATATCCATTAAAGTTTTTATAAAATTAGTTGATACAATAAGGGCTATGCATATTAGAAGAGATATTGCTTGTTTTATATGCAAACCTCATCCTTGGGCCAGGCGTTTTCTAGAATGAGATGATGCTCATTGATTGACATCTTGCTAAGGATCACAGGCCTGTCGCAGAAGACGATGTTACATATGGCCAATTATAGGCGAAAGCTGTCACAAAAAGAAAACAAATAAAAAATCTCGTAAAGAAAAACACCACCAGTAAGATCTTGGCTAAGCTTCAATCGTTGTGGTTACCGGTGAGTGTAGCCGGGAGAAGGTCACATAGTTGAGATCCATGAACCGCCTCCCTTGCAGCTCGATCGCCTGCTGGAGCTCTGCTGCTTGCTGCTGCTGCTGCTCTTCAAGCTTCCGCCTCAGGAACATTTCTGAGTCAAACTGCTGTTGCTGTTGTAGAGCATTCTTGCACCTGCACAACATTATAATTAAGCAACAACTAAAAGTTTGGTCGAGGAATGTTACCAAGAAGGGAATCACAAATCAAATTAAAATCCCAACATAGCTGTTGAAGATCGTATGGGTCTCTGGAGTCCAGCCCAGTGGGAGTGGTGCAGCCGGAGAAATCGTCCCTTTCGCCTTGCTTGTTTTTGGAAAATGGATCAAGAGTACGCACATGAAATAATAGTTGCTCATAGTGAGATTTGTTTTAAGAGAAAAGAACGAGTTGATAAGGAGTGCCTGTACTTGGGGACTTTTCCTTTCTCCTTGTAAGGCTTCACGAGAACCCTAGCATCACAAACAAAATAGCGGTTCCCGATCAGCATCACCGTCTCCGAATAGACAAAGGTCATGAACCCAAACATCCGCTTCTGCTGGTAAGGGATCTTCATGTCCTGTATCAGTCCGTAGATGCTACAAGTCGTCGTCGACAGGAACCAGTACACCAATCAAGTTAGATTAAGATTATGAACAACGTGCTAAGCCGAGCTGAGCTAGCTTACCTGAAGTAATTAGAAACATCTTCTTCCCGACAAGTGCTGTTGGCCGGAAAGGTCAAGTAGATCTGCCTCGACCCGAGATTCACGATCCTGGCAAAATTGGCCCGGTCGAGCCGGGATCGGCCCATGAATTTGTTGTGGCCATCGTCGCTGCCTAACATCAACGTTGTCGTCGCCGCCGCTGCCGCCGCCGCCACTCTACAAACACCTCAAGATCAGTCCATGGTGACGATACTCAAACGAATTGCGTGCAATAGTTCTTATTTATGTGTAGTATGCATACCTCTGGTTGTGATTCTGCTACTGGAGGAGGAAGATCATGCATTTGGAAGTGGACGGAGAGAGCAGCATGTTCATGGCGGGAGAGTAAGGGAAGGCACCGGCTGTTGCGGTGGTGAGCTGCTGGCTATTCGACCGCATCAGCTGCAGTTCCTCGACGCTGACCGGGACATCGAGCTCGTCGGGGAGACCATGGAGGAACCTGCAGCCGGTACCGTTCTTACAGTAGCCCCTCGCGAAGTAGAGGCACGGCTTTCAGCCGAAGCAGGAAGCGGCCGCGGCCTCCGGGCCGAGGCAGAGGTCCGCCACGGAGCAGCTGTGACTGCGCTAGTGGTGGGGCCACGCCCCCCCTTCACCCATCATCTCCTAGTAGGGGTCGACGAGTGACGAAGGTTCACAGGGAGTGGAGAGTAGAGAGTAGATATGAGAGGAAAGAAGAGGGGGCGATCGAAATTGGGAGGGATTTTAGTAGGCTTTTTCCAAGGGTCTGTTTGGATAAATGTAACTCTTTGAAAGTATGAAAGTGGCACTTGCAGCAAGTTGAATTTCAGTGGACTTGCAGCAAGTGGCACTTTCCAAAATGTGTTTGGATAGAGTATTTTTTGTTGAAAGAAAAATGAGTTCGTTGTTTGGATGGTTGTTGAAAGTGGAAAAAAAATAGGAGTTCGATTGTTTGGATGATTGTTGAAAGTGGATGTTGGTAACCCATAATTAAATTAGTTACCAAAATTAACTAAAAATATAAATTACCATAATTAAATAAAAAATATATTAACTATCATAATTAAATTATTTACTATAATTTGCTATTAATAATTTACTATTTTAGTTGAGGACGATGAAGTGCCACGTGTACACATGAAAAAAAAAAAAGCAAAGAAGAAGCAACAACTTTATAACATCATACATCTCTCTCCCCCTCTCTTTACAACTCGCTCTCTCTCCCTCTTTCTCCCTCTTCCGACCTCCTTCTCCACCTCCGACCTCCTTCTCCTTCTCCTCCTCCACCGCCGCCGTCAGCCTCTCCTCCACCGCCTCCTCTTCCACCTCCACTGCCTCCTCCTCCACAACCACCACCTCCTCCATCATCTCTTCCTCCACCGCCTCCTCCACCTCTACCGCCGCCGTTAGCGTCTCCTCCACGGCCTCCTATCCTCCATGGCCTCTTCCACCGCAGTTGCAGGAATTTTGGTTAGCTGGAGGTGGGAGTGAAAGTGGCATTTCCGTACAGTTGCAGCAATTTTTGGCTGCAACTCAACCTTGAAAAATAACAAAGACCACTTACCGCACGGTTGCAGCGATTTGACACTTACCGCACGGTTACTACGTCCAACCAAATGCCGGAGGTGCGGAGGTGGACGAGCACTTTCACTCCCACCCCGGCTAACCAAACAGCCCCTAAGTGCACTACTACTTTTACTTGGGGCTAGCCCTTACTTGGGGGGCTGCCCAAGATGGTGGAACTTTTGCTGGAGGCTGCCCACAAGTTGCTTGGGGCTAAGTCCAACCCCCCAAAACCCTCATTTTCATTTCATTTCTTCTTTTCCTTTCTCCTTCTACCAAAATCTCCCTCAAGGCCTAAAACCCGACTCTCTTCTCCACCACTCCTCCACCACTCCATTCCAAATTCTTCCACCACTCCATTCCAAGAGATCTCCTTCCTCCTCTTCCTTCGCCTCCGCAACCTCCTCTCCCGCCTTTCCCTCCTCCTCCGCCGCCCCTCCCCCTCCGACGACTCCCGCCTCTACCGCCTCATCCGCTCCTTCCTCCTCCTCCCCCTCCTTCACCTCGAGCTCGTCGCCTACTCTCAAGTTTGCATCGTGCTCTTCCTCGTCCATACGGTCACAAAATGGACAGTCGGACACGATAACAGTCGTGCTCTTTCTCGTCCCTCTACGCCAACAGTCGGACACGAAATGGACAGGACTACAGGCAGTCGGGCAGTCCTGTAACACAGTTGGACTGTCTACAGTCCAGGATAAAAGTGGGACTGCAGGTAGTCTTGCAGTCCTGAATAGTTTTAGGACTACTTGCATAATGGCAGTCCTAAATGAAGAATGGACTGCCAGCAAGCTGGCAGTCCAAGTCCTAAAAATATTACATGTGTGACAATTAACCACTTAGTCGTCTCTGTTGTGTCCCTAGTTGAAGAGCAATGTAATTATGTAAAAATATTGTAAATGTACAGGAATCCTGTATGGAATTCTTAGTTCTTGTAAAAGGTGCAAATCAATCATGTTCTGGAATATCCAACCAAACAAAGTCAGTCCATGTCCCCATGTCTGTATCCATATCGTACTGTGAAGTATCCTGATGTGCAAAATTAGTCTCGAACATCTGGGTTTGCATGTTTCTTGATTCGGAAACTTGTGAAAAATACCAATATGAGTTGAATTTTTTTGTTTTTCATGCTTTAAAGCAGCACTTTGCTTTGCAATTTGTTTTGCATTATTTTTTTTACATGGTCCCTTTGTATTGAGTAATTTATTCATAACTATTACAACTATTATCTAGGTGACTCCATCTGCTGGCATAATCGAGCCCAGTCAGACTGTAGAAATATCCGTGCGCCATGAAGATTCCCGCACATTGGAGGACTTCTTCGATGAAACCTCGAATAATAGGCCAGCCATTTTACATGACTGTCATCTAGTTGGCAGTCCTGCATGAAGCAAGGACTACCAACAAGTTGACAGTCCTATGTTTCTTCAGGACGTCACATGGTTAACAGTCCTGTTTTACAACTGGACTGCCAACTCTTTGACAGTCCTTCTTCGATGAGGGACTATCCGGTTTCCCCTAGTCCTGCTTCTTACTGACACGAAAATAATTTTCAAATTTAATTACCAAGAGTGCTTCCGAAGAACCGATGTGTTCTTCGGACGTAGCGGGACGAGAGTTTAGTATATTTGATGACCCGGGTTCTTCAATGTGCATTTTTCCTACATGTCACTTAGGTATTTTCTTCGAAAGAAGAGAGCAAGAGAGGAAGGAAGAGAGAAGAGGGAGAGAAGAGAAGAAATGTAGGTTGGGAGAAAATTTGGGTTAGGGTTTAATTCTATGACCTAGAAATGTTGAGGGAGAGAAGAAAAAAGTAGAGGGAGAGAAAGAAAAGAGTAGAGGGAGAAAAGAGTAGAGGGAGCGAGAAAAAGAAAAGAAAAGTTGTTATTTATACCTTTGCTTGGGCTAGCCCCAAGTAAAAAAAATTGATGGCAAACTTGTAATATTTTGAAACATTTTTGGGCTAGCCCCAAGTAAAAGTGGTAGTGCCTTTAGAAAAAGCCTTTTAGTATTGGGGGGAACTAAATGAAAAAAAAATTTGGCTGGTTGGGAAAATTTAATGGTTAAACCAAGTTAAAAAAAAATAAAAAGGCTACATGAGAATTTATGCATGTTCAATTTGATATACATTTGGAACTATACAAAAGTGTTCCTAAATAAATAATATTTCTAAAATTTAAAAATAAATTATATTAGGAACACATTTTTGATTTGGAACGCTTTTGCTTCGTTCCAATACCTAGGTACTGCAAATAAGCGTTCCAGATTGAAGAATGCTTAGTGTTCCTAATTTGTCATTTTGGTGTTGAAGGTAATAAATATCATTGAAATTGTACCAGCAACATTGAAGGCAATTCTCTATCTCCCCAGTTTGTTGACAAATTAGATATACCAGGAAGGCAATTCTCTATCAGACAGAGGACCCGCAGATCCAGAAACTTCGATACGAGTGTGAATCAGGTCTTAGAAAGGAGATGGTAATTCATGAAGATGGGACACCTAGATTTGGAAGCCATTTTTGTGGGTCGAGTAAAGACCTTCGACAGGAAGTCATGGCAGAAGCTCATAGTTCTCCGTATTTTATCCATCCTGGAGGAACGAAGATGTACCAAGATATTAAGTAGCACTTTTGGTGGAATGGCATGAAGAGGGAGATAGCGAGGTTCGTTTTTCCATTGCTTGATTTGCTAGCAAGTGAAGGCATAACAGCAGAACCAATATGATTATTGCAACCGTTTCCTATTCCGGAGTAGAAATGGGAGCACATTATAATGGATTTTATGACCAGTTTACCTAAATCCTTGACTGGTAAAAATATGTTCTGGGTGATAGTGGGCCGGCTCACGAAGGTAGCCCATTCTCTTCCTTTAAGAGTGGGGCAGTCTACTGAGTAGTTGGCAGCTATGTATGTGAAGCAGATCGTGAGGCAGCATGGTGTTCTAATGAGCATATGTAAACCCCCTGAATTCTCCTATTTTTTTTCCTATTGTTATTATTTAAAATTATTTAGGTATAATTTTCGTAATTATCTTGACTAATTAAGATCATGGTTAAAGGTGTTTTTGACTAGTATTAAGTATCAACAATAGTAAATATTTTATACATGTTATGAGATGGGATATTTTGTTTACAAATTAATTTTTTTGTTTAATTTAAATTTATTTTTCTATTTTAGGAATTTTAGAATTTATCACTGATTTTCTAGAGATTAATATTAAATATTATGTGATCAAATATTTTGCATGATGTATCAAGGGAGTAACTTTTATAAATTTATATACAATATATGTTGTAGTATTTTAAAGGTTTATTTTAGAACTTTTTTGAAATGTTATATGGATTATTAGCTATTAAGTATTATCTATTATTTATATATAAATTAAAAAAACTAAACCCTACTATGTTTCTCGCGAGAAATTTACTGAATTTCTCGCGAGAACTAAATCTCCCTCATCCCCGACCCAACTTGCCTGGACGAACGAATGAAAACCCCTAGTTTAAAGCTCCTTCAAATCCTTATCAAATTCTTTCAAATTTTTTTGCACACAATCCTATTTCAAATTCTACACTATTTAAACTTGATTCTAATCCAAATCTTGTTAAGATTCGGTTAAGAAATCTCTTTCAAAAACTCGGCTCAAAATAGGTGCATAAATAGAACATATGGGTTTTCTCTTGAAATAACCTATAAATTCCTTGCATAGACTACTCGTGACAACCCCGGAGCAAATCCTTACGCCCCATGACCTTGTTCGACCACCTGTCACCGGCCAAGAGCCGCCGCTGTCATCGGAAGGTCGCTAGAACAGGGAACCCTGTTCCAGTTAACTACCACCAGGTACCCAATTTACCATCTCGATTTCTTAGGTTCTGTATAATCGTTTCTCAAAGGGGGTACTAGTACCAACACCAAGTAGCCAATAAAAGTTTGATGACTAGAGACCGTAGGTAGTGACATGCTTTTCGGTACAAAGTGGGTCCAACGACGAACATCGTTTTGATCCAAAATTATAATTTTTCTCCTGTGTCCATAATTAGACTTTTGGTTAGGCATTTTTAGACATTTTTATATAAAAAATGTTTGTGATGTTTATTTCAACATCTGAGGACGTTTGCAGAAGTTGGCTTTCTTTGCTTCACTGATCTGCCGGTTCGAGCAACTGGATACTGTCATTTTACACACCACCTCAGGCAAGATACTTTGCCACTTACTGTCTGTTTACTTCAGCTCTCATATTGCATGCCTTTATTATTATAAATTTTTTGTAAAATAAATTCAGCTACATTGTTATATTTAGATGAATTTCTACTACCTAGTTCTATTTTTTGCTACTTAATTATTTCTATGCTCATTAAACCTAGATTTAAGTGACCACCTGCACTCATTGTCCTTGACACATGTTTGCTATGAGTCACGAGTCGCATATAGATCTCGAACTTGTGTATCGACTAGCCAGCAGTATATATAGGACGAGCGTTAGGCTATAACTGCTAAATAAGATTGCATGATAGATACTAGTAGTTATTAGAGTTAGGATATTGGGTGGGAAGAATACTATTAGACGTTGACCTCCACCTTATATATCGTAGACTCGTTCGCTACAGAGGAACGATAGGTAGACTATATGCTATAAACTCGCAACTGGGGAATGGTATATAGACTTAGACTCGCGGCTGATGTACTTATTTCTTTGACTTGACTTGGAGATTATATGGCCATGCACTATTCTCGATTGCATTAGACCTAGAGTGGTAGGTGACCTTATCCGTTAGGTATATGTACTCTTGGTTTGTGTACTTATACATGATCGCGGCTTAGAACTGTAACTTATCGCAGACTAGTTTGCCATACCTTGTTCTTATTTGGTTGTAGGTGTGGCTAACTGCTTCGATGAGAAGGTACTAAACCTTGTTGTGGTTTGGATACTATATCGGATTACGGCATGGAAAGATATTTTATCGTAGATTAGGGTGCCATCTCCTGTCCTTGTTTTGTTGGGAGGATGGTACACTAATTCAAGGATGGAGTGTTGGACCATATTATGATCCAATTGACTTATTATTGTGTAGTTTATATTCAGTCATATGGTTTGTTTATATTTATCTTGTTACGTCCCTCTGAGGACCTGATGATTTCTTTAGGTTGTGTGTGTTTTTTGACTATCCGCATGTGTTCTAGCCAAGGCCGTGTTCTTTTTTATTCCTTCAAAGATGATTTCTCTTGGATCGTCCATGCTACTCTTGCCAAATTATTTCTTTGTTTATGTATTAATTCTCTTATTAGTTGGTAGTGGATTTGTCTTTGCCCAACATCTTATACAAATGACAATTCATATTGATTATAATATCTTTTATTTTTATATTTTGTGGATGAGATTAGTGTTTGCCATAAAAAAAATAAAGACAGGTATTACAGGAACACTGAAATTGATTGCAAACTCGCTTGTACAAAAAAAAGTCTAGAAAGAAATCATAGGAAACAATCTAAGTACAATTGTTTAGTTTTGATTCTGGAAGGTGACGGTGGAGGCTCGGGAAAGTGCTATCAACTCTGTCTTACTCCGTGGACTATCTGACGTAGTCTTGAACTCTTGAAGAAATTATCTTTTTGAAGGTTGCCAGCCTCTTGCAGGGGTGTGGCACCCTACTATTTATAGTGGTATATATGTGGAGCCGCATAGATGGCCTATGGCCACGTGGCTGATTAGCATATGAAGACCCGCTCTTTGGCCACCATCTGTTGATTTGTTATGATTTTACTGCAGAAAATCTGGGTAGTTAGGACTTGGTCAGCCTGCCACATGTCCTGTCACAGGAATCATTTTGAGCCGCATGAGTCTCTCAGTTTTCGACCATGTGAGGCCGCATGAGACTCATGCGGCTTAAGTCGCAAGCTTGGATTTAAGCTGTATAGTTTCTGTATTTTGGCCGCATAAAGCTCATGCGGCTTGGGTCACAGTCACCTTTGGCCGCATGAAGTTTGGAGACTTTGGGGCCGCATATGTCTGAGCCGCATAAGGTTCATGCAGCTTAGGTGACATTCCTTCTGGCCACATGAAGGGGTATGAACACTGCTTTTGGTGACGTCTCATGTCTTATCTTTTTGTCAAAGTGTCAGAGCTGTCACTTTTGTCAGTTTTGACAGGACTTGTCAGCTTTATCAGACGAACTGCTCTTTTTGGTCGCATATCTTTCTTCTGTAGCTGTTTTGTCGACGGGCCGCATAAGCCATTGAATCAGTCATACGGCTTTCTTTATGCGGACATGTTTGGCCCAAGGTACATATGCGATAATTTTGTAATCCGCATGGACCTCATATTTTCCATGCTTCAACAAGACCCCCTTCAAAGTTTTCAAATTGCAAATTTGGAATACTTTGAATAAGAAGCATGGAAATATGTCAAGCCGCAGGAAGTCTTCCAGTCGTAGGGAATTTTCGAGCCGCAGGGAGATCTCGAGCCGCAGGAAAATCCTATCAGCCTGCCAGTTGTCACTGCTACATTTAATTTTCTTGATTTGATTTGGATTTGGGTTCTCTTCTCGAGATAAAGTCGACGGTTACTAGGGATAAAATCCCCAAACGTCATCATTATCTTTAATGATCTCGAGAGTCGAAGCGGCACTCTTTTAGAAACCCTAAAAATAGGGGTTATTTTTGAAGAGAAGTTTTTCTCTTTTACCTTCTTCTCTTTCGTCTTCGTCTTCCTGTCTTAATGGCTCAAAATGCTTCTAAGTCGACCGGTACTACGACCAAAAGGAAGGGACTTGCTTCTCTATCAAGAGCGACGGACTCTCCTTTCATTCATCCCGATGTACACCCCCTATCAAAGGTAAGGACGGTGGGAAAACGATGGCCACCTCGTATGTTTTATGTGTGGGCCTGTGCTATATCGCTTTCTGTGCTTTAAGCTTGGTCGATGCGTGCCCTATCTCAGTTAGACCACAAGTGTTCTGTATGATAGGGCCGCATAGGCTAAGCCGCATAAGCGCTGCACATCCGATCCTGATCCGCATAAGTGATCCGAGACTGATCCGCATGAGTACTGCATAACTGTGCCACATAAGTGTCTCTTGATTGTACCGCATGGATGTCTCATGTTTTGAGTCGCATGAGCACTTCATGACTGAGCCGCATAAGTGCCACATAAGTGCCTTATTACTGAGCCGCATGAGCACTTTATGACTAAACTGCATAAGTGCTTCATAAGAGCCTCATGACTGAGCCGCATGAGTACTTTCTGACTGTGCCGCCTAAGTATCTCACGACCGTGCCGCATGACAACTGTATGACCTAGTCGTTTGCGTCTCATGTTCTTTAAGCTGCTTATGCCGCATAGGTTATGTTTTGGCTAGGTTGCATGGCTGATGGGATGATCTTCTTCTAACTTTACTTCTTTTCTGTCTTTTGCAGTGACCTTGCCATAGCTCCATCGAGGGAGCTTTTGATAGGATATGCTCAATCTGCGTTAGGCGTAAGATTTGACCAGATAGTCGAACACGTGTCGACTCAGATCACCCGCAACCAACCTGAGGTCAGGTTAAGGAAGATCAGGAACCAATCATTTTTTTACTTACTCAGTATGATGAATTCCGGGAAGCTAAAGGGCATTCATCTGAAGCCTGCATTCTTGTTCGGAGATGCTATAGTTGTCTCGAATCCCCGTACCCTGGAGCTATTTGAGAACTAGGATTTTCTTTCCAATGGGCTACCGATTCATCTTTCTCAGATGGAACGCCACTTCTCTCTGTCAAGTTTCAACATGGTGCCTATCGAGAGGCAAATGGCGGACCCCATTACTCAGGACCGGCAAGCAATCTTCGTAGGCAATATCTATTATAATAGACGAGTGCGGTCAGCGGTCGCGACCAGGGAGTCGGTTAGTTGTTCTGTCGTCAGGATAGCCCCCGGTAGTTTTATAAACGACCTGAGGCCCAATAACCGACTCTCTGAGGCCGATACCTTCCTGAACCAGGGGCTTGGTGTGCATCTCGTACGTGGCAGCCCTCTACCACGTCTCCGTAAATGGGTCTCACCACGATTTTGATGCGTGTACAAGTTTTATAACCGGTTCTAAGCAGGCAAAAAAGCACCCAAAAAAAGGAACAGGGCAGGAAGACGAAGGCCGTTGAAATCTCTGACTCTGATTTTACTGATACAGAGGAGGAGGATTAGTACAACAATATGTTGCCTCCTGCAAGTACTCTGGTGACGCGCTTGCCTTCCCCTGTGCCGAGTCCTTCGCCTAAGCGGAGTAAGTGCGGACCTTCTGTTGCTAAATGGCCTCGTTCTAAAAAATAGGTCACGTTTAAGAACCGAGGTTCTGACCTCGCAGGAGAGGGCAGTGATGCCGAAACCCTCCCGGAGGTGAGTTTTATTTCGGCCGACCACCATGTTACTTCTCGTATTTTATCTTATTGTTTCTCTCTTTTTCTTTCGTGCAGGCTTTTGAAGACATAAACCCTTTGGGGCCCGGTGCTGCTTTCGAGCCTTCTCCAGTTACGGGCACCCTGGTCGAAGAAGGTGCCAGTTTTACAGAATCAAATATCGAGGCTGCAGGATCACAATTAGTCACAATCGACCTAGCTTTACCTCCTTTTGGATTGACCGGGACTGGAGTGACAGATGTCGGTGATTCGAATATTGCTATAGAGGAGGATATGGGGGCAATGGGAGGAATCATGACTGTCTAGAGTGTGTCATGGTCTCCACCGCCCTCCCCTAGTAAGCTATGTCATATTCTTACCGACGAGAAGGTTCATTCGCTCTTTCTTCATATCCTTCGAATCAAGCTGATTGTTGATTTTTCTGTACCTACAGGCCCCACCTCTCCGCTAACGATAGTGGATGTGATCATGGAGGAGGGGATAGCGGACGACGTCGGGGCAGACCTCCTGTCGAAGAGGAGAAATGGGCCTTCCCTCCTTCAAATCAAAAAGAACCCTGTTGAGCTGAGTTCAGAGCCGCTTATACCATAAACGACAGAGGCGGTGGTTCCTATACCAGCATCGATGGGTGCAGGGTTGGTTGAAGCTGTCTCTTCCCTGGAGATTGAACTCGCCGCTTTGCCTAGTCTTCAGCTTCTTCGGGTTGCTGAAGAGAAGATCACTGCTGTGCGGGAGTCTCATCGCTCAGAATTTATCTCTCTTTTGATAGGGTTGTCAAGCTCTGCTATGCCTTCTTTCCACACACCTTTAGGTTCCTTGGCTAACATTCCTTCAACGTCATCATCTTTGGAGAGTCTAGACGAATCGTCGAGGGATATAGTTGAGAGCTTCTACCGTCATCTAAAATGAGGGGTCGAAGTGACTTCAATGAGAGGGACTTCATTTGTCGTGGCCCACCACTACACCCAAGGCCAGATTGCCCTGCTAAAGACGCTTTCGGGTGGAGAAGGTGTGACCGTCCTTCTGGAGCATAAGCTGGCAGAGGCTAATCGGTGCCTAATCCAGTTGCAAAAACTGCGGCAAGTTGATATGTCTGCCGTGGTAGAGCAAGAGCGTGCTTTCCTTGTATCAGCCGTAGAAAAGGTGAAGGTTGTTCAAGAGATGACCAAGCCTACCTTGGAGAAGGACCTCCAGAAGCTGTCCCTTAAATATAATAAGCTAAGCCAGAGGAAGAGATTTGCTTGACTCGTGAGGAGACCATCACTCGTGCTATGGCCGAAACTAACGAGCAGCTCCTCCAACTCTAGGCTAGGCTAACATCTCTGGGGACTGAGCTCCAAGCCACTCGTCAGGAGAGTGAGAAGATCTGGAATGAGACTAATGAAGTCACACGAGCCTCTGCTGCACTAGAGGGAGCATTGAAGAGATTAGAAGAAAATTGGCAGGCTCATGCGTATCTCGAGGACGCCGAAAGGTTATCCCAGGAAGCTGAACGTCGTGTCAAACTGAGAATTGAGCGCTCAACTGCGCAGCTGGAGGGCATTCTTATCAAGTTGTGTGTTGCTGATGAGTAGTAGATTTTGCTTTTCCTTCCCTCTCTTTCTCCTTTTTTTTGGTGATGGAGCAGAATTCATTCACTCCACTCTGAGGAGCTTGTACTAGAAGGTTTAATAGCATTTTGATAAAGAATATCCCCTGGGGGGCTTTTTGTGGACCTACTACTCTTTGGTACACCGATGGTGCGAGTTATAGATTAGAATAATTTTTATGGACTTATTACCATCTTTGTGTACTGGCAATGCGAGTACTGATAATAAGTGGGAGAAAACCAACATATTTACTCAGAGGTAATGAGGACGTGGTTGGAGTAGGCCTAATGGGGATACACAGAGAAACTCAGAGGTGTTACCAATGTGAAAGTTCTATGTATTGAGTGATTTGTTTGTGATGGACGGGAAAATAACTCAGAGGTAATATGGACATGGTTTTTTTTCCCCTTGGAGAATTTTGTAGACCTATTACCTTTTTTGTGCACTGATGGTGCGAGTAATAGATTAGGATAAGTTTTATGGACCTATTACCCTTCTGCGCACTGGTGGTACGGGTAATAGATTTTGCAACAGAACCCAATAGGGGTGATATGGGCGTGATATATGGTAGGCGAAACATCAAAGCGAAAGTTCAGAGGTATCAATATACATGACTTGTCACTCGTAGAGATGCAATACGAGTCCCCTCGGGAAGAAGAACAGAGTGTAAGTTCAGGGGTACTTGATGTACATAACTCAACACTCTAGGTAGTATTTTTTTTAATCGGCAGCCTCTTATTGATGAAATAAGGAACTCTGTCCATGGGGTTACATCATCAGGAGAGGGACTATCCGTCTGTGCCATCAGGTATTCGGCGAGTTCTACGCCCTCTTCGGCTACCCCCTGCGATCCCAAAGGTTGGGATGCCGTTTTGGGCAACTTGACCACCAAGGGTTGAACTTGCAATATTATCTTGCCTGAGTATGTCAGATCGGGATTTAGTTGCCGGCTCATCTTGGGAAAATGGGTGACAATTGACTGGGCAAGGGACTTTGTGTCTTCCGATTGTCTTTGGACAGATTTTGGCAATCGGATCACCATCGGCCCTATGATGGGCTTTGGCTCTTGACATTAGGAGTCAGATGACCACTGGTTCCGACTACACAGCTTGAACGAGAGAACCGGACACCTCTTTATGCAAAGTTGCGACAAGGGGTACGGCTTTGCCTGGTTTGCGAGTCTGGAGATGAATTATCAAGGGTTCCTTTGGCCCTGTGATGGTCTCCAGTGTGTCCGTGATGTACTTCTTGGATTCTTCATATAAACAAGCCTCCAAAGAATAATAAGACTCAACCCCTTTGAAGGGATCGATGTTGGCGAATTCAGTCCTCACGAAGCCGTACCTATTGACATACTTGAAGAACTGGTGAAGGGTGGATGGCACGATCATGTAGTCATGTATCCATTGATGCCCCAAAAGGATGTTGTAGGGTGTGTCTACCTCTATGACGTAGCAGGTAACCTCCGTCTTCAGGTCGCCAATCTGACATTTCAACCAGATCTTCCCTAGAGGATAGCTCATTCCCGAGTTAAAACTGCTTATGGCGGTATTGGTCACCGCTAGCCGGAGCATAGGGATGCCAAGAAGTTAAAGCAAACTTTTTGGGATGATGCTTATTGACGAGCCAGGGTCGATATACATCCGATCCACCTTGATGTCGCCTATGTATCCAGTGTAGTACAAGGGGCGATTATGCAAATTGGACTTGATCAACATGTCCTGGGGAGTAAATATGATGTTGGGCATTGCATCTGTGCTATCGCTGCCCTGTAGATCAGTTGGCGGGTCTTCCCTTGGAGGCTTGACCTGAGCTAAGTAGGCATCAGCATTTTGGAGTGCTTCACTTAATGCGACACGAAGATCCTTGGAGAGCCTTAGGAGCTCGTATAACGACAACTTTGCTGGCGTATTAGCCAATTGTGCTAATATGTCAAAGTTGTAAGGTCTCTCAAGTCCCTGAGGTACATCATTACGGAGTGGCCTGTCGAAGCGAGTTTCCTTTGGCTTGGATTTATCTGCCAGTGGAGGCTGAGATGGCCTTGGAATATCAGAGGGAGGCAACGTTGCCGGCTGAGGATCTTCGACTGAACTATCCCGTACGCGCTGGACTTGCGCTCCAGACCGGGTAACAACGGCAGTAGCTTCCTCAGTCTCAGCTGAAATTGTGTGGCAGGATTTAGACTTCCTCTCCTTTTTCTTATAGTTAGGAGATGACACCGCCTGGGTAACTTCTAGCACTAAGTCCGAGTGTACCCACATGATTTCTCCTCATGAGGTGGTGAGAGGTACCAGTCCAGATGTCTGGTTCCGAATGGGTGGAAGATTGGTAACCTCCATCGTCGCCTGGTGGACAGGTATTACCCCGTCTGGAGTGCTTGTTGGAGGGAAGTTACCGAACTGAATTGAAACCATGTTCGCTGCCACGGTAACCTCTTCAAAGTCTATCGACAGAGCTTTAGAGTCGATAAGACTCTGAATGTACCACTTTAACTGGAAACAGTCATGAGTGGAATGATAGACATAGCGGTAGAAGTGACAGTATTTTGGGTCCTCTATTTCTGTCGCTCGGGGCTCACGCCTTGGTGGAGGGAGCTGGATCCTACCCCCTTGCAAAAGCATATCGAAGATAGGTTTGACATGACTATCTTCAAATGAATAATCCAACTTGGGCCATTGACCTTCCGCCTATTTTTGTTCGGGCTTCTGGGTTGCATCAGCGACCATGGCCTGTTTGCCCTTATTGTCCCGGTTGGAGGTGGCGCCACTGTTATTGTTGTTGGAGGTGGAACCAGGACGTCTGCCCTTATCCTCTCCGTCTGGGATGTGTAATCCCAGCTGGCGAGCCTTCTTCAGTTTTGCCTCTGTATTGGTAGAACTTATGATGAAGGTTGTCCAATCCCTGAACTGATCGTCGCCCATCCAGAGGCTAATTGCGGGGAGCAACTTCTTCTGGCAAATTTCAATCAAGGAGCTCTCGGGGTTGCCTTGCGGCAAGCTCATTGCGGTTTGGCAGAACCGTTCGATATAGTTTCTTGTTAACTCCATTTCTACCTGAACGACGTCCATGAGAGATGATGTCGTCATATCATGCTCCACTTCGTAAAATCTCTCCAGGAACATGTGCTTGAAGCCGTCAAAAGAATGGATGCAGTTGTCGGGAAGGTTGCGGTACCGGTCGAACGCGATCCCCTCTAATGCTCCAATGAATAATCGTGTAAGGATGGCGTCACTATGCGGCAAGTGGTCGGTTGTGACTTCAAAGTAAGTCATGTACCGACTAGCAGAGGTCTTTCCATCATACGAATCGATATGGAATAGCTTGTACCGTAGTAGAAAAGGCACATCTCTCCATGCAACGGGATATGGCTGCCGTATTCTGAGGTCCCGAGAGGAGTCTCGGGCATTAAACATCTCTCGAAGCTCCTGGACTTCCCTCATTGCCTCCTTGGCTTCATCTACAGCCGAAGGAACGGATGCTTCTAAGGGATCATCACCTAAAAGAGGGGCAGTTGTGTTGGAGTCCGCGTTGACTGCGGGTCCCAAGCTTGTTTGTCCGGGTGTCCTTGCTGGTTGAGTTGGCAAGGCGGCTTTGATTTCGTCCATGGACTTGACCAAGGACAGGAGCATGGGTTCCAACACTTCTAGCCGTTGTCGGTCAGAAGGCGCTTCATGATCATCGTCAGCCATAAAGACCATCCTCACGTGGGTAGATGTGGAAGGGATTGTAGCAGAGGTACTCTCTGTGCCGTACCCTAGTATAGAGAAATCATCAGGGAATGTCGGATTGTCATCTTCCTCAGACTCGGAAGGGGTGCTACCCCCTGTGCAGGAAGCCGCATCGTCTTGGTAAGGGTGGTCACCCTCAGGAAAATCCAAGTCTGTTGTGCAGTTCTGGGGGATGTCTACCCCCAGTGTGTGCTCTTGGTACACCGGGTTGTCGCATATACTAAGGGGACTGCTATCTCCAGCTTTATCTACTCTCAAGGAGGCCGAAGGTGCACCACCGGGTACTGGAAGCTTCTTTTTGGATCGAGTGCCTAAATAGACACCCCATGTGGTTGTCGGTGGCAACCCTCCAGGTGAGGGTCTCCTTACAATACTGGCCGAGATTGTCGGGCTGGAAGAGCCTGTCTTCTTTTCTCCCTTGCAAACCTTCTGAGTTGAATTACAGGAGGCGAGAGGAAACTCCGCGTCTCCCGGAATTTGCACCTGTGCTGGTTGCTGCAATCGTTGGAAAACTGACTGCCGTCCTTCAGGTGCTGCTGATTTATCGCAGCAGCAATTAATGATGACTTGGGTACAACGACGTCCCGAGAAGGACTCATTGCATGCCAATGCTGCCACCTTGTGTTTGTAAGTAATCACCTCACGCAAGTCGGTAGCAAGCTGATCTACCTTTGCACCAAAATTGTGGACTCAGGTATTCCCAGCGCACGGGTACTTAGGTATCATGTTTGCTCCCTGATCCGTGGCTAGTAAAAGCATTTGCTCTGGATCGTTGGAGGGAGACTTTAAAGACCCACCCTGTCCGTTAGCCCTGGGGTACTGGACGCGGGTGGTTCTGTACAACTTTCCGTCAAGAGCCCGTGTAATAATCAACGGGGACCGCTAACAATCAGCAACTTAGACAGTTGACTGGACTTGTTGGGTCCACACTGCCCTAGACTTCTTTGACTTAGCACCCGAAGGTGCATAGTAGCAAGAGTCCAGATTAATACATCCCACATTCACAATGGGCCACATGGCGTCGGGCCCGCATGAGAGACGGTTGAACACAGAGCTTCTGACAGGGCCGCATGAAACATCCTGTCTGAGGCCAGGTTTGGTTGCCGCATGGGCTATCTTCTTGCGGCCAGAACTGGCTGCCGTATGAGTTATCTTCTTGCGGCCAGAGTTGGCTGTCGCATGGGCCATCTTCCTGCGGCCAGAGTTGGCTGTCGCATGAGTTGTCTGCCTGCGGCCAGAGTTGACTGCCGTATGGACAGACTGCCCATCTTTCTTATGCTGCTTCTTCTTTGTCTGCATGGATTTCCCTTGTGCTCCTAAAACTCAGCAACGTAGTATTTTCCTCTGCTGGATTTGTGGACAGTGGGGTCCTCTGCGGTCGGAAGCAAAGCCGCAGGAGAGCTTTGGTCACCGTCTTGGGCTGTAGAAGGAGTTCCTTCGAGAACTTGGTCGGGGGCAACCGTTCTGTGCACCGACGTCCTACGAGTTCTCTTTGGGTTGGCTCGCTTCTGAGACGGGCTGGCGCTCCCTTCAGAGAGCAATTCTTCGAAGGCTTGTTGGTCGAAGCAAACAACAAGCATTTGCTACGTAGAGCCGAGTTTGGACGTGTCAGATTGCATCACAAGCTTCTCATTAGAGAAGAAGGACGTCCTAGCAGAGTCGCCATCTTGTTTGCCATAAAAAAATTAAAGACAGGTATTACAGGAATACTGAAATTGATTGCAAACTCGCTTGTACAAAGAAAAGCCTAGAAAGAAATCATAGGAAACAATCTAAGTACAATTATTTAGTTTTGATTCTGGGGGTGACAGTGGAGGCTCGGGAATGTGCTATCAACTCTGCCTTACTCTGTGGACTATCTGACGCAGTCTTGAACTCTTGAAGAAATTGTCTTTTTAAAGGTTGCCAGCCACTTGCAGGGGTGTGGTACCCTGCTATTTACAGTGGTATATATGTGGAGCCGCATGGATGGCCTTTGGTCACGTAGCTGATTAGCATATGAAGACCCACTCTTTGGCCGCCATCTGTTGATTTGTTGGGATTTTACTGCAGCAAATCTGGACAGTTAGGACTTGGTCAGCCTGCCACGTGTCCTGTCGCAGGAATCATTTTGAGCCGCATGAGTCTCTCAGTTTTTGACCATATGGGGCTGCATGAGACTCATGCGGCTTAAGTCGCAAGCTTGGATTTAAGCCGCATAGTTTCTGTATTTTGGCCGCATAAAGGTCATACGACTTGGGTCACAGTCACCTTTGGCCGCATGAAGTTTGGAGACTTTAGGGCCGCATATGTCTGAGCCACATAAGGTTCATGCGGCTTAGGTGACATTCCTTCTGGCCGCATGAAGGCGTATGAATACTGCTTTTGGTGACGTCTCATGTCTTATCTTTTTGTCAAAGTGTCAGAGCTATCACTTTTGTCAGTTTTGACAGGACTTGTCAGCTTTATCAGACGAACTGCTCCTCTTGGTCGCATATCTTTCTTCTGCAGCTGTTTTGTTGACGGGACGCATAAGCCATTGAATCAGTCATGTGGCTTTCTTTATGCGGACCTATTTGGCCCAAAGTACATATGCGACAATTTTGTAATCCACATGGATCCCATATTTTCTATGCTTCTACAATTAGTTGTTATGGTTATACTGTATTTTACATCTTACATATATTTATTATACGACTGGCATGTCTACGTACCTAGTCCTACGTATCATATTTTTGTGGTAGCCCATGCAGGTGAACGAAAATATTGTTACGGTTACGTCACTGTACCAAGCAAGCCTACAATTTGGATTAGAGTAGAATCTCATCCACATACTTGACCTCCTTCCTTGCTTCCATCTTCGAACTCATATTTGACTATCTTGATTAGCTTCTTGCTTGATTCATTCTCACGTAAATCCTTATCCTTCTTTCGTGCTTAATAGAGGTTAGGAAGACGACTCATACTAGGTAGACATGTTCTATCGTTCCATCATACTACTAGTTTAACTCTTATAAGCTAGATAGAATGCCTCACGACCTAACATTCCGTTGACCTTAACCAAGGCCTTAGACAAGAAGATTGTAGGGTGACTGTATAGACACGAACCAGACAAGACTCAGATTCTTAAGGAACATGAACTATTTATGTCGTCTTTCATCATTATCTCGCATACTTATATTTTGGACTACCTTGACTAATTCTGCTATTATAGCCTCGTTTTGTAAGCTTACTCTTTTATCGAGTTTTTTCAAGACATATATTATTTGGGCGCGTCCATTAACATATTGTCTAATCGAAACCGGTGCATGATGGTTTGATAAGCCTAGTGCACTTGGTTCACTCTTCGTATGATTATTCTACGTGGATTGAGATACAGTTAAACTTGTCCTATAGGATCTCATCTACAACGGTCTTGACAACTCCCTTTTGAACTATTCAATCGCCTTTGAAACCCATATTTGTAATTCAATCACATCTCCTTGAACTCTTATTGTTTTTCATCTACTATTTCAAAAAAAAAAGTATTCCCCTATGGCCATGATAGTGTATATACAAAGTGTAGCTAACCATCGGCTAAGCCAAGTGACTAAAATCTTGCCTTGAGTTACTCATCCTTCCTTCGACCCTAAAATCTATTATCGTGATCTTCTAATCATTCAAAATTAAGAATAAATAGAATCGTTTCCTTAATTGTGCCCCTAACTTAGATAACTATCATATAATCTTCTCTCTAAGGAATCATGTAACCTTGATCTCTAATCATTTTATTTTAATTTCATAAACCATAATTTATTTTCCAAACCCTTACATGACCAAAGAGCACAGTTTAGACATGAGATGAATAGACAAAAACAAGGATAAGCAACTACCATAGTCGTCATAGACATCCATCCCGAGATTAGGGATCTAGCAGGTATTATTCTAGTTATACCATTTTTTTCTATTATTGAGACATGACTTAGCATTTTGCATTAGAACCACACATTCATTAATTCAGTCAACATTCATAGCATAATTACTCCGTCATGGTATGATTACTAGTTATCAACATCAATATATGAGCACTACCTTCGACACAACTAGAAACCTATGACCGTAGTCTAGCAGGCTTATCACAAATAGAAATTTATGACTTAGTGTAATGCCCCAGTCCTAAAATACGTAGGACCAGGTATACGAATATATGCCACCAGCACTTCACCAATGGGCCAAATTATGCAATAAGCCTATTAGCGAAATACTTAAGCTGTAAATCATGATAACACCCAGAAATACAACACAGGCCACAAGTATATACATATATATCTAATCACATCCACAGATTCTACAAAGAGATCATGAATAAATAAGAAAATGTCTCAAATATCCACCAATAAAAGTAATGAAGTCTATGCGGGTAAGACATCCCAAAACCACAGAGAAAGAAACAAAGTACAAATCAACTACAAGTCTGATGAAAAGAAAAGTAAATAATGTAGCAAGACTAAGTATGAAGGTAACATGGTCACGAAAAATCCTCTGGCACTATCTCGTCCTCCTGTGCCGGTACGCCTCCGGTCTCAGCTCCCGAACCGTAAACCTACAGATAGTCTTCAGCTTCGTCTAAGCCTGGGAATAGCCAAGTCCTCAGGGGAATAGCAAGGTGCATAATATACATGCCGAAGGTACAAAAATGAAAATATGAACTAATGCAATCTACTGTATCCGTCTATGTGCTATGCAAGTAAGATATTTTTCTAGAATATCAAACCCCTTCCACTAAGGCTCACAAGCACCTCAGCAGGATATTGTCCCAAGTACTGTGTCGTGACACCAAGGACAATCAATTCTCGACAGTGATAATCTCTTACTCTGCTACAGAGATAAAGGTCACTAAACAACAGGCAACACGACAATAGGTCTGATATTGTAGTCAAGTTCTCCCCAATCCCCATGTCTAGAATCTAGCAGTAGCAAGTCTGTACAGTCATCTCAAAAGTAAAAACAATAATGATAAAGAAATCTAGAATGTTATACTCTAGAATGTTAACACGAGGTCAATACCACGAATAGTCATATAAACCTCGTATCATGAATTTGTCGGTATTATGTGGTCAATTGGGTCAACGGACACGTCAGTATGTACGTAATGCTTAATATCGATACTCGATCTCACTATCATGACATCGACAACCATCTATTAACGGACACTAAGTATCAACGTCATACGCCATACATAATAAAAAAGAACAACAAAAAAGAAAAGAATAATCTGTAACAAAGGCAAGGCACGCTTGCCTGTAACTGCTGTCTGCGGGTGGTCCTGACCAACTCCGGTGTCCTTGTCGATCCTCCATGTTTCACTTAACAAAATGCCAGAAAATTGGCTTTTGAAAATAAAACGAGAAAAAGTACAAGAAGTACAAATTGTTCTGGGAAGTATTGCTATGGAAGTCTGATCTGAAAGTGATCACTTTGTTCCTTGGACCATACGATGATGATGAAGATCACTGCTTAAAGATGAACAACTGGAAGAACTAAGTCACCAGAAAGGTATCGACGCACTTGGGCACTGATGGCGAGGCCGAATGCTTTTCTGCTTTGCTTCACTCTGTTCTGAAAGAAAGGTTGAAGAAGAATGCTCTGGAGAATCAAAATCTCTGAGTTCTAATCTCTCGGTTTTCTCTCCTCCTGTCTCTGTGTCTGTTATATGAGAAAAATAAGTCTATTTATAGACTTGGCTTCTTGTGCATAAAAACTCAGCAAAAGTTCCGTCTTTACGCTAATAACTGCCACCTATGACCGAAGTCATCCTCTGTATACGTTAACACGTGTCCCATCATTTTAGTAAGAATAGGATGCACGTACACACGTTCTTCGAGATGTGTGGCATGAAAGCCATGTAGGCAAACCACGTTCCAAATTGGTGAAGAAGAATAGGGCGTAAAAACAACCCAAATATACTCTGAGCGTAAAGTAGTAGACTAGGCGTAAAATAGCCCTGACATGGACTTCCTGCGTAAAGTGGTTGTTAAATAACCTTGAGCGTAAAAGTAGCACAAATAAACTTTATGCACACGTCAACTTTTGAGCGTAAAAACTCGTATAGTCTCCATGCGTAAAAGAAGCCATACTGTGAGCGTAAAACAGCTCAGTCCGCATACTAAACGACAATTTGGTATCTGTGTAAAATAAATCCCTTCGAATTCTGTGATATATGCCATCATTAAATCTTCATGTCAGACTTTGCATTAAATGCAAGACTCGACAGCTTTGTCCAGCGTAAAAGTGGTTAGCCTGTCTTAGGCGTAAAACCATTGGCTTGACCCTGGCGTAAAGTGATTAGCCTGTCTTAGGCGTAAAGTAGATCATTTTGAATAAAATGCTCCATCTCTTTGACTCATTTTATGAAGCACTTTTTACGCGCTCCTACAAGACCCCCTTCAAAGTTTTCAAATATCCTCAAAATTTGAAACACTTTGAACAGAAGCGTAAAAATTAGGATTTGACCAGTCAGCGTAAACATCAAGAAATGGTGCCGGTCAATACTTAACCGTCATAATGAATTTTCATCTCGAAACTTTCGAATGCTTCTTCATCTCCCCAAGTTTGCATTAATAATGATCAGTTTCCCATAAGGAATATGAAGAGTTGATTTGATTCTATAAATAAGGAGAAATTCTTCATTCTTGCTATTCATCCTCATACTGTCATGGCTCCAAAGAAAGAGATTAACAAAGAAGAGGCTCCGAGCTCCAGGATTGATATAGAGACAGAGTTTGAGCGAGCACGCAACTTTATAGAGTGCTTTGGACTGACTCCAGCAGTCTTTGGTCGTATAAATGGTGGCCCCTCAACTGCGTATGAAGGATCAGGTGATGCAGAAGCATTCCTCAATCTGATGCGTCTTTTCGGGATCCGCAACATGCACGAGTTAGGTGCCTCCCTTCGTCAGCCCAACGAAGGAGAGAAAAAAATAATATTTTATGTAGAAGTGTCGTCTATGTATTGCGACTCTTCAACTTATCTGTAGGGGCCTACTCCCCTTTTTATAAATAAAATCTTGATATTGATCTCATCTGTTGGTATATAGAATTGTTCTACACCTCCTTTAACTGCATCTATGGTTGTTCATTCCCAAGAGAAACAAAACAACACGTGGCATCTGTCTTGTGGTCACGAGCGCCTTTTTAGTAGGATCTTTCCCGAAATAGACTCACGCCAACCGTTTCTTCAACCCTTATAAATAGCCGAGTTAAAGAATGTTTTATACATTCTCATTCTCATTCTTCCGAAGATAGCTTTTTGCAACATTTCATTCTCGAACAAGAGATTGAAAATGGCGATGTTTTCCGATGTCGTTCCTCTGTACGCCCGGTAGCTCTTTACAAGATTTCATTCTCCAACAAATGATAATGCTTTTCGATGTCGTTCCTCTGTACGCCCGGTCGCGAGACGTTGATTCAACCACTCTTAGAGACAAATCATCTGACCTCAATGGTAAGTTTGATTCGTAAAACAATCATCTGTCTTTGAACTTTTTTGTTGAAAACAGATGCCTATTTTTAAACGAGCACAAATCCTTAACAGATATGGAGCGTATAAAACACAGGCGCAAAGCCTTTTAGATAAGATGCATATGAAACACGGGCATAAAAGCCTTGTTGCACGTAAAACATTGGCGTAAAACCTTGTAGATTAGGTGCACATGAATCACTGGCGCAAAAAACCTCAGGCGTAAAGCCTTGTTGATATAAAGTGCACGAGCATCAGTCTTTAATTGACCAGTATGTGGCTAATAATTTTTTCTCTACTGTTTTCTACAGAAACTTGGCTGAAGAACTTTCCCAGAACCGATATTGGCGACTTGGATGCTGTGAGGAGCATTCTTCTGACATTAACATCAGGGAGCTCATGCGCTTTTGACGCGCAAACCAGACAACTCATAACTTTCCATGGGATAGAAGGGTCTTTCTCTGTTGGTAGGAAGAGCCTTTATACACGGAAAGTTGGATGGTGGAGTCAACTCTATCCTGAGAAATCGGGAGGTAGAGTTCCTTTCACGACAGAACTAGGAATCGTATCCCAATGCTGGATACATTCCTATCTCCTCTGAAAGGCCGCTACTTCTCCACCAGTTGTATTGGCAGTAACACGTCTTCGGGCTGCCATACTCTGGGATTCTCCTCTCGTCTGAGAGAGAAGACCAGAGTTTAATTCCTACTGTTCTGGTTGCCATTGAGGCTCAGACAGCAAGGAATTGACACCAATAACGAATCCGACGAAGAAGATCCAAAGAAGTAATAGATCTCCATTAGGTTATCGTTGTGTGTATAGAATGAAAATCCAAGATTGTAATAGATTTCTATTATGATTTGTAAGAAAGTCTAAGAAATGTAATAGACTTTTATGAGAAAATGAGAATAGAAATGATAAGTCTTCTATGCTCAATGATTTGTATCTATCTAGTAGTAATATGGACATGATAGATAATAAAATCTTGTTTTCTGTTTAGAGTATACAATACTATCAGAGGTAATATGGACATGACAGCATGTAAGAACTCAAAGAAAAGTAGATTAATATCTATGCAGAGGTCAAATGGACATGATAGATAGGAAATACAAGCAAGTAGATTTAATATTTATCCAGAGGTAATATGGACATGATAAATAAGAAATCCAACTTTTTAATCAATTGATAAGATAGAAGATTAAAAAATTTCTCTAAGGAGACAAGTATCAGCTTAACCAAACCTTGGTAGCTGGGGAAATAAAAGGACAGATGTCATTGAGGATATATGCCAATATTGATGAAAGAATGAACGAACCAACATATCTTTCGCGAAAAGTATTAACAATTCAATTCCGCAATTAAGTGAATGAATCTGATGTAATGAACGGACAGGCCTTTTCGGGAATGAAAAGTTGTTTCAATCTTAAAGACCGGTTCATTAATAGATCTCTCCTATAAATAGGTGAGAATTCTTTGTAACATTTCATTCTTATTTCTAATCCTCTATCGGAAATGTCTTCCAAGGATGTGCAGCAAAAGAATGAAGTCTCCAGGAAGGTTGAGGACATCATCGAAACGCGTCCAGTTGAGCCAATTGTGTCAGACCCAACCAAGATAGGCAAAAGTTCTTCTATGCCCAAGCCACCACAAGACATCCTCGCTTTCTTAGTAGAGCCAGGGAAGACTCCTGAAGAAGAGGCGCTGAGGATGGCTGCCTGCAAGTTTTTTTATGAACTCGGGCAACGATGCTTTTGATGCATTGGCCGACTATGTATTTGATAAGGAAGACAGTGGTCCTCGTCCTTAATCCTTTGTTCAGAACATAAATAAAAAAAAAATTATTTTCATTCTGTCCTTTTTTTATATATAGTACTTTTTAAGAAATTTGCCATTGATTGGCATCATGAGTAGATCTCCATTGGGCTTGGATAACCGATAGGCGCCATTGGAAAACACGGTTTCAATTACATAAGGACCTTCCCATTTTGCTTAGAATTTTCCTTTGCTTTTGTGAGTCATAATCATCGATCTTCGAACGGCTAATACCAACTCGCCAATCTTGCATACCCTCTCTTTAACTTTACGATTGAAAGTTCGAGATATACGGGCTTGATATAGCTCAATATGTTGTTGTGCTTGAAGACGCTTCTCGTCCAATCCTTCAAGTTCTTGGAGTCGTAAGCGATCATTGTTCTCTATAGTTAGCTCATTAACAATAGTTATTCGTAGAGATGGAATCTGGATTTCCAAGGGAAGAACAGCCTCACATCCATAAACCAATGAAAATGGTGTAAAACCAGTAGGAGTCCGGACTGTTGTTCGATAAGCCCATAAATATTCTCCAAGTTTCTCATTCCAATCACGTTTATTAGAAGAGACAAACTTTTTGAGAAGTTTAATGATCGTCTTATTGAAAGCCTCGGCTAAACCATTAGCAGCTGGATTATAAGCCGTAGAAGCCAAATTTTGAATTCGATTCTTATCACAGAACCGATAAAATGCCTGACTGGCAAATTGTGGACCATTGTCATGAATTATTCGTCGAGGAATCCCGAAGCGATAAATGACATGATGTTTGATGAAGCTGATCACATTATATGTTTTTACTTCAGCAAGGGGAACTGCTTCTGCCCACTTAGAAAAGTAATCGGTTATAGCTAATATAAACCGATGTCCTTTAACAGAAGGAGGGTTAATAGGACCAATAACATCCATACCCCAAGCTTCGAAAGGCCAAGAGGCTGCTGTAGGATGTAGAAATTCAGACGGTTGATGAATAAAATCAGCATGAATCTGACATGCTTTACACCTTCTGGCATAGTCTACAGCATCTGCTATCATAGAAGGCCAATAATACCCCATTCTTCGAATGCGGTCTTGTAATTTTGGACCCGGTTGATGAGCACCACAAACACCATCATGAGCCTCTCGGAGTATTTGTTTGGCTTCACTTTCTGAGAGACAGCGCAGCAATAGTCCATCATATGAGCGACGATATAACATATGTAAAGATGAATCATAATAAAATCGAAATGATCGTCTCTTGATTGATGCAGCTTCTTTTGGATCTTCAGGTAAAATCCCATGAACCGCATAATCAATGAATGGAGTTCTCCAATCCCTCTGTTGGGAACTTGACTCTGTAGTATAACTCTGTTCAATATACAGATTATTCTTGACACAGAATAAATTTTGGTCCAATAAAGTAATTGTATTTTGTCTTGGAATTGGAACAGCCAAGTCTGCAGCTAAGCTAGCAAGAGCATCAGCCTCCAAATTATGAGAACATGGTACGAATTTAATGAAGAATCCTTTGAATGAAAGGACCAATTCGACTACCACTTGATGATAAGGGATGAGATCAGGATTTCTGACTTCATAAGTCCCTCTAACTTGATTAACAATCAGTTGAAAATCTCCATAAGCTTCTAGGAACTCAATATCCAATTGTTTTGCTACTTGGAGACCAATCAATAGAGCATTATATTCTGCTACATTGTTGGAGCATGGCTGATTGAGAGAATAGGCACGGTATATGACTATTTTGTCAGGAGAAACCAAGACGATTCCTACCCCAGAGACAATATTGCCTTTAGGTCCTACCCGTGATGCTCCATCAAAATATAATTGCCATATGTCATTCTTCAAAGTCATGTTACAATCTACGACTTCATCTGGAATATCCTCGTATAACTTTGATGTTTCAGGTATACGGTGAGCAGCTAAGAAATCAGCTAATGCTTGGCCCTTTACTGATTTTTGAGGTACATAAACCATGTCATATGGAGTGAGTAACATCGCCCAGGTAGCTAACCTGGAATTAAGAATGCTTGGTTTTCTCATCAATAACCGAATAGGATTTATTCTGGAGATAACATGAATAGTTTGTTCTGTCACATAATGTCTTGTCTTTTGGACAACAAAAACCAAGGCCAGACATTCCTTTTCTATAGGTGTATACCTGTGTTCAGCTCCTACCATCATTCGGCTAAGATAATAAATTGCCTGTTCATGACCCATATCACTTTTTTGTGCAAGGAGAGCGCCAAGTGAATGATCCAAGGCTCGAACATATAGCAAAAATGGTCTTCCTACCACTGGAGGTACTAGAACATGTAGATTTGTAAGGTATTGCTTAATGTCATTGAAGGCTTCCTGACACGCTTCATCCCAGACAAAAGATACACCTTTCTTTAATAGGAGAAAGGTTGACATCTCCCAGAGAGATTAGATATAAATCTCCTGATATAAGCAATGCGACCCTGAAAGCCACGGAGTTCTTTCAGATTACGAGGAGGACGCATTTTAAGGATTGCTTTAACTTTATCAGGATCAACATGGATACCCTGAGAAGTAATGACAAATCCTAAAAACTTGCCACTGGAAACCCCTAAGAAAGACTTAGTAGGGTTTATTTTCAATTGATGTTGACGCATCAATTCAAATACTGTCCTTAAGTCTTGAATGTGATCATCCTTTGATCGACTCTTAACAGCAATGTCATCTACGTAACATTCAATTGTCTTCTGTAGATGTTCTTGAAAGATGTTTCTCATAGCCCGTTGATACGTGGCACCGGCATTTTTAAGACCAAACGGCATAACCGTATAGCAATAAACCCCAAGGGGTGTTCGAAAAGAAGTATGCTTCTTATCTTCTAGATGCATCTTGATCTGATTGTATCCTGAGAATCCATTCATGAAAGACATACGTTCAAAACTGCATGTATTGTCTATCATGACATCAGTAATGGGAAGTGTAACGCCCGAGTCCCAAAATACGTAGGACCAAGTACGTAAACATGCCAGCTGTATTTATACGAAGTACGTAGGTCTCGTATGAATACATAAGCTGTAAAATACAGTAATCCAAGACAAACTAAATCTCATCCACAATGAAAAGAATAATAATATAAAAATCAACTTGGATATTTATGATACAATCGTTGGGCGGAGACAAAGTCCACTACCAACTATCTCAATGAAAGAAATGTACAAGAAATCGAGCGATAAAAATGGCAAGACGAACCAAGCGCAATCGCCTTCGAAAGAATGGAGAAGACCACGCCTCGGCTAGGATACCTGCGGAAAACATGAACACACACCTGGGGAAAAACCAGGTCCTCAGACGGACGTAACAAGATACAGGAAGAACAAGCTAATATAAACCGTCAGAATAATAAAATAGTATATAAAGACTATCCTAGACATAAATATGCAAAGGAGATTTTAACCGCCTAATGTGCAATTTAGAGGACAACTTTCATGCGCATGGGTGGAATTTTTGGCTATAAGTACGTAACTGGCATCCAGTGATCCGTATCCGTCCGTAACGTCTAAAACATCAAAGGGCAACTGCAAATATATCGCCATAGTTTCTTTCGAAAACTATGGGTTACCTGTTTGGCTTCCCATACGCACTAGCGACTGTCCTCCCCTAATATTTCCCACACTGTTCAAGTCATGTCCTTAGCTCGTCCAGTTTTGTAACTGCTTGAGTCTCTAAAACCCTAGTCATAGCAGTTACGAATATCTACCGTCATACGACAATAAAGATAGCTAGTGAATAAGTCGTGCCCCTAATAAAATATCTCAAACCGTGTAGTGTGAGTGTCACAGCCAAAGGAGATATAAGGATATCCCCCAACAAGAAGGTAGTCCGCTAACACTAAGTCATCATGTATAAATAAAATAATGACTAATAAAGTCGCTTGTACCCAAGTGTGGCTTGGACGCACAGTTTATAACAAAGGAAACTAACAATATGAACAAAATAAATAATGCAGAAAATAAATAATTGACAGTTAATTAGCAAGGTATACTTGCCTGTTGAGTCGCCTGGTGTGGTACAATAATCCAAAAAGTCCTTGATGTGGTTGCAGTTGACGCGCGTATGATCGTATTGGCACAAAATAGTCGTACATGCCAAAAGTACGCAAGATGATCTCAATCGATGGGACGGACCGTGCCATTGAGTCTAGAACATTCAGTTTAGCTAGGAACGATATGTAGAAGTCCAAACTCGAAAGGAAATAGGAATTTATACGATTTATCATGGGCATGATTTGATAATCGAAGAAAATTCAGAAAAATATTTAGAACTATTTATGAAAATATATACAATATTTTAGAAACTATATTTTACTAATCAAAATATTTTAAATAAATGCTTTAAAAATATCTTTTAGACTAAAACTAAATTTTACCAAGTATATATATTAGGTCAAAATCATCTTTTGGAAATTATACAGAAATACTATAAAAATAACTTAATACCATATTCTAGGTAACTACATGAAATATTTAGAGAACTATTTATATAAGTATATATTTTATAAATATAACAAATTAGAAATCTTTGTTAATAACAATAATAAAAATATTAATATTTAATAATAATCACAAATCATTTTATTAATAATAACAGAAAAAAATATATTAATAAACTAATGACAGAAATTAATAATAATAATAATAATAATAATAAAAATAAAATAATAATAATAATAATAAATAATAATAATAATAATAATAATAATAATAACTCCTGATACTAAAAGGAAGATAACATTTAAGTGAAAACACACAAAATATCAAAGCAACATATTCTCCTTAAAAGAGGAGAGAGAGAGAGTGAGGGGAACATAGGGATTGAGAGAGAAGGAAAAGACGAGCGGAGCGGGAGAGAGAGAGAGAAGACGAGAGTAAGAGAGGAAGGGTCTCGGTCGCAAGAGCGAAAGCTCGTCGGCGGGCGAGCTGGTCGGGGAAGGGGAGCAAAGGAGCAGAGAGGGGAGTGGAGACCGGCAGAAGAAGCGGATGATCCGGCGACTCAGTGGCCGGATCGGCGGAGGCGTGAGGCCGGGATCTACGCGTCGCCGGATCTGGTCGACGCACGCAGAACAACGACGGAAGGGGAGGTCGGGGACACAGAGAGGGAGCGGGAGGAGGAAGACGAAGGTGAAGTCGGGACCAAGCTCACGAACGGCGTCGGCTCAACGTGGCGGGGACGATGACCTAGCCACCGGCTGTGTGCGGTGGCGTACATGGGCGTCGAAGTTCGAGGGCGGACGGGGTCAGACGGAAGACTGGACGGACATGGGTCGGAGGTCGGCGGCGTTCCGTGCTCGAGCGCACGGGCGGTCGGGTGTGTGGCGAGGCGCGGCCACCTGAGAGGGAGGCGACGGCGGGGAGGGCCCAATCTCGCGGTGGCAGCGAGGTCATCGAGGGTCGGGAGGCGGAGACAGATCTGGAGAGAAGGGGCAAAGTCACTGGGGTGCGTCGTGGCCACTCGGCGCTGAGGGAGGCCGGCGCGGTTGCCGGGCGGCAACGACGGATGGAGGCGTTGCTGACGGCCGACGGAGGTAAGGGCTTAGACTTAGGGTTTTCTTTATTTATTTATTTAGGATTTTGGATGGCTAGATTTTTGTGGCGGTGGTGGTTGTGATACTGACGATGGTGGTGGCGGTATGGTTTGAGTGTGTCGGTCGAGGGTGGTACTGACGACGGTGGTTACCGGCCTGGGTTGGTCGGGGACAGGCTGCCGGATCACGGCAGTGGGGTCGTGGTGAAGGCAGAGAAAGCTGGTGGCTGGTTTTATGGTGTTTGTAGGAGTCGACACAGTGAGGGACGGTCAGTGGCGAGGAGATGGGTTCCAGGTCGAGGGTGGCCGGGTGAGGGGGCCAGGCTGTACGACGGCGGTGGTGTCCGGGAGGATGGGTGGAAGGTGGTTGTCGGGGTTTTCGACGGGTGGCCGAGGTGGTGGTGTGCCATTGGCAGGACGGGGAGAGGAGCGGGTGGTTACAGTGAGGCTGAGCTAGGGTTAGAAATAGGATTCGATTGTGTCGGGGGTGTGTCCGACAGAGAAATTTATGTAAATGAAAAAAGATTGGAATAAGAATTGGACGGGGAACACGGGCACGATGCACGCACGTTGGTTGGAGAACTTTGAGGATTTGAAGAATTTATGGAGGAGTACCTGCCTATTTATAGGACGTGGGAATTCCCAATAAGATAAAGTTTAGGATTTGTTTAAACCCAAAATAGATAACTCAATCTATAATTTAATTTAATTCAATAAATCCAAATCCAAATCAAAATCCAATTCCAAATACAAATCAAATTTAAATCTAATTAAATTTTTAGCTCAAAATCAAATGGAATAAATCAAACTTCAAATATTAACTATTTAAATAAATCCATAAATTTAAATCAAGATTTAAATCTTCTCAATAATTTCGAAATATATTCTCCAAAAATATTAATAATAATAATTTCGAAAATTACATTAATATTTTCAAATATCTTTTTGAATAATAAATTATTAATATTAATAAATCTCGAAAATTATATTTTTATGTAAAATAAACTTAGAAAAATATTTATGAAATATATGTATGCACTAAGAATATTATTTATTCAAAAAAGGCTTTTCATAAATAACATCGTAAATTTAGGAAATTTTGATAGCTAAATTAAATATTACATATATTATTTTGAAACTATAAAATAAGAAAAAATGCTTTTAAAAATATGTACGCTCGCACATATTCGCACTCGTCGAGCAAAATAAAATTTCGTGCGCGACGTAAAATACGACTACGCGATGTACAGTACAAAATTTCAAATCCGTATAAATGAATAAAAAATATAGTAGAAATTTAGGGGTTTTACATCCTTCCCAACTTACAAGAATTTTGTCCTCGAAATTAAGAATAAGTAGGGGGTGAGAAGATACAAGGGTACGATCAAATCGTTGGACGAGGCAAGAAAACAACATTTACACAAATATGTATTAGGGATTCGTGATTTAGATAATACGAAAATAATGCACGAATATGGTAATGGATGAGGGTCGCTAGCTAATGCAAGATGAGAAGGATTTAAGGGTTAGGTAATGAAAGTAAAGTAATTAGAGAGCAAGGGTACATGGTTCCTTAGAGTGAAGTTACGCGTCTAGGTTTAGGGGTGGTTAAGGAAATAATTCTAGTCATTTCTAAGTTTCAAATGATTAGAGATCACGATCAAGAGTCGAAGGATAGGGAGAATAACTCGAGGCAAAGTTGTAAATACGTGGCTGGGTTGATGGCCACTGTAACTATTTTGGTCATAGGGGAACACTTGGTGTCTATCTATCAAGTTCGAGTGTTCTGTCTTTCCAATTTAAGTGAAAGACAAAACGAATAAGAGTTCGAAGGAGATGTTTATTGAATACGAACACGTGGTTCAAAGACGACTGAATAAATTCAAAAGAGAATTGCCAAGGCAGACGTGGATGAGATTCTAGAGAGCAAGCTTAACTATATCTCCATCCACGTATAACGATAAATAAAAGCGAACCAAAGTGCACTCGGTTGATGAGACCATCATGCACCGGTTCTGACTAGACAATATGTTAGTGAGCGCGCGCTCAATAGCATGTGTCTTGAACAAGTTTGATAACGGTTAAACTTGTAAAACTAGGCTATAATAGCAACATTTAGTCAAGATGGTAAAACTATAAGCACGTGAGATTATTATTGAAAGAGACTAGAATTTGTTCGAACTACTTAAGAATCTAAGTCTTGTTTGGTGCCTATACAGTCGACCTATTGTCTCCTTGTCTAAGGTTTTGGTCGGCCAATAAGGTATGGTCTTTTTAAAAATTTATAGTCTAGGCAATCCACTTAGTATCTACTATAGTGAGTCATAAGGACGAAGTCTTATGCTAAGTCATGGGGCATTCTACCCAACTTACAAGAGCTAAACTAGTAGGGTGATGGAACAATGGGTCATGTCCACCTAGTATGGGTTACCCTATCAATCTCTATCAAGCACGAAAGAAGGGCACGAATCACGATAGAAGGGATCAAGCAAGATGCAACTCGAGAAGTCAAGCGGGAAGGCGGTCAAGTATGTGGATGAGATCCTAGACTCTAATCCTATATGCAGGCTTGCTTGGTACGGTAAAATAACCAAACAATTTATCTCGACCTGCATGGGCCACCACAAAAACATGTAACGGCCCAGTCCCAAAATACGTAGGACCAAGTACGTAAACATGCCAGCTATATTCATACGAAGTATATAGGTCTCGTATGAATACATAAGCTATAAAATACAGTAATCCAAGACAAACTAAATCTCATCCACAATAAAAAGAATAATAATATAAAAATCAACTTGGATATTTATGATACAATCATTGGGCGAAGACAAAGTCCACTACCAACTATCTCAATGAAAGAAATGTACAAGAAATCGAGCGATAGAAATGGCAAAACGAACCAAGCACAATCGTCTTCGAAAGAATGGAGAAGACCACGCCTCGGCTAGGATACCTGCGGAAAACATGAACACACACCTGGGGAAAAACTAGGTCCTCAGACAGACGTAGCAAGATACAGGAAGAACAAGCTAATATGAACTGTCAAAATAATAAAATAGTATATAAAGACTATCCTAGACACAAATATGCAAAGGAGATTCTAACCATCTAATGTGCAATTTAGAGGACAACTTTCATGTGCATGGGTGGGATTTTTGGCTATAAGTACGTAACTGGCATCCAGTGATCCTTATCCGTCCGTAACGTCTAAAACGTCAGAGGGCAACTGCAAATATATTGCCATAGTTCCTTTCAAAAACTATGGGTTACCTGTTTGGCTTCCCATACGCACTAGCGACTGTCCTCTCCTAATATTTTCCATACTGTTCAAGTCATGTCCATGGCTCGTCCAGTTTTGTAACTGCTCGAGTCTCTAAAACCCTAGTCATAGCAGTTACGAATATCTACCGTCACACGACAATAAAGATAGCTAGTCAATAAGTCGTACCCCTAATAAAATGTCTCAAACCGTGTAGTGTGAGTGTCACAGCCAAAGGAGATATAAGGATATCCTCCAACAAGAAGGTAGTCTGCTAACACTAAGTCATCATGCATAAATAAAATAACGACTAATAAAGTCGCTTGCACCCAAGTGTGGCGTGGACGCGTAGTTTATAACAAAAGAAACTAACAATATGAACAAAATAAATAATACAGAAAATAAATAATTGACAGTTAATTAGCAAGATATACTTGCCTGTTGAGTCACCTGGTGTGTTGCCTGGTGTGGTACAATAATCCAAAAAGTTCTTGACGTGGTTGCAGTTGACGCGCGCATGATCGTGTTGGCACAAAATATTCGTATATGCCAAAAGTACGCAAGATAATCTCAATCGATGGGACGGACCGTGCCATTGAGTCTAGAACATTCAGTTTAGCTAGGAACGATATGTAGAAGTCCAAACTCGAAAGAAAATAGGAATTTATACGATTTATCATGGGCATGATTTGATAATCGAAGAAAATTCATAAAAATATTTAGAACTATTTATGAAAATATTTACAATATTTTAGAAACTATATCTTACTAATCAAAATATTTTAAATAAATGCTTTAAAAATATCTTTTAGACTAAGACTAAATTTTACCAAGTATATATATTAGGTCAAAATCATCTTTTGGAAATTATATAGAAATACTATAAAAATAACTTAATACCATATTCTAGGTAACTACATGAAATATTTAGAGAACTATTTATATAAGTATATATTTTATAAATATAACAAATTAGCAATCTTTGTTAATAACTATAACAATAATAAAAATCTTAATATTTAATAATAATCACAAATCATTTTATTAATAATAACAGAAAAAAATAAAAATTAATAAACTAATGACAGAAATTAATAATAATAAAAAAATAATAATAATAATAACTCCTGATACTAAAAGGAAGATAACATTTAAGTAAAAACACACAAAATATCAAAGCAACATATTCTCCTTAAAAGAGGAGAGAGAGAGAGAGTGAGGGGAACAGAGGGATTGAGAGAGAAGGAAAAGACGAGCAGAGTGGGAGAGAGAGAGAAGACGAGAGGAAGAGAGGAAGGGTCTCGGTCACAAAAGCGGAAGCTCATCGGCGGGCGAGCTGGCCGGGGAAGGGGAGCAAAGGAGCAGAGAGGGGAGTGGAGACCGGCGGAAGAAGCGGATGATCCGGTGGCTCAGTGGCCGGATCGGCGGAGGCGTAAGGCCGGGATCTATGCGTCGCCGGATCTGGTCGACGCACGCAGAACGATGGCGGAACGGGAGGTCGAGGACACAGAGAGGGAGCGGGAAGAGAAAGACGAAGGTAAAGTCGGGACCAAGCTCACGAACGGCGTCGGCTCAACGTGGCGGGGACGATGACCTAGCCACCGGCTGTGTGCGGTGGCACGCATGGGCGTCAGAGTTCGAGGACAGACGGGGTCAGGCGGGAGACTGGGCGGACATGGGTCGGAGGTCGGCGGCGTTCCGTGCTCGAGCACACGGGCGGTCGGGTGTGTGGCGAGGCGCGGCCACCTGAGAGGGAGGCGGCGGCGGGGAGGGCCCAATCTCGCGGTGGCAGCGAGGTCAGCGAGGGTCGGAAGGCAGAGACAGATCTGGGGAGAAGGGGAGAAGTCACTGGGGTACGCCGTGGCCACTCGGCGCTGAGGGAGGCCGGCGCAGTTGAGCTCCGGGCGACAACGGCAGATGGTGGCATCGTCGGCGGTCGGCGGAGGTAAGGGCTTAGACTTAGGGTTTTCTTTATTTATTTATTTAGGATTTTGGATGGCTGGATTTTTGTGGCGGTGGTGGTTGTGATACTGAGGATGGTGGTGGTGGTGTGGTTTGGGTGTGTCGGTCGGGGGTGGTATTGACGACGGTGGTTACCAGCCTGGGTTGGTCGGGGACAGGCTGCCGGATCACGGCAGTGGGGTCGTGGTGAAGGTAGAGAAAGCTGGTTGCTGGTTTGGTGGTGTTTGTAGGAGTCGACACAGTGAGGCATGGTCAGTGTCGGGGAGATGGGTTCTAGGTCGAGGGTGGCCGGGTGAGGGGGCCAGGCTGTACGACGGCGGTGGTGTCCGGGAGGATGGATGGAAGGTGGTTGTCGGGGTTTTCGACGGGTGGCCGAGGTGTTGGTGTGCCATTGGCAGGACGGGGAGAGGAGCGGGTGGTTACAGTGAGGCTGAGCTAGGGTTAGAAATAGGATTCGATTGTGTCGGGGGTGTGTCCGACAGAGAAATTTATGTAAATGTAAAAAGATTGGAATAAGAATTGGACGGGGAACACGGACACGATGCACGCACGTTGGTTGGAGAATTTTGAGGATATGAAGAATTTATGGAGGAGTACCTGCCTATTTATAGGACGTAGAAATTTCCAATAAGATAAAGTTTAGGATTTGTTTAAACCCAAAATAGATAACTCAATCTATAATTTAATTTAATTCAATAAATCCAAATCCAAATCAAAATCCAATTCCAAATACAAATCAAATTTAAATCTAATTAAATTTTTAGCTCAAAATCAAATGGAATAAATCAAACTTCAAATATTAACTATTTAAATAAATCCATAAATTTAAATCAAGATTTAAATCTTCTCAATAATTTCGAAATATATTCTCCAAAAATATTAATAATAATAATTTTGAAAATTACATTAATATTTTCAAATATCTTTTTGAATAATAAATTATTAATATTAATAAATCTCAAAAATTATATTTTTATTTAAAATAAACTTAGCAAAATATTTATGAAATATATGTATGCACTAAGAATATTATTTATTCAAAAAAAGGCTTTTCATAAATAACATCATAAATTTAGGAAATTTTGATAGCTAAATTAAATATTACATATATTATTTTGAAACTATAAAATAAGAAAAAATGCTTTTAAAAATATGTACGCTCGCACATATTCGCACTCGTCGAGAAAAATAAAATTTCGTGCGCGACGTAAAATACGACTACGCGACGTACAATACAAAATTTCAAATCCGTATAAATGAATAAAAAATATAGTAGAAATTTAGGGGTTTTGCAGGAAGCGGGAATTCGTCTTTTGGACAAGCCGCATTAAGATCTCGATAATCTATGCAAACTCGGACTTTTTCGTTCTTCTTCTTAACATGAACAATATTGGCAACCCAATCTGGGTGTTGCTCTTCACGAACAAAGTCACATGTAATCAACTTTTTGACTTCTGCTTCAATTGCATCCATCATATCTGGTCTAAAGCGTCGTTGCTGTTGTTTTACAGGCTTGGCATTAGGCAAAATATTGAGTTTATGAGTAGCAACTTTAGGATCTAGACTCGGCATATCCTCATAACTCTATGCAAAGATGTCAATATATTTTTTGATCAGTTTTATCAACTCTTCCTTTTCATCTTCGGAAAGGTTCTTACTGATGAATATTGGTTTGGACGTAGTTCCATCTCCAACATCAATCTGGACAACTTCATCCTCTGTAGGTGGCTGTCGCTGTTCAGAACAAAGTTCCCATTGAGTGTCCATTTGCTGGGCCCAAGGGTCATTTTCAAATGGCTCGGATTCACCATCAGTTTGAACCATGTAAGCTGAAAATATTTGCTCAGATTCATCATAATAGTCTCCTCTAACATATGAGGGGTGAGATGTATCAGATTCGATAAATTGGATTTCTTCTGAATCTGATGATTGTGAAGAGCTAGAAGAGAATTCTTTTTGTATATCGTCATTAAATATGTAGGACGGATCATATCCCAACCCATGACGAGTCTTCTGGTAAAACGGATCACCACATAATGGTAGTCGTCTACCCTTGCCTTGATTGAGACCTTGCATAGTCTTCAAATTGTATCCCATATTCTGGATAATCTTGATAGATTATTGACTATATTTGTCAATTCGGATTCTTCCTTTATCTTTATCTTTCAGATCATCTCTCTGAGCAACGGGGATATTTCTAGCCAGGCCAAACACAATTTGGCGCTTGTTTTTCTTATCAGACGGAACCACGAAATAAAATTCTTCGTGACGTCTATAAGTTACACAAGCTTGCGATGGAGCAACTACAGGAAGAAGATAGGGAGAAGATGTTAAGAACTTTTGAGCATAAGGTCCAACATCAACCTGAAGAGGAAAGGAATTTTCCTTATAGTTAATGTATAAAATTTTTTCTGGTTCTATGTCATCTTTATATTGATGACTTTGATTATCAGAAGATAAAGTCATTCTTTCAATAAACTTGACAGCCATATACTCGAAAAGGAAATCTTCATTGATATCAAAAAGTACAGGATGATCAATATTTACATCATTTACAATTTGACTGCTACGCTTCAGATTAATCATTAATGGACCATTATCCGTCTTCTGCGTAGATTTGCCAAGATTGACAATCAATGGTGGTTCTGGATCATTTGTACAAGAAGTACGCCCTTTGACCTTGATCATAAAAGGTTGAACTTGGCTCTTAGCAGAAATATTTATTGATTCCTCAGATGAAGCTTGAGTTCTTCCTTTAACCTTGATTATCAAAGGTTGATCATTGACAGATTGGGATTGGATTCGTCCCTTGACTATGATCTTCAATGGTTGCTCTTCTGGCAGATCTTCATTAATAGACTGATCTTCAGTAGATGATTGATCTTCAGCTATATCTGATATCTCTTTCACATGCTCTTGTTTATAAAGCCTTGAATCAGAAAAATAGGCTTCGACACCCTTGAAAGGATTGATATCAGCAAACTCAGTCTTCACAACTCCTTGGAAATCCACATACTTGAAGCATTGGTGGAGAGTTGAAGGCACGATGTTATGTTCATGAATCCACGGTCTTCCCAGAAGGATATTGTATGATACGTCTAAGTTGATAACATAGAAAGTCACCATAGTTCGAAGATCACCAATCTGAATCTTCAGACGAATCTTCCCTAGTGGTTTACTCTTCCCAGAGTTAAAACCAACTATCGTAGTACTAGTGTAAGTCAGATCACTAGTAGGAATCCTCAGGGGTCTTAGCATACTCTAAAGAATTATGCTAATTGAGGACCCAGGATCAATGTAAATCCTGTCAATTTCAGTGGATCCGATATACCCAGTATAGCACAGAGGCCTGTCATGTTTGATATGCTTCAATAGCATATCTTCTTGTGTAAAGGTGATGTTGGGAATTGCTTCCATCACACTATGACATTGCGGACACGACACTGGAGTATTATTAGGACTCTTGAGTTGAGCCAAGCATGAATCTGCTTGAAGTAAAGCTTCACTCAAAGTCTTCCTGCTTTCTCTAGAAAGACGAAGCAGCTCAAATATAGATAGTCTAGCCGGAGTATTAGCTAACTGAGCTAGAATATCAAATTTGTAGGGTTTCATCACCACCCCATGACTAGAAGCAGGCTTCAATGGGACGTCAAAGCGTACTGCTTTCTATTTTCCCTTTTCAACCACAGATGGTTTAGCAGGAACATGAGAAGGTTGAGCCGGTAGTGTTTCCACTACGTCTTATGCTTCTTTGGAAGATTCCTCATAATCTTTGTGGTACTCATTCCCAGATCTTGTACCAGCAAAAGTTTCTTCTTCGGACTCAGGAGAAGGAAGTACCATATTATAGGATTTAGTCTTCCCTCCTTTAGCCTTCTTCTTGTAAGGATTGTTATGAGAAACTTCAGAACGCAATCCAACAGTAGATTTTTGATTTTGAATTTGTAAAGAAAGTCGTATTCCTTTATTATAATTCAAACCTTCTGCCTTCTGAAAGTCATAGCCCATCTTCTTCATGAGAAGGATTGATTGTTGACTGTATAAATGAGTAGGCAGTGGACTTTCAACCGGTGGTTCCACAGAGGAAGAAGAAGAGATCTCTGTAACTACAGGAGAATGAGGAATAGACGTCTCTGTAGCTACGGGAGGAGAAGGATTCGGGATACGAGGAAAAATCCCTGTAGGAGCTTTTTTATAAGCAGCGAAGACTTGTTGTGCCCGGTATAAAGGAACACTATTCATGGCTAGCCACTGCTGATGAGTAAGCTTGAGCTTGGTAGGAGGAGCTAGACTTGGAGGACATATGTTCAGTCCTCTCAGTCTATTTTCTAAAGGAAGGCCATCCCATAGATGATCCGAATCGTCAGGATCTGGAATAACATGAAAAATCATGTTGCAGGTTTTGACTTTCTTACCTTTCTTGGATTTTAAAGTTTTACCTTCATTTTTCATTTCAGGTACCAAGTCAGGATGTACCCACATTATTTCACCATTCTTTAATGTGAGAGGCAACAATCCTTCACTTTTTTTCATGTCAGGCGGGATATTCACAATCTTCATCGTCGCCTTCGGGATTGGGATAATTCTATCTGGGACTTGTTGTGGAGAAAAATCTCCAAATTGAAGAGAAACCATATTGGTTGTAACCGTATGGTCATCATTGGTTAAAGCGATAGCCCCACCATTTATCAGCTCTTGGATTTTCTTCTTCAAGACATAGCAAGCACTGATAGGATGATTAATGTATCTATGGTAGATACAATATTTGGAATTGTCAGTCAGATTCACCTCATTAGGCCTCTTTGGCTCCGGAATCTGGAGTTTGCCACTCTTCACCAGACATTGGAATATCCCTGGGATATCACTTTCGTCAAAAGAGTATTCTTCTTTTGGCCTGGAAGATTCTTGATTATTCGACGTCATTTTATTTTTGGAAAGATTAACCATAAGGGTATCTTTTCCTTTCACATTACGATTACCAGAATTATTACCAGGATTACTTTTCTTTTATTTATCCTCTGAGGCAAAAATCATCCCATGTTTACGAGCCAACCTACCATTGGTCTCGGCAGAAACTGCTGCTATAATAAACGAAGCCCAATCTGTGAATTGGGAACCCGTGAAGACAGCAATAGATGGTCGCAGATTCATCTTGTATGTATCAATTAATGCTGAATCTGGCATACCAGGAGGCATCTTTAGAGTAGCCTGTCGGAAACGTTCGATGAACGTCCAAGTATCTTCTTTCTCCTTTTGTTTGATTTCTATTAAGGAGGACATGTTCATGTCCATACCTCCTTCATAGAAGCGGGAGAGAAATATTGCCTTAAATTCGTCAAAAGACAAAATGCAATTGTCGGGTAAACTACGATACCAGTCGTAAGCTGAACCCGTCAAGCATCCAATGAACACTCGAGTGAGAAGAGCATCATTTTTCTGTAGATGTACAGTCATAATATCAAAGTAATTGATATACTAACTAGGAGAAGTTCTTCCATCAAATAATACCATTGATTGTGGCTTGAATTTCGGTAGAAAGGTTACATCATTCCAATGAGGAGGATAGGGTTGCTTAATCCCTAACCTCTGGAGTTGATCCTTGTGCTTCAAAACTTCAAACTGTGCTTTGAGCTCACGCACTGCTTGAATGGCTTCACTAATTTGTGGAAGCACATTTGATTGAATGGTTGTTGGGTGTACCGTAATCCCCACCGGAGATGGTACATCTTCTGGAATAATAAGATCTGGAGATACAGAATTTTGATTAACAGCAGGCTCTTGAATATTCAAAGGTATATCAGCCCATTGACTATCTTGAGTTGGTGCTGCTACTAGTACCGGTGTTATTACTGCCGGCTGAGCAATTTGCTGATTCAATATTATCTGATGCATGCTTTGCACCATGTTGAGCATGTCTTTCAGTGATTGCTCAACGACAGTGAGGCGTTGTTCTGTATTAGCAGATGACGTCTCTGGTTCATCTCCAATAGCGTAGGATTCAACCTCTTTTGAAGATATAGAAGGATTAGTATAGAAGTATGAATCGACACTATCAGTTTCGGATTCAAAAGATTGAGTACCCCCAGCTTCTGAATCAGAAGTCTGTAATTGTCTTTGCCTTCTTGATCGAGTATTCTGATATACTCCTTCAAAGGAATCAAGAAGTCTGTTGAACTGTTGTTGACCTAGAGTTTGGGATGTATTCTGTCTCGGACGTCGTCCTCTATTCGTATGAGATACCATATTGACTGACACATATGACAGCTCATGTTCTTGGTCATCAGCTTGTTGTTGAGGCACATTAAAACTTAATCGATCAAAAACTGACCGTTTTGAAGCGAACAACAACAATTAATTACAACCTGGTGATACTCACAATGGTGTTTTTCTTAGGGGAATGTCACAAGAGATTGTCTGTTCTTACGCTTTTGCATTAGCAATTCACGTAAATCAGAAGGAGTAGAGGGAGTAGTCTTCTTTATTACATTTGGGGTAGAAAAATGTTTAGTCCCTTGTGTATAAAGAAGATTACTGGCTGCATTCGCAGAACCAAACTGTACATTTCTACGCGTTTGGAGTTGTGTGTGTAAATCTTAAGATTTTTGAGCACGAAGGACTCCATTTTTATTGCGTGTAATTTGTAGGTTTGGTACTTTGCGTAGAGCAGTATAAGAAGGTTGTTGGTGTAGAACTGAAGCTTTACCAACAACATTTTTACGCTGTATGCATTTAGGTACATTCACATTAGATGTAAAAATATCGTCGTGAATTTTATCTACACTGTCAAAGACAGGAGACTTAGCTTTACGCGTAGAGCATAAAAATTGATTATCTACCACGTCACAGACGGGAGATTTTCCTTTACGTGAAGAGCGTAATTTATGTGTGTCTACCACGTCACAGACGGGAGACTTATTCTTACACTCAGAAGCACAAGCATTAGAGTCTGCCTCATTACAAATGGGAGACTCGTTCTTATGCACTGAGCGTAAAATTTGGTTTTTACCCACTGGGCGTAAAACATCATTTTTACGCACCGGACGTAAAACTTGGTTCTTACGCAGTGGGCGTGAAACCTGATTATCTTCACCGTCACAGACGGGAGATAGATTGCCACACTTAGAGTGCAACACTGAAGTAAGGACTGTCTCGTTACGAACGGGAGTCCCTACGACAGGAGTGGGAAGAATTCCCTTGCCATCAGAAGCAACAGAGAGATCAGAAGCTATTTTGCATTTAGGAATCCAAACTTTTCGTGCTTTGCGAGATTTTTGAACATTGGAGCAGCGAGAACCACCCCCAGTTCGGAGCATCTCTTCATAAGCAGTCTGGTCGAAGTGTACAACCAGAGTCTTCTTTGTTGATCCAATCAACACATCATCGTATTGAGCAATTGCCTCCTCGTCAGAGGAGAAGGTAATCCCCAGCAGAGTCGCCATTTTGTTTCACTTAACAAAATGCCAGAAAATTGGCTTTTGAAAATAAAACGAGAAAAAGTATAAGAAGTACAAATTATTCTGGAAAGTATTGCTATGGAAGTCTGATCTGAAAGCGATCACTTTGTTCCTTGGACCATACGATGATGATGAAGATCACTGCTTGAAGTTGAACAACCGGAAGAACTAAGTCACCAGAAAGGTATCGACGCACTTGGGCACTGATGGCGAGGCCGAATGCTTTCCTGCTTTGCTTCACTCTGTTCTGAAAGAAAGGTTGAAGAAGAATGCTCTGGAGAATCAAAATCTCTGAGTTCTAATCTCTCTGTTTTCTCTCCGTCTGTCTCTGTGTCTGTTATATGAGAAAAATAAGTCTATTTATAGACATGGCTTCTTGTGCGTAAAAACTCAGCAAAAGTTTCGTCTTTACGCTAATAACTGCCACCCATGACCGAAGTCATCCTCTGCATACGTTGACACGTGTCCCATCATTTCAGTAAGAATAGGATACACGTACACACGTTCTTCGAGATGTGTGGCATGAAAGCCATGTAGGCAAACCACGTTCCAAATTGGTGAAGAAGAATAGGGCGTAAAAACAACCCAAATATACTCTGAGCGTAAAGTAGTAGACTAGGCGTAAAATAGCCCTGACATGGACTTCCTGCGTAAAGTGGTTGTTAAATAACCTTGAGCGTAAAAGTAGCCCAAATAAACTTTATGCACACGTCAACTTTTGAGCGTAAAAACTCGTATAGTCTCCATGCGTAAAAGAAGCCATACTGTGAGCATAAAACAGCTCAGTCCGCATACTAAACGACAACATTGGTCTCTGTGTAAAACAAATCCCTTCGAATTCTGTGATATATGCCATCATTAAATCTTCAAGTCAGACTTTGTATTAAATGCAAGACTCGACAGCTTTGTCCAGCGTAAAAGTGGTTAGCCTGTCTTAGGCGTAAAACCATTGGCTTGACCCTGGCGTAAAGTGATTAGCCTGTCTTAGGTGTAAAGTAGATCATTTTGAATAAAATGCTCCATCTCTTTGACTCATTTTATGAAGCACTTTTTATGCTCCTACACTCCCAAGCTCACCTATAATAGTACACTATATTTAATATTCTATATTAACATACCATGTATCAATTATATGAGTATCTATGCCTCCTAGTTGCCATAACGTTGTTATGACCCTACATCTATTATATAAGTACATATTGGTACCAAATTCTCTCATAAATACTTTACAATTATAAAAAAATAATATATTTAAATTCTAGAAATTATCTATAAATACCTATATATTGCTATAATTATATTTTTAATAGGGGAACCTTTTCACAAGAGGTCTTATGTCAATGCCACCTATGACTTCCTCAATTCGACCCAATAATTTAGCCCCGAAATAATGATTAAATAAAATTAATAAATTCTATAAAAATCCCAAAAAATAGTTAAAATAGTATTTATAATGTTAAATCTTGCACAACATAAAGTTTAATATGGATTCATGGAGTTTTGACACTTTTGGACACAAGAAAAGCATAATTTTTTCGAGTTTGGTGACACGACAAATGTCATAAATTTTTAAAAATAGAAAACAGATGCAAAACCTAACTTTCAGATATGTGTCAGAAAGGCCTCGACGTCTAGATTCTGAAAAAATATAATAAGGTTAGAAACTGAACTTAGGTAGGTAAAAAATGGCCCGTAACAGAATTTTTCTGTTTTGGATACCCTGTCGTAAAATCAACGCCACGGGCAAACTGCTTGGAACTGGGGGATCCGGCGATCAAAGATTGGAGTAGACATACAAAGGTAACTATAAGATTTATTTTGAGAAGAAACAGATGAGAAAAAGTGGATGAAATATCGTCTACAAGTCGACTAACCTGTTGTGACGTTTCAGACTTCGATACAGCAGAGTTTTGGCCCAAATAGTGTGTCGTGCACCTCTCTAATGGTCGCAACGTTGCTCATACAGTTGATAGGGTGGAATATAATTTCAAGGGGGTTGCGTGAGTGGTGGTGATGGCGCAAAAATCGAAAAAAAAATGGTATTTTGAAAAGGAAAGGGGGTCGGCTATGGGGGGTCGACCTTGGAGGGGTGGCCGCTAGGTTTGGCGGGTTTTATGGAGTAGTGGGCAGTTATGAGAGAGGGGGATGGTTAGGGTTTGATAGGTATATATATTATTAGGGTATGAGCTTTGGTTTGATCTAATTTAGATATGATTTGGTTCTCCAAATCATACTATTATTAGTAAGTTTCCTATTTTGGTTAGATATTTGACCAAGCCAAATAATAAGAGTATATTGCATATGGCAGCAATTAAACCTCTAAAATTTCCTTAAATATATGTATACTTGGTTTTGGTACTCCTAGTTAGGCTCTAACTAGTAGGGTTGACTAGGTTAGAGTCCAAGTAGCATTACTAGTTAAATTGGACCCAAAAATCAATTTAATGAGTCTCATGTGCCAAGCACATGGGTACTCGATTGGATGACACCCTAGGCATGTACATTATAGACTCAAATGGATCAAAACTATATATTGTGTCATACGGTTTCGATCTATGTCAAGTCCCAAAAATTAAATTAGAAGTTGGGCCTAAAATTACAATAAATGATCAAATGGTCTTAGTTGACCCAGAATCATGCGAAGCCACACGAATGTTAGAGAACAAATTTGGATGGGACATGATGTATCAAACTAAAGGTGGACAAGTCTATAATTTAAATACGGAACAGGATTTGAGAAAACAATATTTGTTGTGCTTCAAAAATTAAAGCTACAGTAAACTACTAATATAGTCATTATTGACTTTAATAAATTAAAATATCCATATAAAATAATTAAAAATAAGATCAAAAAATCAGGAGTATTACAACCTACCTTCCTTAGAAAATTTCGTCCTCGAAATTAAAAATAACACAATTATAGAAAAAAAAAACTTATCATAAGAATAATTAAGCTAAGACTTACCGGTATCTACGAATAAGTTGGGATAACGCTCACACATAGAATCTTCACGCTCCCGAGTTGATTCTCCCGGAGAATGGTACCTCCATGCAACCAGAACCAGTCTAATCGTTTGCCCTCTAAGCGTCTTCTCACTCGTTTCTAAGATACCTATCGGCTGCTCCTCGTATGATAAACTGGGTCCCACCATGATCTCAGAGTGATCGCCCACATGACTGGGATTAGTAACATACCTCCTTGATTGTGAGATATGGAACACATCATGCACTCCCTCTAGTGATGAGGGTAAAGCAAGACGATATGCCACCTCTCCTACACGCTCAATAATATCAAATGGTCTAATATCAAACGCTCAATAATATCAAACGTTTATTTTTCATGCAAGTAGACCTCGCGGTGTAGTGTCCCAGACTGATCACATATCAAAGGTACTTTTAACAGTTGGAAAGGTATTTTAGTTTATTTATTTGCTATTGATTTCCCATCTTTTCTTACATCTTTTCTGTTTATTTTCAAAATATATAATTGATGTCTAACCTCTGTTGTATAGTCATTTTCATTTATTGAAACTGCATTAAGTGAATTGTACTCGTTCCATTCCTGACTGGAAACTAACATTTTTTAGGTTAACTGCGGCTTCACTTAGCATTGGGAGATACGGGTGTACTTGCAGATGAAAACCTAGAGATTAGCTAGATAGATGAGTTGTAATCATTTCAATATTTGTAAGAGTTTATATTTTTCTGCAAATGTAAAACTTGTGAATATTGTAAATTAAATTAATTTTGTGAATGAGCATTATTTATGATTTTGAGTATTGTGACTATATATCATTCTACCGCCGACACTGCAGCGTAGGCTGGCTTGGACACGTCTCGTATCAGAAAAAGTGGGTGCAGGTCGTGACACTCAGCTTCCCTCTACTCCCGAATCTAATGGTGCCCCACGACGGCGAAATCCTTAGAAATATATGATCTCCCTCCTTGAATTCTAGTGGTTGACGATGCATATTGGCCCAATGCTTCTGCCGGTCTTGAGCTGCCTGAAGATGACTCTGAATCCACTTCACTTTTTCGACTGTCTGCGTCACAAGCTCTAGTCCAAGCATCTGTCGCTCTCCAACGTCGCTCCAACATACTGGTGATCTACACTTCCTCCCATACAGTGCTTCATATGGTGCCATTTGTATACTAGCTTGGTAACTGTTATTGTAGGAGAATTCCACCAAGTACTAGTGGTCCTCCCAAGAGACTCTAAAGTCCAACATGCATGCTCTCAACATGTCTTCTAGGGTCTGAATAGGGCGCTCCGACTGACCATCCGTCTGTGGATGATACGAAGTGTTGAACTTGAGTTTTGTACCCAAGCTCTCCTGCATACTCCTCCAGAAATATGAGGTGAATCTAGAATCCATGTCCGAGACTATACTAACTGGTATCCCGTGAAGTTTCATAATTTGCCTCATGTACAAGTCAGCTAACATCTCGGTGGCCTGACCCACTTTGAACGGCAAGAAATGTGCCGACTTTGTGAGTCTATCCACAATCACCCAAACTGCATCCTTTCCACTAGGACTCCTCAAAAATTCGATAATAAAATCCATGGTAATATGCTTCCACTTTCACTCAGGGATGGAAAGCTGCTGCAACATACATGCGGTCCTCTGATATTCTGCATTCTCCTGCTGATAGACCAAGCACTTTGCTATAAAGTGTACAATCTCCTTCTTCATACCATGCCTCCAATAGTACTGCCTCAAGTCCCGATACATCTTAGTACTCCCTTGATGAATAGAATAAATTGAACTGTGGCCTTCATTCATCAACTCCTGCCTTAACTCTCTATTAGGAACATATAGGCGATGTCCTTTTCATATTGTATCAACACACATCCAAGTCCACTACCTGACGCATCACTATATACAACGAATCCTCTCGATCTAGAAGAAAGCATCAAAATAGGTCCTGAGGTCAACATCTTCTTCAGTTCCTCAAAAGCCTTCTAACATTCTCCTGTCTACTGGAACTCCTAATCCTTATGGGTCAACTGTGTCATCGGCTCTGCAATCTGTGAGAAATTCTCTACGAACCTGCGGTTATACCCGGCCAATCCAAAAAATGCCTAACCTCTGCAACAAATGTCGGTGTCGGCCAAGACTCTACGATAGCTATCTTTTTCGGATCAATTGAAAGTTCTTCTCCGAGATAATGTGTCCAAGGATAGACACTCTATCAAGGCATAATTCGCACTTACTAAGCTTGGCATACAATCTCTCCTTCCTCAATACTTTCAATACAACTCTAAGTTGCTCCTCGAAATTAAAAAATAGGCTAGGGAGAAAAGGGATAAAAGTATTTACTATATAAGAATTCTAATACGGCTAGTCGTACCATTCTATTGTAGATATAGTGTTATAACCTATTCAATGATACTCGTCAGTTCACTCCTAGAAATTTCTCCTAATAGGCTCTACCATCTGATATCCAAGCACTCATACTCAACTCATAATCTTACTAGGATCTATTTCTAAGAAATCCGTTTCTAGCGACCCAACATCATAATCACCCCAATAATCTAGCTTAATTATATTCTATAATAGAATTATAAGGTTAGTCTATTTTAGTATTTAATAAGTACAAGGTAACGGGAACCTAAAGCTGGGTCAAAAAACCTATATACCAACTTCAAACAATGGTAGGGTCAAGCAAAGAAGGAAGGTTTGTCGAATTATTTCCAAGAACGGTATGAGGCCAAACAAGATGCATAAAACGTAGTCTAGGTAAGACTCGAGAACCATATATCATTGTGATTATGTTACGTGAAGTTACTACCACGCCAGTGTGCATCTGGCTGCAAATAACTTTTTTGTTCCATAATACGATGGATGGCTGCAGTGCACATCTGTCATGACAAATAATATAGGTTCTTGAGCTTATCTTGGCCAAATCCATGAAATACTTTCGAAATAACTTTTTACGAAAATATAGAAGAAAATGTCAACATGCATAGGATATGGTTCAAGTAGAATTCAAGAAACATATGTATCCATGATGCCATTATCTAAAGTCCTGCTTCGCTAGTATTTTTCTGGCTACAAAAACTATGATTTCGTAATACAAGAATAAATATAATTTCTCAAACTTTTTTTGGACCAATCGATAAGACACTTCAAATAACTTAGTGGAAGTGACTAGAAGAAATACTCAAGAAGTCAACTGGGAAGGGTTTAGTCAAATCTCGAGTAAGAAAGAACACAAAAGCAATCATGTTGAGAAGAAAATAACATGAAAGCAATCATGCTGAAGAGTTTGAGAAAAGTCTATAATCATGATTGTGGATGTATCCTCAAGTCCTATTCCTCAACCAATTGCAGGTTCGTAATAGTACGACTATCCTAGGTATCATCATGAATTTGCACAATTCGCGAAGACTCGACCTGCACTTATTACTTCTAGTGTCTGTGCCCTTCCTAATATGATAGTAAGAGGAAGATACGTCCACTACAAAGATTCGTCTTATTAGCACGAATAAATAAGGATTATGGTAGAACATAATCAAACTGGATGCAAATCAAGCAGTCAAGTGAGAGTTTGAAACAAAGTCAAGGAAGGTATCAAGCATGTGGATGTGATCCTATGGATCTTTCTTATTCTAATTGCAGGCTTACGTCGGTACAGTAATGTAATCGAAGTGATTAACGGACCTGCATGGGCCACCACAAAAATATGTAAATGCCCCAGTCCCAAAATACGTAGGACCAGGTATACGAATACATGCCAACAACACTTCACTAATGGACCAAACTGTGATACAAGTCCATTAGTGAAATACTTAAGCTGTAGATCATGATAACACCCAGAAATAAAATACAGTCCACACGTATATACATATATATATTTAATCACATCACAGAGTCCATAAAAAGATCAAGAATAAATAAGGAAATGTCTCAAATATCCAGCAATAAAAGTAATGAAGTCTATGCGGGTAAAACATCCTGAAACCACAGAGAAAGAAACAAAGTACAAATCAACTACAAGTCTGATGAAAAGAAAATGAAATAATGTAGCAAGGCTATGTATGAAGGTAACATGGTCATAAAAAAAATCCTCTGGCACTATCTCGTCCACCTGTGCCGGTACGCCTCCGGTCTTAGCTCTCGAACCATAAACCTTCGGGTAGTCTTCAGCTTCGCTTAAGCCTGGGGATAGCCAGGTCCTCAAGGGACTAGTAAGGTGCATAATATACATGCCAAAGGTACATAAATAAAAATATGAACTAAGTCAATCTACTGTATCCGTCTATGTGCTATGCAAGTGAGATACTTTTCTAGAATACCCGACCCCTTCCACTAAGGCTCACAAGCACCTCAGCAAGATATTGTCCCCAGTACCGTGTCATGGCACCAAGGATAATAAATTCTCGATAGTGATAATCCTTTACTCTGCTACAGAGATAAAGGTCACTAAACAACGGGCCACACGATAATAGGTCTGATATTGTAGTCAAGTTCTTCCTAATTCCCATGTCTAGAATCTAGCAATGTCAAGTCTGTACAATCATCTCAAAAGTAAAAGCAATACTGATAAAGAAATCTATAATGTTAACACGAGGTCAATACCACAAATAGTCATGTAAACCTCGCATTATTAATGTGTCCGTGTCCTGTGGTCAATCGTGTCAATAGACACATTAGTATGTACATAATGCCTAATGTCAATACTCGATATCACTATCATGACATCGATACCCGTCTGTAAATGGACACTAAGTATCAACGTCCTACTTCATGCAATGCTAATAAAAAAGAACTACAAAACAAAAATGAATAATCTGTAACGAAGGCAAGGCACGCTTGCCTGTAACTGCTGTCTACGGGTGGTCCTGACCAACTCCGGTGTCCTTGTCGATCCTTCCAAGCTCACCTATAATAATACACTATATTTAATATTCTATATCAACATACCATATATCAATTATATGACTATCTATGCCTCCTAGTTGCCATATCGTTGTTATGACACTACATCTATTATATAAATACATATTGGTACCAAATTCTCTCGTAAATACTTTACAATTATAAAAAAATAATATATTTAAATTCTAGAAATTATCTATAAATACCTATATATTGCTATAATTATATTTTTAATAGGGAAACCTTTTCACAAGAGGTCGTATGTCAATGCCACCTCTGACTTCCTCAATTCGACCCAATAATTTAGTCCCAAAATAATGATTAAATAAAATTAATAAATTCTTTAAAAATTCCAAAAATTAGTTAAAATAGTATTTATAATGTTAAACCTTGCACAACATAAAGTTTAATATGGATTCATGGAGTTTTGACACTTTTGGACACAAGAAAAGCAGAATTGTTCGGAGTTCGGTGACACGGCAAATGTCATGAATTTTTAAAAATAGCAAATGGATGGAAACCAAACTTTCAGATATGCATCGAAAATATCTCGATGTTTAGATTCTGAATAAAAATATAAGAAGTTAAAAAGTGAATATAGATAGGTAAAAAATAACCCGCAACATAATTCATCGGTTCTGGACACCCCGTCGTAGAATCGGCACCACGGGCAAACCGCTTAGAACTGGAGGATCTGGTGATCAAAGGTTGGAGTAGACATACAAAGGTAACTCTCAAATCTGGTTTGAGGAGAAACGGATGAGAAAAAGTGGGAGAAATATTGTCTAAAAGTCGACTAACCTGCTGTGACGTTTCAGACTTTGATTCGACTGAGTTTCAGCCCAAGTATCATGTTGTGCACCTCTCTAATGGACACAAGATTGCTCCTACGGTTGCTAAGGTGGAATATAATGTCAAGGGAGTTGCGGAAGTGGTGGTGATGGTGCAAAAATTGAGAGAAATTGGGGTTTTGAGAAGGAAAAGGGGGTCGGCTATAGGGGATTGGCCTTGTAGTGGTGGCTACTAGGTTTTGGGGGTTTTATGGAGTAGTGGGCTGTTATGAGAGAGAGGGATGGTTAGGGTTTGTTAGGTTTATATACTATTAGGGCATGGGTTTTGGTTTGATCTAATTTGGATATGATTTGGTTCTCCAAATAATACTATTATTAATAGGTTTCCTATTTTGGTTAGATGTTTGACCAAGCCAAATATATAAGTAAATATTACATATGGCTGTAATTAAACCTCTAAAATTCCCTTAAATATATATATACTTGGTTTTGGTACTCCTTATTAGGCTCTAACTAGTAGGGTTGACTAGGTTTGAGTCCAAGTAGCATTACGAGCCAAATTGGCAAAAATCAATTTAATGAATCTCATGTGACATTTGCGAATAAGTAGCACATGGGAACTTGATTGGTTGGAACATCCTAGGCATGTGCATTGTAGACTCAAAATGGATCAAAACTATATATTGGATCATACGGTTTCGATCTATTTCAAGTCCCAAAAATCAAATTGGAAGTTGAGCCTAGAATTATGATAAATAATCAAATGGTCTTAGTTGACCCGAAATCATGCGAAGCCACACGAATGTTGGAGAACAAATTTGGAAGGGACATGATATATCAAACTGAAGGTGGATGGGTCTAGAATTCAAATATGGAACTGGATTTGAGAAAACAATATTTATTGTGCTTCAAAAATCAAAGCTACAGTAAACTACTAACATAGTCATTATTGACTTTAATAAATTAAAATATACATATAAAATAATTAAAAATAAGATCAAAAAATTACTGGGATTACACTTAGTCATTAGAGATTCTTACATGACGTACTTAAAATCTGTGACCCTCGTCGATAACCCTCGTATGCTATAGAAGAGTGAATCATTCAATTTTCTCGGTACGTGTTTATCGTAGCTTTCCTCGCCAACTTAGAAGCACTAAGATGGGAAACGTAATCATTTATCCATTATTCAAAAAGTAAGGTACAATCTTTGAAATTGACACATTCCTTCCGTTTGGACTAATAAATCAGTGGTTTATAATGATTATTTCTATCTGTATTATTTTGGTGTCCTCTACCATGACTTTGGTATTCGGAGCGCAATACTAATTGTTACCTTCCAATAAATGTTATATGCAAGACCTAGCCAAGTCCAGCTTCATTTAGGCATATCATGTCCTACTCAAACATGTTTTCTTATACTCTATTTTTATGATATGACTTCTGGGTCAAAAAGGCCAACTATAACCATTACCGTAATATCGATGTACTTCCCGACTTCCATTAGAGACCCAACCTCGACTCAAATCTTTCGACCCAATATATAGTTGTGATCTACTTGGAGCCCACTATGCATCTGCCACTAGTGTGCCACTCAATTGAGTCCCCCTGGGCTATTTATACACAAAAGTCACAGAAGGCACATTTTCGGTCTTAAGGAACCTATTTAACCAATTTGACTGGGAGTTAGCCTAACCAATTGAGTTGGAACTTATTCTAGGTTACCCTAACCTAATAGAAATGGTTTAGATTGGTATTATAGGATTTAGTGCAGCCAATGTAGATTTTAACCCAAGAATCATTCAATCAAAGATTGATGTCAAATTAGGAAAACCACTAAAAACCAATTAAACCTATTTATGCATAACTCCATACTTGGACTACAAAACCTAACCATATGAAATGGGTCGCTACACCTATTATGTAGTCCCTATCTCTTTGTCCACGAATCCTCCTTCCAAATTCGTTAATCATATCTCTTCGTAGCTTATGTTATGCGATGAATGGAATGCCGCCATACCAACTTATTTTTGGTTATGCTCGACCAAGACCTCTCCTACTTCCTGGATAAAACATGGTCAATATATAAGCAAGGTTAAACAAGTAATACCTAGGCCTCCGTTAGAGTCCGAGACTATGGCCATAAATACCTCATGTTCTCCTACAACTCCTTAGAAATTTGACCTTCTTAGAAGTCCTATAAATGTGCTTCCCACGATTACCCAACTTCTACAAGTTGGATAGAGTCGTAAACTTCGTACACCCTATCCCTTAGAAGGTGACATCGAATTAGGAGTTCAATCGTAGAACGTCTCCTCCATCCTTCCATAGAATTTTTATATGGATTGACATACCCAACTATTCTTTCGTTCCTAACTTCTTTGTCCTCTTATATTAAGATTTATTTTAATTTCGAGGATGAAATTTCTATAAGTTGGGTAGGATGTGAACCCCTTGAATTCTTCTAATTTTTTTCCTATTGTTATTATTTAAAATTATTTAGGTATAATTTTGGTAGTTATCTAGACTAATTAAGATTATGGTTAAAGGTGTTTTTATTAGTATTAAGTATCAATCATAGTAAATATTTTATACATGTTATGGAATGGGATATTTTGTTTACAAAATATTTTTTTGTTTAATTTTAATTTATTTTTATATTTTAGGAATTTTAGAATTTATTACAGATTTTCTAGAGATTAATATTAAATATTACGTGATCAATTATTTTGTATGATGTATCAAAGGAGTAACTTTTACAAATTTATATACAATATATGTTGTAGTATTGTAAAGGTTTATTTTAGAAATTTTTAGTTTTTTTTTTAAAATGTTATAGGAATTATTAGCTATTAAGTATTATCTATTATTTATATATTAAAAAACTAAACCCTACTATGTTTCTTGCGAGAAATTTACGGAATTTCTTACGAGAACTAAATCTCCCTCATCCCCGACCCAACCAGCCTAGACGAACGAAAAAAAAACCCTAGTTTAAAACTCCTTCAAATCCTTATCAAATTTGTTCAATTTTTTTGCTCACAATCCTACTTTGAATTCTCCACTATTTAAACTTGATTCTAATCCAAATCTTGTTAAGAAATCTCTTTCAAAAACTTGGCTTAAAATAGGTGCATAAATTGAACAGATGGGTTTTCTCTTCAAAAAACCTACAAATTCCCCATATATACTACTCGCGATAACCCCGGAGAAAATTGTAATGCCCCACGACCTTGTTCGACCACCTGTCATTGGCCAAGAGCCATCGCCGTCGTCGAAAGGTCGCAAGAACAGGGAACCCTATTCCTTTTAACTACCACCAGGTACCCAACTTGCCATCTTGATTTCTTAGGTTCTGCATAACCGTTTCTCGAACTGTAAATTCCTAGGTAAAGCCTATATGACCCTCTTCAAACCCCGTCAATGGGAATTTGAGATCCAATAAGTTGATCAGAAAATTGAAGTAAAGATCGTCAAAAACCTGTTCAAAAATAGGGAATAAAATATTCCAAACACCCTACTTGGGGAACTGATTTATGTTAGGTCATTTAAATTTTTACAAAACTAATTGAACATAGTTCTAGAGAACTTATAAGACTTCAAAATCCTTTTTACAGAAGTCGATTTTGACGACTGTGTGCCAAAAAATCGATTTCCTTACATGTAAAAAAATGTTTTCAAAATTTAAAAAATTTAGAAAATTTTCTCGATACGCCGTGTGCTCTGACAAGCCGGGCGACGTGGTCATAACCCATGAGTATCGAAAGACGCGTAAGGATGTTGTTTCCGTGCGTGACGGAATCGAGGCATATCGATCGAGATTCACCGTATCAGCCTTTTTGCAAACTAGCCCATAACTTCGTACGTTCGTCATATTCAGACGACAGTTGCACCATTGGGACTGTGTCATTTTTTGGGTCTTGTATGCCAAGTTTGGTCAGATTCTGAGATGGTCGACCGAAACGCTATTTTGGCAGGTCCGCATTCTGATCCAACAGGCAAATTTATGCACGATCTACAGGAATCCAACTTTGGATATATGGTTGGATTCATATCGTCAAACCGGACCCGTAAACATATAGTTTGATAACTCTAGAGATCGTAGGTACTGGCACGCTTTTTGGTGCAAAGTGGGTCCAACAGCGAACATCGTTTTGATCCAAAATTATGATTTTTCCTCTGTGTCCATAATGAGACTTTTGGTTAGGCATTTCTAGACATTTTTTATACCAAAAAAGTTTGTGATGTTTATTTCAGCATCCGAGGACGTTTGTGGAAGATGGCTTTCTTTGCTTCACTGATCTGCCGGTTCGAGCTACTGGATACTGTCATTTTGCATACCACCTCAGGCAAGATACTTTGCCACTTACTGTCTATTTACTTTAGCTCTCATATTGCATGCCTTTATTATTATAACTTTTTTGTAAAATAAATTCAGCTACATTGTTATATTTAGATGCATTTCTACTGCCTAATTCTATTTCCTATTACTTAATTATTTCTATGCTCATTAAACCTAGATTTTAGTGACCACCTACATTCATTGGCCTTGACACATGTTTCCATGAGTCACGAGTCGTATATGGATCTCAAACTTATGTATCGACTGGCCAGCGGTACATATAAGATGAGCATTAAGATATAACTACTAAATTTGATTGCATGATAGAGACTGGTAGTTATTAGAGTTAGGACATTCGTAGGGAGAATACTATTGGACGTTGATCTCCAACCTATCTATCATAGACTCGGTCGCTACTGAGGAACGATAGGTAGACTATATGCTATAGACTTATGACTGGGGAATGGTATATAGACTTAGACTCGTGACTCAGGTACTTATTTCTTCGACTTGACTTGGAGGTTATGAGACCATGCACTATTCTCGATTGTATTACACCTAGAGTGGTTAGGTGACCTTATCTGTTAGGTATAGGCACTATTGATTTGTGTACTTATACCTGATCGCGGCTTAGAACCACAACTTATCGCAGACTAGTTTGCCACACCTTGTCCTTGTTTGGTTGTAGGTGTGGTTCACTGCTTCATTGAAAAGGTACTGAATCTTATTATGGTCTGGATACTATCGAATTATGGCATTGAAAGATACTTTATCATGGATTAGGGTGCCATCTCATGTCCTTGTTTAGTTAGGGAGACATGTTATGATCCAATTGACTTAGTATTGAGCAGTTTATATTCAGTCATATGACATGTTTATATGTATCTTGTTACATCCCTCTGAGGACCTGGTGATTTCTCCAGGTTGTGTATGTTTCTTGACTATCTGCAGGTGTTCTAGCCAATGCGATGATCTTCTCTATTCCTTCGAAGATGATGGCTCTTGGATCGTCCATACGACTCTTGCCAAATCATTTCTTTATTTATGTATTATTTCTCCTATTAGTTGGTATTAGATTTGTCTCCGCCTAACATCTTGTACAAATGACAATTCATATTGATTATAATATCTTTTATTCTTATATTTTATGGATGAGATTAATTTATGGTTATACTGTATTTTACAACTTACGTATATTTATTATACGGCTGTCATGTCTATGTACCTAGTCCTACGTATTTTAGGACCAGAGATGATCACGCAGACAGTGAAGATAGTTTAGATGATCAAATAGTAGCTTCGAGTTGTACAGGATAGGCATCGTCATTGGGCAGACCAACATCGGAGACCCTTCCAATTTGGTGTCGGTGACCAAGTGTTTATGGGGATTTTGCTTACTCGGGGAGTCATTAGATTTGGATCCCGGGAAAGGTTAGGCTGCGATACATTGTTCTTTTTGATATTTTTGTACGGGTAGGCGATGTTTCTTATCGTCTCGCCCTTCCACCTTCTCTACGTGATGTACATGATTTTTTTATGTATGTCAGCTGCGTAGGTATATCCCGAATCTGAGCCACGTCCTCGACCATTCCGAGCTAGTCGTTGGTATTGACTTGACTTACGAGGAGCAACTATTATCCATTTTGGATTGGAGAGAGAATGTGCTCAAGAACTGAGCTATTAAGCTTGTCCGTGTCACTTGGAGCCATCACACCCCGAAAGAGTCGACATGGGACCGTGAGGATGAGATTAGGTCTCGACATCGCACTTGTTCAACTCAGAAGGTATATCCAATTCTTATGCCTTCACACCTTGATTTCGTGCTTGGTTAGCACTATATGGCTGGTGACTTATTGCATAAATGATTGATGTGATTACATGTGCAGTTAGGCTTGTAGTTGGTACATTGATTGTCCTAATTTTATTTATCCAGTCTTGGTTGAAATTTCGAAGACAATTTTTTTTCCAGGAGGGTAGAGATGTCACTCCCCGTTCCCGATCTATGTATTTTCTTGCACTACTCCTGCACATAGTATATGGTATCCGTAACATGAACACCTGTACCCTCTATTTATACCTGATTATAGCACAGAACAGTGTCTTGTCGCAGAGTAGTATGCCACCCCTTGTCCTTGTCTGGTTGTAGGTGTGGTTCACTGCCTCGATGATAAAATAACTGGACCATGTTGTGATCCAAATTATTTTATAATGTAGAATGACATGCAGAGTAGATTAGTATGGTTAGGGTTTAGTGAAGCCACCCCCATCTCCATGTAAATAATATCTTCCATTCTTTCTCTCCATTCACTCTCATTTACTTCTTCCAACCAACCCATAGGCAAGTACATCTTGCACTAATGGAGAGACTACTTGCCTTTTTATTTTCTTTGATTTATTTATATTTTACTAGTCTATATTATGTATCTAAACCTTCTTTACACATTTAGTTCTTGGAGTTTTTGGATTTGATGGCTAGTTTAGTGTAGATCTAAGATTGAATATTAGGTTTTTTTTTGGATTTTATTTGGGGGAAATGATGTCCTAAAAGTGCTTATTCTTGAAAACTAGTTGCTTCATATGGTAGAGAATTTGATTTTATGCAGTTTTGGTTTTTTTTTGTCTTCAGATTTTGAGTCCTGGAACACAAGTTATGGTCATTGGCAGTTTTTGGAACTTCTATGGCAGACTTGTTGTTTGGGACGATGACCCTTCACATGCTTAGTAGGCTATGCGGTAGAAATGCTAAGTTGCCATAAAACTTGCCGTATGAACCCTGTCAGGATGTACAAAAATTGCATGCTTGATTACTATGCGCCTATGGACATCTTGCACCTATGATTGCTATGGGTCTATGATCGCTATACGGTATGGTTGCTATGCACCTATGGACATCTTGCACAAATGATTGCTATGCGTCTATGGTCGCTATGCGTCTAGGGTTGCTATCCGCCTGCTAATGGTCGGACGTCTGGCTATGTCATGCACTTGGTTTCTGTCGGAACCCGACCACCATATGTGACTGTCAGCCCTATGTGCTTGTTTTTGTTGGATTTATATTTTAGATGATTAGATTACTTGTCCTGGCCCTAGTCAATGGTGAGTAGCTTAGCCTCTGTGTCCCGTACGCCTATGTATTCTTATGTGCCTATGTGACCCAAGTGCCAAGAGATTTCTATGCGCCTACTTGGCTTGACCATGTTCCTGACATGATTACCTGTATAAGTACTGGCATTTTCTATGTATGTACTGTGTACAATTCTATGTGTGCACTGTTGTGCTAATCTACGTCCTAAGTGATCCTACATGTTAAATGTCAGTACATTTATGTTTCCAGCACAGTCTTGGTAATCATTCAGTAGTATTGGCGTGGTATGATGATTGCTTGATTGACGCATTATACTAAGGACGGATCCAGATTCGGGACTCTATGAGCCGATATGCATTCATACTTAGGGTACACGTACTAAGGTATGATATCTAGGAGGATGATCATGTGACCACGACATGTGATTTTAAGACCAATTTAGGGTTAAACTAAGTAACTTAACTTGATAGAAGCATTCGGTGGTAACAGAATCCCGAGGCCGTGTTATGCTAACCACCTCCCAGACATCAGTCATGGCGTGCAGGCTGGCTGCCACGGATATGGTTTAACAATCTCCATTAGGGGATGGCGACATTCGACTACTATGTACTATGTGTTAGATGTTCCACACGGTGGCCTTGCAAGGGACCGGTGTGTATTCTTCATGCTAAGCATTATTATTGGACCGTCTAGCCTTGCTGGAACTAACACGATCAGAGGATTCCTATATATAAGCATTACTAGGATAACCCAGAAAAATCATAGAAAGCTGTAGGGATAATTGGCCGTCTGTAAATTAACTTGCTTGTGATATGTTCCTTCTATTAGTAGCCGAGGAATATGGACCGTATTAGTAAGAGGTCCAACCCATGTCCTTGTTTGGTTGTTGGGTTGGGCTATTGTGCTATGACAGGCTATGGTTCAAAGTTACAAAAATAGAAGCCAATAACCTGACTGTGATTATATGATATACTTTATATCGGCACTTTGTCCTTATTTGGTTGTAGGGGTGTCGTATAGCCTGGATAATATGGCATAAGCCTATAATCCTTGGCCAGGTCTTACTTGTTGCTCTGGATTTTTCTCTTTCATATGTGCTCCCTTGTAGTACTTGCTATTCTGGGCTGACCCCGCTCATTTTGTTTGGCCATATTTCGTAGCACCTCCTGAGGATCCAGCTTTTTTCCTAGAAGATGGTGCATACTAGAAGCATGGCCGTTGGAGGACAAAAGTGGGTTCTTTCTTAACCATTATGATATCATCATTTTGTACTATAGCGTTTAGCCACCGGCACATATTTAGCCGGTAGTTAGGGATATTTAGTTTTCTTTACATAATTGTAATTAATTAGACTGTAGCTGAATATAGTTATGTACTATTGACTCTCAGTGCTAATGATATTTTTGTAAGGCAAGTTCTTATGATCATTTTGATGAAGCGTTGGGAACGCCTTACTGCTTTATCTTATATGATTATTAATTGTTGATTCTTGATTGAATGGTTGAGACATAATTGTTCTGTGTGACCCTAGGAGACTTGATTGTTGATTGTACCCCCAAGTCTAGTGACAACCGTGTTCACTGTATGATATCTTCGTACCTTATATGGGGTAACAGGCTATGTCCGTCTCTGTATTTCGGTATTGGGGCATGACAATGCTACCATATGTTTTGTTACTTATAGCTTATAATAATGTGTCATTTCATTGTCTATAGGCTAAATCAAGGTTATGTCTATACATCAACAAACCCATACGAAACTATAATTTGTTAAGGGTAGCATGTGGGGATGACAATGCTAATGGTAGTCAATCTAGCTCCTACTATCACTCAAAATAAGTCATATTAGCGACGCTTAAAAATGTCGCTAAATTAGGAAAAAAAATTCGCTAAATTAGGAAAAAAATGTCGCTAATTGAAATTAGCGACATAATCGACGACGTCCACAATTAGTCGTGCTTCATCAAGTCGCTGACCACCAAAACGTAGCAATATCGACATGTCAATTTTCCAACTTTGATCTTGAATCGGATCGAACCATTCATACTTGAATAACACGATTTTAGTAGGTTCTGTTCCATTTTTATATGTCAACTCCATAATATCTCGTAAGATGCCAAAAAAAATTATTGCATGGTGTGGACACACACAAAAAAGAAGAAAAAATGCTATCTTTTCTTATTGGCGCAAGGCATCACAAATCGAGTATGCCTGAGAGATCTTGCACTGAAGATCCCCGAGTACAAAATGAATTCTGGGGAATGGGACGATGGAGATCGAGCAACAGTTGCTCCTTTACTCTGTTGACACTCCAATTACAAAAGTGGGAGAAAACTTAAGAAAATTGCTAACTCTCGGCTCACTGGCAAGAAGGGCGGCAATTTGGCTCTTGAAATGCTCTTCGTTCTGTCTGTTTTTGAAGATGTATGAGACCCCTATTTATAGTCGTTTTGCACTGAAATGACTGTTATGCTCCCACAGGTAAAAAATATACTGATTTTACTGTGGGCGTATAACACCCCTTTGGGCGCATAGGGTGTAGGCGCATGGACATTGGATGATCGTGGGTAGATCGTGGGTTGACGTGGCCGCATGCTTCGGTACACGATTGCTCGTGGAGACTGACGTGGCCGCATGCTCTGGTGCACGATTGATCGTAGATGTTGACTGAGTCGTAGGGATCTGCTGTCTTGGGCGTATAGTGTGGGAGTAAGTTTATGCGGCCACACTTGGGTGCATGTTTGATCTGCATGAAAATAATGTGGGCACATAGCTCCTCTTCGATTATGTGGGTGCATAGCTCCTCTTCGATCATGTGGGCGCATAGACTCCCTTTGGTTCTGTGGGCGTATAGCCCCCTTTTGGTTATGTGGGTGCATAGCTCCTTTTGTTGGATACATAGTCTTGTATTTTTCATGCTTCTACAAGACCCCCTTCAAAGTTTTTGAGACTCAAACGAGTGCCGGAATACTTCGAAAGAAGCATGGAAAAAAATATCTTCACGAGCTTCATGGGCTCATGATAGGAATGACCCCTTTGGGCGCATAGGTGTTTGTCAGGCTATCGAAATGTGGTTGAGATCTTCCTTGGAAATCTGAAGCGATAGACTCATTTTGGAACAGAATTTGAAAAGGTCCGCTCTTTATGCGATGTTTCATGCGTAGTCTGCATCAGCAAATAGCAGGCACATAATCTGTAAAAGAATATCTCTGCGTAGGCGCATAGATCGTGTGGGCGCATAGACCATGTGGGCGCATAGGCCATGTGGGCGCATAATTCCCCGTTCGTGCCTATAAATAGGCCTTGAAGAGTGAAAGTTCATTCTCTCTAATTTTTTCTCAGAATTTTCAAAGAGTTTTTTTTCTTTACTCTCTTTCGAGCAATTATGTCTCCCAAGGCTGCTTCGACTCCCAAGAAGTCTGCGAAGGGCAAGAAGGCTGCAACATCTAGTTCTCCTCCTTTGGCAGCGTCTCATCTGGTTCAAGACCCCATCCTAGGTGAGGCGATGTCTCAAAAAATGAAGTCTCGAGCGTTAATTTCTGACGCTCGGACTTTTTCTGCTTGGGCGCATAACCATAGATATGTGCCCAAAGCAAACACTTTCTTTGTTAGCAGTCTTATGCGCTAACAGATGCATGCGCCCACGCACTTTGTTGTGTTATGCTCCTATGCACTTGGTTGTGTCATGCGCCCACACACTTTGTTGTGTTATGCGCCCACACAAAACATGTGCTTATGCGCCCACAGGCCCTTGCGCATAACGTCAGGGCGCATAGAATTTCTCAGTACTTTGCTCTCTTTTTTGTAGATTCTAAGTCTGACTTTTTCTTATGTCTTCGCAGTTGACATGGTTGTCCCGACTCTTGGTGGGATTCCTCTTGGCTCTGCCTGCCATGCTCTGGATTCAAGCCTCGTCACCGCAATGGTAAAAAATGCTCAGGTAAAGATCAGCCATGACCAGCCTTCGGTGCGGGTGATCGCTATGCTTGAACAGGACAAAATATTCTTGAAGCAGATGATGAATGATAAGAAGTTCACACTCGGAGGGGCACGGAGCTTTAAGAGTCCGTACTTCTTGTTTGGTGACAGCCTAGGATTTGAGGACGAAGAGACGATATGTCTAAAAGACCCTCTGGTGGTCAGGTTAAATAACCAAATGATATGGTTACCATCGATGAAGCGCCAATACCCTCTATCAGCGTTGACTGATCTAGCTGTGCGGAGGCAAATGAAATAGGACCTGACCCCTGAACTGCATGGGGTCATTTTTGGCAGGATCCAATTCAACTCTGGTGACCGAAAGAAGGACACTTTCAAGTGTGTCAAGGGCTCCACGTCCTACTCTACGAGGGGGCTGCATCCTGGGGCCATAATAAACGATTTCCCGACTGATCTTCACCCTTACGCTGCTGAAACTCTCTCCAACTTGATTCTTTCAAAGAAAGAGTCGTATCCGGGAGGGAAGTTACGGATGGAAGGTTGGAGATACTCTATCCCGTTTTGGAGCAGCCTTACTGAATGGGTGCTCTCGACTTATAAGGCCACCCTAAAAGCTACCAGCCTTTTTTATGCCGTTAGAGCTGCCCAATATGGCATAAAGGTTAATTGGCCTATGTTTATCTCGTTGGTGTAGTTGTAAACCTATCACATATGTACCTTCTTCACTCCAGGTAGGGAGATGGGTCTGGCTCTTCACAAGATACAGGCGATATCAAAACTTCCCTAGGGGACCGAGCCATACGAGGAATACGTCCTCTGTGATGAGGAGCTCTTGGATTTGGAGAGAGAGAACTCTGAGATGATGGAGGTATACAAAGAGTTACTCTGTCACCTCTTCATTTGTCACCAGGTCACCAAGAAGGGTAAGACTGAGGGGTCCCTTCCCCATACGAGAGCCTGAACCAACTATATCTTCTTTAGAGAAGAAGGAGACGGCCCAGTCTCTTTCTCGACTCGCAAGCCATCGACAAAATCGAAGATAGAGCAATTGATGATAGATGACGGGGCAGTAGACACTGAGGATAGTGATGATCCCGAGGAGAACTTCCCGGTTTATCACTTTTTCAAGCAGGCCGAGTTTAAGTTGTCGGAAAAGGCTGTGCCAGCCGCCTTTCTGATGATATGGCTCCGCGATTGTGTAGTCCCGGGTGGTTCAGGGTCTATTGAAAGGATAAGCCGGGGTATGATACTTTCGGCTGTAAAGCTGGCGTTTGGATACCAGTTTGCCCTGCTTTCTGCGATGGTCTGCGCCATCCAACGAGGCTTGCAATACTTTGTTGTTAACGCGGTGACACCCGATGGTAGAAATGATTTTGTCAGGACTGAATTTCCTTTTCATTACCTGATGGGATGGCTGGTGCTGTACTATCCCAGATTAATGAATGCCGGGCTGATAGTAGACTCTTTGGTGGAAGATGCCTTTCTTTGGAGATTCAAAGATGCAGACTGGACCGTCGCGAGGTGCCTGTTTGCAGGAAGCCTTTGAGTTTCTTGCAGAATTATGAATTCTTCAGAGTGCCACCTCCGTCTGGTAGTGGCCGTGCAGGAGACACTTTAGTAGATAAGGGAGCACTCACTACTAGCCTTCCTATTGGGGCGTTCCGTTGGCTCCTGTCTATCAGGCCTTTCCATCTGGTGCTCAGGAATATGAACCACACTATCCTGGAACCTTATCTGCCGAGTCACTTTGTACGGTAGTTCATCTACAGCCAGCTTCTTTTGGGAAACCCCAGCCCTCATCTATAGTCGATAGGAAGCCTGATCGACGGGGCACGTGCATGGGGCTACTACAATGCTGGATGTACGGGGGCAATTTTTACCTTGCCAGAAGATAAGCCTGAAACCCACATGCTCTTTGCTGCTGCCAAGTTCTATATTCAGGTCAATACCCTTCATTCTCGGTATGACCATGAGCAGAGTTTAATATCGGGGACTAGGCTTGCCCCCACTCTTGTCGATATAGGACGAGTGCGTGCAATGGGGGGTTACAGAAGGGAAGGTACCGCACCCACAGCTGAGCCGGCTGCAGTGCCACTGCAGAGAGTCGCTCTTGAGGAGCCTGTTGTTACAGCACCTCAGAGAGAGGATATTGAGGAACCTCTTCCTGATATTCCTCATAAGAGGAAAGCTTCCACTGAGCTGTCACGACCCGCACCCTAGAGTAAGGGCACGAGAAGTAGGTACGTCCATCCTACACCGCAGTGTCGACGTAGAACGCTATCCTAGGCAATCATCTAACAATATATAAGGTACCTGTACAGTATATACACTCCGAATGGAGGTGACATAGCAAATACAGTCTCAATCACATCTAAGGTAGAATACGATAAAAGATAGATAGATATGAAATGAAATGAAACCACAGAGATACAACCAGATAGAGTTCTAAGTGTCTAAGACAACACAAATCCAGATAACATCTCAAAATCCCATATACAGTAATCCTGAATAAATACAATGAAAGACATCCTAGACTAAGGGAGTGTCATCCACTGCTAAGGGGTCCTCCTGCTGGTCCAGGTCACAACAGTCCTCTAGGGTAGTCCCGTAATATGTGGAACAGAACGCCTCAGCCTCGACCTCTGTAATATTTTCAACAGGTCCAGTCAGGACAGGAGCGAGCACAGTACATCTCAACAAATCATAACAGATTAGGAAATATAAACATGCTAGAGAGTAAGATACATGAAACTGAAAGAACAACATGATGTAAAAGAGAGACTGTAAGTAAATAGCTACAATATATATAAGTGAACTATCGGTGCTAGTGATTCAGAGTACAAGATGGTTATATAAACGATACGATATTGTACACGAGTAATCTACAGAGGTTGTACACGAGTAATCTACAAGATTTAATACATAACCACTTCTACTCCCCCGCCCCAATCAATACACAAGGATTCAGTCAAGTTATGTTATTGCACACGAAGTATAGTTGTACACGATGATCATGTGAGCACATGAGTATACACGATTTTACACTATTTGTACACGAATAACACGAACACAAGGAGTACACGATGCTCATGATAAAGTACACGAACATGAAATACCCGATGTATCCGCTAAGGGGGTAACATCGCACGACAAGATCCATATCGTACTAATCCGTGTTACCAACGTGTCAGCATCAAGTAAAGTAATCTAAAGCAGAAAATATAATCCTAAACAAGATATGAAATGATCAAAGAATGTACTCGCTTGGTATCCTGAATATCCGAAGAGAATATACTGTCCGAGGAGTGGTGTCTGTCTCCTATAGAATAGTACAAGTCACTACATGTCTAAAATAATATAACAGACTGCTACAATGCATCTACATGATGTTCGGGGTCAATCTAGGCTAAAGTCAACCTTTGGTCAACTCTAGTCAACTATATTAGTCAAACTATGTCAAGCCTAACCCAAACAAGTCCCACTAAGCCTAACCAGCCTATTCTAGCAAGCACACATCAAAACTAGGCTATACGAACCAACCACACACATTCATTGGTGTACACATGCCATACACATAGGCTATGAGCCATATATAGCATATAGGCCATATGGGCTATATCACATATTCCCACACATACATATATACTAATTTAATATAATACCATACACATACATATGTTTATACAACATTATTATTTATCAAGCATATAGAATATGTTTATATATACATATAGTGAGATAGAGAGGGGGATACATGGCATGTGTGTGTGGTATTGGAAACCAGTATAATGTTGATAGCTAATAGGGTGTGTGATATAGTGTAATAGGAAAAATAGTAGAGTGTCCATGGGTGTGTGAGACAATGTGATACAACATGTTTTCAGGATTTACATAGAGTAGAGAGTGTGTGTGTTAATGTGGCATGTGTGCATGGTGTTATAGCTAGGGTGAGTGAGTGAGTGTATATGATAGTGTTTACATGAAACATGAGCAATGTGACAATGTGTGTGTATCAGAATTTAAAGTGTAATAGGAACTGGAAAACAGTGGATAGTTTTCAAGAAATTCAAGTTCCCATGACAGTTAGCTAATAGTGTAATGGAATGTATGTGTATATGGAAACAATAGAGTGTGTAATATCTTAGGTTGGATGTGTAATAACAGTAAAATCTTAGGAAATAGTTCACTTGACAGTACTCAGGAAATGGCAAAATGACAGTTAGTAAATAGGGTTATTCAGATTTATAGCTAACAGTGTATAGGAAACCTGTGTACAAAATCTCAGGAAAACAATGTAACATGGAATCAGTGAAGGTGCACATAATCTTAGGAATAGTTCTCAGGAAAACTGAGAAACAAGTGACAGTTTACATTTCATCCCAAACCAATTTGAAAACCCAACTCTCAAACACAAAACTTAAACCGTCATTTCAGTAATCTAATACACATGTATATGGATTAATCTTGGTAATTAACATTATAAAACAGTTTAAATATACAACCTAAATTCAGGAAAAATCGAAACAGTGCACTGTGTATCAGTGAACAATGGGAATACCCAAATCGAAATCGAAATCAAAAATGCCATGTAAACTCAATCTAAGGGTTGGTAAACCATACCCCACATGTGTACGTGTCACACATAGGGTCTGTGTCCAACCAAGTGGACACAACCATGTCCACGACACCAAAACACCATACGAGCACTGAGACAGGATACAGCGTCGTGCACGCGTGCACACGTATCCAGCGCACGACACAGGCCACGTGGGGACACGTGGCCGTGTACACGTGTGCGTCAGGGGTAGGGCTACCCTACTGTTACCCTGCACTGTGTCCAAAATACGTGTCTAGCCGTGTGTTAGTAGCTAAATACGTGCGGTTCAGTCTGTTCGTGCAACCAGTGTGGGGAGGAGAACTCCTCGCACACTCAACCACTTGAGCTCAGATTTAGGAAGGCCAATTTTAGTCAGTGCCCTGACATCCTTCCAAAAAATGGCGTGTCCTCGTGTCCTCTACAGTGAGCAATTGAGCCCGAGTAGCAGGATACTGCCCACGGTTCAGCCACAGCGTATTCGTGTCCTTGTGTAGACACGACACGACTCTAAAATTAGTGAGCAAGGATACGAATCAATAAGCAAACCCTAGATCTAGAATTTCATTCAAAAATATTTCAAAAATTAGCACAAAACGATGGTTGTGGCATTTCCACAAACACCTAGCCTATGGGTTTGATACGTGTCCGATACGGACACGAAACCTAATGCAAATGACACTAATCCTTCCCTACAGCTAGGGGACACCTAGATCTAGGCTACCATGCAATAAAATCAGAATAAAAATGGAATTAGAGGGGTTTACCTATAGGTTGCAAGGATCAAGAAAAAGCCCCAAATTAAACGGTTCCCCTTACTAGTCAAATCCTCCCAATTGCTCTAAAACTAAAATTGCTCCTGAAAATCAGCAAGTAGAGGTAGATTAGAATTATATGCAAAAGTTTTGGATCAAAAAGGATTAAAAATGAATTTACTATGAATTTTGGAAAGTGGAGATTTACCTTTCTTTCTAAAACTTGGTTGAGCACAAATGAGGCAAGAACAAGGAGAGGAGACATTAAATAGGGGTGGGAAATCCTAGTTGGCCAGCCATGGGTTGCTTAGCTAGGGTTTGGGGTTAAATCATGGTCCTATGGGCTTAAGTCACAAGTCATGAAATGATTAATCACAAGTCATGAAATTATTTCACTTAATCTTGATTCTCCAATTTAAAACTAGATTCTAAGTGACTAAAAATAGGTTAACTTAAGTTAGACTAGGGTCACCATAGCTAGGGTTAGCTTCTAGGCTAGTCTACTAAGTCTCCATAAGTCAAGTCAAAGATAGCAATCACCAATTCAATAAATTAATTAAAAATTCAAAAATTCACCAAATGACCAAAATTCCCTCAAGCTAAAATATGGTAGTGACAAATCTACCCTCCTTAAAATAATTTTGTCCTTAAAATTAAATGTCAAAACTGAACAGATGAGAAGGATAGACAATCATACCTCAGGGTCCAAACAGATATGGGTATCGCTCATGCATCTCATCCTTCCGTTCCCATGTAGACTCTCCTGGAGAATGATGCCGCCATGCGACGCGAACCAAGGGTATCACCTGGTTTCTCAGTACCTTCTCTCAGTGATCCAAAATCTCCACAGGCTGCTCTGGATAACTGAGAGTAGGTTCCAGCTCAATCTCCGAATGATCAAGTACATGGCTAGGGTCAGCCACGCACCGTCTCAACTGTGATACGTAGAATACGTTGTGGACACCCACTAGTGCAGGTGGCAAGTCTAGCCTGTAAGCCACGTCACTGACCCTCCCGCTGATCCCGAAAGGTCCGATGAAGCGCGGGCTAAGCTTCCCACCTCCACCAAAATGTATGGTACCACGAGTTGGAGATAACCGCAGAAAAACTATATCTCCAACCTAATCACAAACAAGGTCTCAAGTTACTAAATAATCAAACATGGTTAATCAAACAAAAATAAATAACAACCTACTTCTAATCCTATCTCTAATCTGTACCTCAAACTCCAACGGCCTTCGGTGGCTATCGGCCCAGTGCCGATGTCTGTCCTGCGCCACACGAAGTCTGTCCCTGATGAGCTTCACCTTCTCGGCTGTGTCAACAACCATCTCAGGTCCCAATAAAGCTTGCTCTCCAACATCATCCCAAGATAAGGGTGTACGCCATCTACGCCCGTACAGAGCCTCGAAAGGTGACATCTCAATGCTGGCCTGATAACTGTTGTTGTAAGCAAACTCCACCAGGTGTAGGTGATCCTCCCAGGAACCTCCAAAATCCAAGTCGTATGTCCGCAGCATGTCCTCGAGCGTCTGAATAGTCCTCTCTGACTGTTCGTCCGTCTGGGGGTGGTATGCAGTACTAAACTTGAGCTGAGTGCCCAAACTAGTCTGCAGACTCCTCCAGAAATGGAAAGTAAAGCGACTATCCCGATCTGAGATAATGCTGAAGGGAACCCCATGAATCCTGACAATCTACCGTATGTACATCTTTGCAAGCCTCTCTGTAGACATACCCACCTTGAAAGGCAAAAAGTGGGCCGATTTGGTCAACCTGCCAACGATGACCCAAATCGCGTCTTTCACTCCTGGTGTACGTGGCAATCCAGATACAAAATCCATCGTGATATGCTTCCACTTCCACTCTGGCATGGGCAATGGCTGCAATAATCTTCCTGGCCTCTTCCTCCCTACCTTGACCTGCTGACAGACCAAGCATCTGGCTACAAAACGAGCTACCTCCCGTTTTATCCCATTCTACCAGACGTGCTCTGTCGGATCTCTGTACATCTTATTAGCACTAGGATGTATAGAGTACTGAGATCTGTGAGCCTCCTGTATGACCTGCTCCCTGAGCTCTCTACTAGACATACACAGCCTGGAACTGTGCCTCAAAGTGCCATCCTCTGCAAGAGAAAACCCATAATCCACTAGCCCTGCTCGAACCTGCTCTCGGATACACCGCAGAGCAACATCCTCGAACTGCGTCGACTTGATCCTCTCCATCAAGTCCGACTGAATCTGAAGGCCCCATATCTGCATCTGAACTCCAGGCACAATCACCTCAATCCCCAGGCTCTCCAAGTCTGCTAGCAAGTGACGGTCCATAGTCAAACACATGGCTATCGGATACCTACTCAAGACATCGACAACCACGTTGGCCTTCACTGGGTGATACTGTAGTGAGATGTCGAAGTCCTTCATCAGCTCTAGCCACCTACGCTGCCTCATGTTGAGCTCTTTCTATGTAAACACGTACTTTAAGCTCTTATGATCTGTAAAGATCTCCACCCTCTCTACATAAAAGTAGTGCTTCCACAACTTCAGAGCAAAAATCACTGCTGCCAACTCCAAGTCATGGGTAGGGTAGTTCTTCTCATGGGGACGTAACTGCCTGGAAGCATAGGCAATCACCTTCCCATGCTGCTGCAAGACACAACCCAATCCCTTCCCTAAAGCATCACTATAGATATTAAATCCTCCTGAACCTGAAGGCAATGTCAGAATCAGAGCTATCGTAAGCCGCTTTTTCAACTCATCAAAAGCAGCCTGACATTCCTCTGACCAAACAAACTCAGCATCCTTCCGGGTCATCCTAGTCAACGGCTCTGCAATCTGAGAGAAATCCTGCACGAACCTCCTGTAATATCCTGCCATCCCCAAGAAGCTCCTGATCTCTGCTACTGAACTCGGCGCCGACCAAGCCTCAACTGCTGTGATCTTCTTCGGGTCTACTGAGATCCCATCTCCAGTAACCACATGACCCAAGAAGTCAACTCTATCTTGGAAGAACTCGCACTTTGAGAGCTTGCCATACAACCTCTCCCTCCTGAGTGTCTCCTGAACCACTCTCAAGTGCTCTTCGTACTCCTCTTCGGTCTTCGAATACACCAGGATATCATCGATGAACACCACCACGAACTTGTCCAAGTACTGGTGGAACATCTTGTTCATCAAGTTCATAAATACTGTCGGTGCGTTGGTCAGCCCAAATGGCATAACCAAGAACTCGAACTGCCTATACCGCGTCCTGAAAGTAGTCTTCGAAATATCCTCCTTCTTCACCTTCACCTGGTGATAACCTGACCTCAAATCAATCTTGGAGAAAACCTGAGCTCCGTTCAACTGATCAAAGAGATCATCGATCCGCGACAGTGGGTATCTGTTCTTGATCGTCAGGTTGTTGAGTGCCCTATTGTCGATACACATTCGTACCGACCCATCCTTCTTGGCTATAAAAAGTACCAGTGCACCCCAAGGTGAAGAACTCGATCGAATGAAGTCCTTGTCCTATAGCTCATCTACCTGCTTCTTCAGTTCCACCAACTCACTGTTGTTCACTCGACAGACATGCTGAGAAATCGGTTCTGCACCGGGAACCAAGTCTATCGAGAACTCAACATCCCTGTCTGGTGGAAGCCCTGGCAACTCCTCCAGAAAGACGTCCATAAACTCTGCAATCAAAGGATGTTGAGCCACCTGCTTCTCAACTGAAGCTCCGCAGAAAAGTCTGCTGTCCTGCTCCGCCTGCCGTCGGGTGTACTCGAACTCTAGCTCTTCTGGCACTCCAAACAGAACTGTACCCCCTCGGCAATCAATGCTGGCGTGATGCCTGCTCAGCCAATCCATACCTAATACGATATCGTAGTTCGGTAGTGGCATGACGAGCAGACTCACCTCTAACTCCTGGCCTCCCAAAATAATGCTCCGTCCTCTGTAAACATCACTCACGAGGATAACACCACCCCCGGTCGTGATCTTGCAGGTCCTAGGAAATGGTTCAGATACAAGGATGTGTCTAATAACAAATGATACTGACATAAAACTGTAGGAAGCCCCGGAATCAAATAGAACGAAAGCTGGAATGGAGTCGAGAAGAACCGAACCTGGAATCAAGTCCCCAATGGCCTCTGTATCCTCGGCCGCCATGGCGAAAGCTCGCCCCTGCTGATCTCCCCGAGCCTGCTGCTGATGCTGGAGGAACCTCTGCTACTGAGTCTGCAGTGGTCCCTTCAACTGGCCTACTGGAGCCTTGGCTCCTCCATCTCCTCCTGGTACTGGACGCATCGATGCTACTGGACAGTCTCTCATCTAATGGTCCGATGATCCACACATCAGGTATCTCCCAAGCCTCTTCCTGCAGTCATCCCACCTGTGCCCAGGCTTCTTGTAGAAGGTACAACTGATAGCCTGCTATCTCGGTGCCTGCTGTTGCCTCCTCGGCTGCTGATGCTGCACCTGCTAGAAAGGTGCCCGGCCCTGCTGCTGAAACTACTGCTAATGTACTGGCCTCTGCGGCTGCTGGTGCCCGCTGCTGCTAGCTCCTTGGAAGTCCCGACCTCTCTTCAGCTTCAACCCCAGGTCGTCCTCCGCTGCCATAGTTCTAGAAAAGATCTTCGCGAAGGTAGCGTTCCGGTCACTCTCAGTCAGTGACCGAGCCTTCCTAATCAACCCTCGGTGGAACTTCCTCGCCTTCGTCTTCTCCGTCAGATCATCAATGAACCGGGCCAACCGACAAAACTCTCCGACGTACTCAGCAACTGTTTGGTTCCCCTGAACCAGACTCTCAAACTATGCCTCAATGCCTCTTAGTACCACATCTGGGAAGAACTGTTCCTTGAATAGCTCTGTGAACTGCTCCCAAGTCTGACCCTCAACTTCCACTCTGGGATCTGTCTGGTACCAGGTACGGGCTAAGTCCTGTATCTGACTGCCCGCCGCCTCGATATAAAGTCGGGCTGGTATCTCCGCCAGCCGAAAAATCTCCTCGATATGCTCAATCCAATCATCTGTATAGTAAATGCCCTCGGTGCCCAGGAACTCTCTAGGATGCATCTTCTGAAAGTCCTGGATATCTTTCTCCCTCCGACGGGGCTGCTGTTGTGCCCCCTGAGCAGTAACCATCTCTACAGTCGTACGGACCAGCTGATGTGCCTCGTCAATCCCCTGACGGAAGTCGGCAGTCTGATGCTGCTGTTGCTGATGAGACTCCAGAATCCTCTCCATGAAGGAGAAGAGATGAGCAGCATCTACCATTCGCACATACGGAGGCTACTACGGCAGAAGGATCTCAGGAAGCACCGGGCTCTGCCTCCTGACTGGTGGAGTTGCTCCTCCGAAAGCTGCATAAATACCCACCCAGCTGGCATGACTAGGGCTGCGGTACCAGGAGCTGGCTGCTGCTGCTGGGGACGAGAGGTGGCAGACCTCTCATCAGCGTCCCCCGGTCCTGGGCGATATGATCTCGTCTCAACCATCCTAGAGACACAGATCAAACAAGAAACAATTACTGAGAATGAGTCGAAATATCAAAGGAGGACAGTTTAAATTCAAAGGAAGACAATAAGCAGCAAAATGTCGACGGAATCTGATAAGGAGTTTTTCCTAGTGTGATTGAGTACCTTCAAAAATATCCTAATCCTACTGTAGGCTGTAGTGATACTCTAGTTCGAATACCACTACATAAAACTAGACCTGCATGGGCCACCACTAAAAATGTGTCATGACCCGCACCCTAGAGTAAGGACACGAGAAGTGGGTACGTCCAGCCTACGCCACAGTATCGGCGGTAGAACGCTGTCCTAGGTCAATCATCTAACAATATATAAGGTATATGTACAGTATATACACTCCGAATGGAGGTGACATAGCAAATACAGTCTCAATCACATCTAAGGTAGAATACGATAAAAGATAGATAGATATGAAATAAAATGAAACCACAGATATACAACTAGATAGAGTTCAAAGTGTCTAAGACAACACAAATCCAGATAACATCTCAAAATCCCATATACAGTAATCCTGAATAAATACAATGAAAGACATCCTAGACTAAGGGAGTGTCATCCACTGCTAAGGGGTCCTGCTGCTGGTCCAGGTCACAACAGTCCTCTAGGGTAGTCCCGTAATATGTGGAACAGAACGCCTCAGCATCGTCCTCTGTAATATTTTCAACAGGTCCAGTCAGGACAGGAGCGAGCACAGTACATCTCAACAAATCATAATAGGTTAAAAAATATAAATATGCTAGATAGTAAGATACATGAAACTGAAAGAACAACATGATGTAAAAGAGAGACTGTAAGTAAATAGCTACAATATATATAAGAAAACTATCAGTGCTAGTGATTCAGAGTACAAGACAGTTATGTAAATGGCACAATGTTGTACACGAGTAATCTACAGAGGTTGTACACGAGTAATCTACAAGATTGAATACATAACCACTTCTACTCTCCCGCTCCAATCAATACTCAAGGATCCAGTCAAGTTATGTTATTGCACACGAAGTATAGTTGTACACGATGATCTTGTGAGCACATGAGTATACAAGATTTCATACGATTTATACACGAATAACACGAACACAAGGAGTACACGATGCTCATGACAAAGTACACGAACATGAAATATCCAATGTATCCACTAAGGAGATAACATCGCACGACAAGATCCATATAGTACTAATCCGTGCTACCAACGTGTCAGCATCAAGTAAAGTAATCTAAAGCAGGAAATATAATCCTAAACAAGATATGAAATAATCAGAAAATGTACTCGCCTGGTATCCTGAATATCCGAAGAGAATATACTGTCCAAGGAGTGGTGTATGTCTCCTATAGAACAGTACAAGTTACTACATGTCCAAAATAATATAACAGACTGCTACAATGCGTCTACATGATGTTCGGGGTCAATCTAAGGCTAAAGTCAACCTTTGATCAACTCTAGTCAACTATACTAGTCAAACTAGGTGAACTAGGTCAAGCCTAACCCAAACAAGTCTCACTAAGCCTAACCAGCCTATTCTAGCAAGCACACATCAAAACTAGGCTATACGAACCAACCACACACATTCATTGGTGTACACATGCCATACACACAGGCTATGAGCCATATAGATAGCCTATAGGCCATATGGGCTATATCACATATTCCTACACATACATACATATACTAATTTAATATAATACCATACACATACATATGTTTATACCACATTATTATTTATCAAGCATATAGAATATGTTTATATATACATATAGTGAGATAGAGAGGGGGATACATGGCATATGTGTGGGGGTATTGGAAACCAGTGTAATGTAGATAGCTAATAGGGTGTGTGATATAGTGTAATAGAAAAAACTGTAGAGTGTCCATAGGTGTGTGAGACAATGTGATACAAAATGTTCTCAGGAATTACATAGTTGAGAGAGTGTGTGTCTTAATGTGGCTTGTGTGCATGGTGTTGTAGCTAGGGTGAGTGAGTGAGTGTATATGACAGTGTTTACATGAAACATGAGCAATGTGACAATGTGTGTGTGTGTATCAGAATTTAGAGTGTAATAGGAACTGAAAAATAGTGGACAGTTTTCCGAAAATTCAAGTTCCCATGACAGTTAGCTAATAGTGTAATGTAATGTGTGTGTATATGGAAACATTAGAGTGTGTAATATCTTAGATTGGATATATAATAGCAGTAAAATCTCAGGAAATAGTTCACTTGACAATACTCAGGAAATGGAAAAATGACAGTTAGTAAATAGGGTTTTTTAGATTTATAGCTAACAGTGTATAGGAAACCTGTGTACAAAATCTCAGAAAAACAATGTAACATGGAATCAGTGAAGGTGCACATAATCTCAGGAATAGTTCTTAGGAAAACTGAGAAACAAGTGACAGTTTACATTTCATCCCAAACCAGTTTGAAAACCCAACTCTCAAACACAAAACTTAAACCATCATTTCAGTAATCTAATACACATGTATATGGATTAATCTTGGTAATTAACATTACAAAACAGTTTAAATATACAACCTAAATTCACGAAAAACCGAAACAGTGTACTGTGTATCAGTGAACAATGGAAATACCCAAATCGAAATTGAAAATACCATGTAAACTCAATCTAAGGGTTGGTAAACCATATCCCACATATGCACGTGTCACACATAGGGTCTGAGTCCAACCAAGTGGACACAACCGTGTCCACGACACCAAAATACCACACGAGCACTGAGAGTGGACACAGAATCGTACACGCGAGCACACGTGTCCAGCGCATAATACAGGCCACGTGGGGACACGTGGCCGTGCACACGTGTATGCCAGGGGTAGGGCTAACCAACTGACATCCTGCACCGTGTCCAAAACACGTGTCCAGCCGTGTGTCAGTCGCTAAATACGTGCGGTTCAGTCTGTTCGTACGACCAGTACGGGGAGGAGAACTTCTCGCACACTCAACCACTTGAGCTCGGATTTTGGGAGGCCAATGTCAGTCAGTTCCCTGACATCCTTCCAAAAAATGGCATGTCCTCGTGTCCTATACAGTGAGCAATTGAGCCCGAGTAGCAGGCCACTGCCTACGGTTCAGCCACAGTGTGTTCGTATCCTCGTGTGGATACGACACGACTCCAAAATCAATGAGCAAGGACACGAATCAATAAGCAAACACTAGATCTAGAATTTCATTCAAAAACATTTCAAAAATCAGCACAAAATGATGGTTGTGGCATTTCCACAAACTCCTAGCCTATGGGTTTGATACGTGTCTGGTACGGACACAAAACCTAATGCAAACGACACCAATCCTTCCCTACAACTAGGGGACACCTAGATCTAGGCTACCATGTAATAAAATCAGAATAAAAAAGGAATTAGAGGAGTTTACCTATAGGTTGCAAGGATCAAGAAAAAGCCCAAAATCAAACGGTTCCCGTTGCTAGTCAAATCCTTCCAATTGCTCTAAAACTGAAATTGCTCTTCAAAATCAGCAAGTAGAGGTTGATTAGAATCATATGCAAAAGATTTGGGTCGAAAAGGATTAAAAATGAATTTACTATAAATTTTGGAAAGTGGGGATTTACCTTTCTTTCTAAAACTTGGTTGAGCACAGAAAAGGCAAGAACAAGGAGAGGAGACATTAAATAGGGGTAGAAAACCCTAGTTGGCCGGCCATGGGTTGCTTAGCTAGGGTTTGGGCTTAAATCATGGGCCTATGGGCTTAAGTCACAAGTCATGAAATGATTAATCACAAGTCATGAAATTATTTCACTTAATCTTGATTCTTCTATTTAAAACTAGATTCTAAGTGACTAAAAATAGGTTAACTTAAGTTATACTAGGGTCATCATAGCTAGGGTTAGCTTCTAGGCTAGTCTACTAAGTCTCCATAAGTCAAGTCAAAGATAGCAATCACCAATTCAATAAATTAATTAAAAATTCAAAAATTCATAAATGACCAAAATACCTTCAAGCTAAAATGTGGTAGTGACATGAGCTGGTTCAACGGTCCAAAAGGAAGAAGGTTGTTGTCTCCAGAGGAAGAAAGAAGGTCACGGAAGTGAGCGCCGGCTCGCCTCCTCCCAGAAGATCTTCCCGGCAGACTGAGAGAGGTGGAACGACATCGCGGGCCGTTACCATTCGGGAGGTAGATCTCTTCTTAGACTCCATAGCCGTTTTGGTCAAACCGTTGGAAGCTTTCTCACTATTACGTTTGTCCATTGCGCAGGACATTGAAGTCACGACCGCGGTAGGTTGTTTTTCGTCTGAAGAGGTGGACATAACAACAATGTCCCCTGCTCGTCCTCAACCGATAGATGAAAGAGGGCCTTCTTCAGTTGTAAGGTTTGAGCAAAGGGATGATCAGGGCGAAGGCCCAGACCATGATAGAGATCAGAAAGCCAGTCCCTTTTATGATATTTCTTTGGGGGATATGTCTGTGATAGGTGCTATAATGAAAGATTTTGATGAAAATCAAGTCCAATCAGCTCACCCTCCTCTGGGTATGTCATTTTTGTACTTTTCTTCGGATGAGATTTTTTGACTTCAATTTTGCGTGTAACTTGTGAGGCTTACTTCCGTCGTATATTCCCTTATAGACAAGGGGAGGGAACAAAGCACGGAGGTTGCTCCAGATACAGGGGCAAGACAGGAAGCTGCCATTAGTTCTCCCAGTAAACCAGCATCGATTACTGAAAAAGTCTTTGATTGGCCCGTTGAGGCGGCCATTATTAAATCTGCATCGGGTCCAGTTGGAACCATAAAAGGCAAGCAGCCTGATGCTACTTTAGCTGATGTTGACAGTGAGCGACCTGGGTCTGCTCTCCTTTCCCCAGTTCCAGTTGATGCTGAGCCGGTAGGAGGTATGAACTTAAAACTCCTTCTTTAAGTAAGTTTTTTTTGGTTACTGATATGTATATTGCTTTATTTGTCAGGTTCGGCTTCCTCCCATGTAGCTCTCCCTAGGACAGAAGATCCCCATCGAGCTTCATCTCCAATAACCTCTTCTGAAGATGATGAGATGGCTCAGGAAGTCATGAGGGCTTTCTACTCCATTTTGAAAGTAAAGCTTCCTAGAGTTTTGAACCGAAATGCCGCCTTTGGGCCTGTGAAGGTTGTCGCTGAATGCCAGGTGATAGCTCTTGAAAGCATTGCTGGCTATGAAGAGCGAGCTAATGCTTTAAGGAAGGTCATGGCTGACCTGGAAAATCAAGTGGCCAAACTCCGAGAGGTCAGTCAGCGAAGCCCAACATTATTGTTTCTTGAGGAGGACATGGCTCTGATTACGGCTATTGTAGAGGAGAAAGCTACTTTCTAGGCGAGGTAGGAGGAGCTAGCTAAAGAGATCAGGGAGCTGGCTGATCAGTATGAACAGTTTGATGCTGCAAGTAGGGCTCGTATTGCCTCAAAGAATAAGCTGGCCATCCAGATCGCTGAAAAGTACAATCAGATTACGCAGCTTAGCGAAGAGATTGCTCAGCTTGAGACTGACTTACGAACAGTCGCGTCTGAGCAGAAAGACTACGTGGTTCAGGTTGCTGCGACTGCCACAACTTCAGACCAATTGAAGGCTCAGCTAGTGAAGTTGGAAGAGGAGCACATGAAACTGATTCCTTTCGAGGATGAAGCTGCTCGGCAGGAAGAAGCACGTCGTCGTGCCACTGTCAAATCTCCAGCTGAAATCAAGGCTATGAGGGATAGCATCAATCGATTGTGTATCCCTTAAGTCTTTTGTTTGTAACTGTCTATTTTAGCCGTCAAGACTCTTGTATCTTTTGCTTTTCTCTGTCTTTTGATAGACGTTTTTAATAAAGAATCATTTGGCTTTTAAAATTCATGAATAAAGTTTGTGAAATATCATAACTAGAGGTAATGTGGACGTAGTAAGGATATTTCTGGTGGGTATTCCACTGCGAAATTTGATGTGGACTTATTTTTCGTTTAATATTCAAGGTTCTTGAATATAGATAATAAGTTGAAAAAAGCTGCTAATAGAGGTAATATGGACGTAATAGCAGAGAATGTTCTATATCTGACCAGAGGTAATATGGACGTGGACGGATATATAACATTAGGTAGGAGTGGATAATTTTGAGGTAATATGGACGTGATTATCTTTGATGAATGATTTTCTCAGAGGTTATATGGATGTGGCAAAACATTTCTTAATTATCCTACTAGGGAAATAATTATCGGAAAACAGTTCAGAGGTAATATGGACGTGACTTGTTTTCGTCAGACCAAGTTTGGACAGAGTCCAAAACGGAGATAATTCCACTGAGGAATCTTTTTAAAGGACCTATTATCCATGGCGTATTCAAGACTCTTGAAATACGGATAATAGTTAGATGATTTTTTTCGAATCACACAAATATTACACTGTACATTTACATGACTGAAACAGGGTATATGTGAACGCTGTTCATGAAGGTTACATAAAATATTTCTTCAGGAACTTGTCGTTGATCGGCATCATGAGCAAGTTACCATCAGGCTTGGTTAGTCGATACATACTATTAGAATACACTGATTCTATAACGAAAGGACCTTCCCATTTAGGCTAGAATTTTCTTTTTGTCTTATGCATCATGGCCATTGGTCTTCTCACTGCTAAGACCAGATCACCAACTTGAAAGATTCTTTTCTTCACCTTTTTGTTAAAGGCTCTGGAAAGGCATGTTTGGTATAGCTCAATACGTAGTTGAGCTAATAAGCGTTTTTCATCTAGCGCTTCCAGCTCTTGTAGTCACAGACGGTAACTTTCTTCGGCAGTCAACTCACTGGCTAAGGCTACTCGAAGAGAGTGAATCTGGATTTCTAGGGGAAGAACTGCTTCACTGCCATAAACCAGAGAGAATGGCGTACTGCCTGTTGGAGTCCGGACTGTTGTACGATAGGCCCAGAGATATTTGTCGAGCTTCTCATTCCAATCGCGCTTGTTTGAAGACACGAACTTCTTGAGAAGTTTGATGATAGTCATATTCAAGGCTTCTGGTAACCCATTAGCCGTTGGATTATAAGCAGTAGAGGTTACATTCTGAATTCGATTCTTATTGTAGAACCGATAGAATGCATGGCTCACAAATTGTGGACCATTATCATGGATAATCTTGCGAGGTAGGCCGAAGCGGTAGATAACGTGATGTTTGATGAAAATAATCACGTTCGACGTCTTTACTTCGGTGAGCAGTATAGCTTTCGTCTATTTTAAGAAGTAATCTATTATAGCTAGGATAAACCGATGTCCTCTGGAGGATGGCAGGCTGATTGGGCCTATGACGTCTATATCCCAGGCTTCAAAAGGCCAAGATGCCGCCGTTGGGTGTAGAAACTCTGAAGGTCGATGAATGAAGTCGGTATGGAACTGACAAGCCCTAGACTTCTTTGCATATTCCATAGCATCTACTATCATCGTAGGCCAATAATAACCTATTCGTCTGAGGCGATCTTGTAATTTGGGGCCTGGTTGATGTGCACCATAAATTTCACCATGAGCCTCACGGAGTGCATGTTTGGCTTCTGTGTCTGATAAACATCGTAACAGTAGCCCGTCGTAAGAGCGTTGGTACAACATTTTAGTAGCTGTATCGTAGTAAAATCTGAGGGATCGCCTTTGGACAGATACTGCTTCCTTTGGGTCCTCAGAGAGGATTCCGTAGACGACGTAGTCTATGAAAGGAAATCTCCAGTCTTTAACGTTGACGTTTGTTTCTGTTGCATAACTGTGATGAATATGCAAGGCATCTTTCACACAGAATAACTCTCGACCAGACACTGTGATCGAATGCTGAGTATTGGTAGGGACGGTCAAGAAAGCAGCAAGACCGGCTAAAGCATCTGCTTATATATTTTGTAATCGAGGCACGTGCTCGATGAAGAATCCAGTGAAAATAGAAGCAATTTTGATTGTCACTTTGTGATATGGGATAAGATCTTCATGACGAACTTCATAATCCCCTCGGACCTGACTAACTATTAGCTTAGAATCGTCGTAAGCTTCTAGATAGTCAACTCCCAGTTGTTTTGCCAGTTGATGTCCGATCAATAGGGTATTATATTCGGCCACGTTGTTAGTGCAAGGTTTCACGAGAGAATATGCATGGTGTATAACCAGATGGTCAGGTGACACAAGTACGATGCCTACTCCGGCCACGATATTACCCTTAGGTCATGTTCTTGATGCACCGTCAATGAACATTCGCCAAATGGGGATTTCTTCAGTTGCGGTGTTAGACTCCACTACTTCATCCAGGATTTCATCGTAGAGTTTGGAAGATTCTGGCACCGGATGAGCTGCTAAGAAATCAGCTAATGCTTGGCCTTTTACTGCCTTCTGAGGGACGAACAACATATCATATGGAGTCAATAATATTGCCCATGTAGCTAAACGGGAATTAAGAGAACCCAGTTTAGTCATGAGTATTCTGAGAGGATTGACTTTAGATATGATGTGGATAGTCTGCCCAGACATATAGTGACGTGTCTTCTGGATAGCAAATACCATTGCAAGACATTCTTTTTCCACAGGTGTGTATTTGTGCTCGGCACCCACCATCGTACGGCTGAGGTAGTAGATTGCCTATTCATGGTCGCCTTAATTCTTCTGAGCTAATAGGTCACCAAAGGAATGATCCATATCACGGACATATAACAAGAAATGCTTTCCCATTATTGGAGCAACCAACACTAGGGGGCTTGTGAGATACTTCTTGATGTCGTCAAATACGCGTTGACATTGTTCAGCCCAGATGAAAGATACTCCTTTCTTCATGAGCTGAGTAAACAGTTGACACCTTTCAAAAAGATTTGAAATGAATCGTCAGATGTAGGCTAGCCTTTCTTGAAGTCCGTGTAGCTCTTTGAGACTTATTGGGGGATGCATATCGAGGATATCTTTCACTTTCTCTGGGTCAAGATGTATACCCTTTGAAGTGACAACAAAATAAAGGAACTTATCGCTGGAGACTCCCAGAAAAGATTTGGTTGGATTCATCTTGAGTTGGTGTGCACACATTAGTTTGAACACCGTTCTCAAATCTTGGAGGTAGTTTCCCTTGAGACGACTTTTAACTGCGATATCATCTACGTAGCATTCTACTGTTTTGCGTAAATGATAAAAAAAAATTGTGTTCATAGCTCACTGGTATATCGTCCCTACATTTTTCAATCCGAAGGGCATCACCATATAGCAGTATACCCCCAACGGTGTTCGAAAAGATGTGTGTTTCTCATCGTCGAGGAACATCTTGATCTGGTTGTAGCCTGAAAACCCATCCATGAAGGATATCTGCTCGAAGCTGTAAGTATTGTCGATCATTACGTCGGTGATCGGTAGTGGGAACTCATCTTTCGGGCATACAGAGTTCAAATCACGGTAAGCGATACAGACTCAAACTTTAACATTCTTTTTCATAACTGGAATAATGTTAGCGACCCAGTCAGGATGTTGTTCTTCACGAGTGAATCCACTTGAAATAAGCTTCTAGACTTCACTCTCGATGGCCTCTATGATATCTGGTCGGAACCGTCGTTACTGCTGCTTCACTGTCTTAGCTTTAGACGAGATATTTAGGCGGTGCATTGCAACTTTAGGGTCCAAGCCTGGCATGTCTTCATAGCTCCATACAAAGACGTCAATGTATTCTCTTATAAGCTGTATAAGAGATTGTCGTTCTTCGTCAGACAGACTTTTGCTGATGAAGATTGGTTTAAGAGATGATTCATCTCCTAAATTAACTTGGACGACTTCATCTTTAGTAGGTGGTTCACGTTGTTCGAAATATAACTCCCACCTAGTATCCATCATTTGAGCCCATTGTTCAAGCTCGATTGATTGGACATCGTCTGCAATTTGGTCAACTGACACCATGTTGACGGACAAAGTTGCTTTGAACATGTCTTCAATTCTGGAGTCTGAATCCCAGAGGCAGAAATCAGAAGAATGAGAACAACGATCCACTTTGATGTCTGATGCTTCAGGAGTTGTTGGAGGAGTTACGTAACCCAAACCAACACCGTTTTGTTGATAATAGTTCTCGGGTTTGCCGGGAGAAGCAAAGTGACGTATTGGCAATCGTCGTCCTTGACCGTAGTTTAGTCCCTGGTCGCTTTTTATATTATATCCCATATTCTGGATGATATTCTTGGCCTGCCAACTATATCGGTAAAGTTGCATTTTTCCAGAATCATAGTCAGCTTCAGTGTTGTGATTGGGAGAAGTATAGTTCAGAACGAACTTTCTTTTGCCAATTATTTGACCGAAGATGATTAATTCGTCACCCTTATTTCTAGCTGGAACGATGAAGTAGTGGATATCTTCTGGCCAGACTTTTTCTTGCAGACAAGGCGTCGTGACCGCATGTAGAGATGTGGTCCTATGCCATGCTCTAGGGCGTATATCGTATCTATGTACTGGTTTACAGATTGGTAGACATCGAAGTAATTCAAAGATAAACCTTTACTTAGAAAATATACAAGTTCTTCTTTAGGGATAACATCATCCACTGAAGGTACATTATTTTGAGTATTGATATACTCATTGAGGGGATCATTGTCTGGAACAGGAGCCACAGACTTGGCCAAGTTCACCACATAGGGTAACTCGTCAGGATTTGGAGGACGGACTTCAGCAGGTTCCACCCGAGTTGTTTTACGAAGAGTGATAGTCAATGGTTTGACCTTATTAGGATTCTTCTTTTTGACCCGAATTGTGAGAGGCTTTGGAGTACTTTTTGGAGTACTACGTCCTTTGACTCGGATAACCAGGGGACTATTACTGGTGGATGAACTCACTTCAGCTTAATCGTTAGCTTCGTTGTCGTCATCCTTGGAGGGCTGAGATTGGTAAAGTACCGAATCTCCATAATAGGCTTCAATACCCTTAAAAGGATTGACATCGACAAACTCCGTCTTCACGATGCCATCGCTGTTGACGTACTTGAAGCACTGGTAAAGGGTAGAAGGAACGATCATGTTCTCGTGTATCCACGGACGTCCTAATAAGATGTTGTAGGACACATTGGCGTCGATTAGATAGCAAGAAACCTCTATTCGAAGATCCCTAATCTGGCACTTGAGGCAGATCTTGCCCAGCGGATGGCTTCTCCTAGCATTGAAAGCCATGATAGTTGTATTGGTTGCAGACAGCTTGTGCAGAAGGATCCCTAGAATTTGGAGTAAACTTCTAAAAATAATATTGAGGTAGGAACCTGGATCGATATGCATCCGATCTACCTTAATCGCCTCGATATTCTCTGTATAGTACAGAGGTCTATCATGACACTTATTTTTTAGTAGCATGTCCTCTTGTGAAAAGGTGATGTTGGGCACCACTTTCATAGTGCTATGACAGTGAGGATAGGAGACGGAATCTTTAGCGGGGGATTTGACTTCAGCGAGATAAGAGTCGGCATATAGTAATGCCTCACTTAAGGCTTTTTGCATCTCTTTGGAGAGTCACAATAGATCGAATAAAGACAACCTGGCAGGTGTATTGGCCAGCTGTGCCAGTATGTCAAAGTTGTAAGGCCGATCCATGCCTTCGGGAGTTGGTGCCTTCAGAGACTTGTTAAATCGTGTCTCCTTCTGCTTAGCTTTGTCGGTAGTTGAGGACTTAGATGGACCAGCTTCTAAACTTATGGGGGCAGCAGGAGCTTGAGAAGGTACTATATCTTCTTATGCGGGGTCATAAGTCCGTAGGTAGGTCTTCCCAGATCGTGTCTCGTCGGATAGAACTTCGTAAATGGGAGAAGACACCATATGGCATGATTTATATTTATTACCCCTCTTTACTTTGGAAGACACCACCCCCTGCGTCATTTCTTGCACAAGGTCTGGATGGACCCACATGATCTCACCACGTTCTGTCGTGAGTGGCACCATCGTTGAGTTACGAGCTGGCGGTAGGTTGACGACTTCTATTATTGCCTTGGGGATTGGGACTACGACGTCTAGGATTTCTGTTGGAGGAAAGTTACCAAATTGAAGAGAGATCATGTTAGAAGATACGACCTTGTCTTCAGCTTCGAGGTTGATAACTTAGCTGTCGATAAGCTGTTGTATCTTATTCTTCAGGATGATGCAATCCTTGGTAGAGTGGTGCACGTACTGATGATAAAGACAGTACTTGGGATCGTTGAGTTGGTTCGCCTCTGCAGGACATCATGGTGGAGGCAATGTCAGTTTATTACCCTTTATCAATGTGTGAAAAATGGTAATAACATCATCTTCGTCAAAGGAGAAAGTCTTCTTGGGTTTGTCAGGAGCACCCTGAGAATTGGAAGCTCCCTTGGAAGTGTCGACCTTCAAGTCTTCTTTCCCTTTACCCCCATGGACAGGGATAGTTTGGGGGTGCTTGCTTTTGTCTTCAGATTTGGGTGTCTTCAACCCCAGTAATTCCAGATTAGGGACGTCATTTTCGGCAGCATCAACAGCCCCGATAAAAGCAGGCCATGTATCATACTTATGTATACCCAGACAGAACTTCACTGTAGGAAGGAAGTTATGTCGACAAGTATTCATAAGCTCTGAGTCTGGTATACCGAAGGGCATCTTCAATGCTAGTCGCCTGAAGCGTTCGATGAAAGAAATAACAGACTCAGTCCTCCTTTGCTTGGCCTCGATGAGGGTGGACATACTAACATGCATGCCACTCTCATAAAATCTGTTAAGGAATAACCTCTCCAAGTCTTTAAAGTGTAGAGTCTGCGTGTTGAAGTATGTCATGTGTTGGCGAGGAGAAGTCATCCCGTCAAATGAATTTAGCGTCAGTGGCTTATAGTTAGGAGAGCAAGTAGCATTCTCCCATTCAGGAGGATAAGGTTGAGATATCTCCATTTTCTGAAGCTCATCTTTGTGTGAGATGGTATCGAGACGGGCAACAAGAGAATCAATTGCATCCTGCTGATTGAACAGATGTTGAGAAACGGCTACTATACGGTTGTCAGGCGTCGTTGGTAGTAAAGGAGGGTTGTTGCTATGTGCCGGACAAACGGAATGATACTCCTTTTGTAGTAAAGGAGGGTTGTTGCTATGTGCCGGACAAACGTGTGCTGAGATGTTCGATTGAGGTGGAGGAACAGCCCCAGCAGTTTGGACTGCTATGATACTGGTAAGCATATCAGTGATCTTGGCAAATGCCATTTCAAGGCTCTCTAGCCACTTGTTGGTCTGATCACTGGATTTTTCAGGTCTCTCTCCATCCGCCATATACGTAGATAACTTACGAGGATGAATAGAAAAGATAGTACAACTGGCGCTGATACTGTCTATCTCTAAGTTGAAAAGACCCTCGTATTCAGGCAGGAGAGGTAGATAGTCACCGTCGGACTCGAAGAGATCATCGTCATCTGGAAGGCTACCTTCGGTGTGAAGGTCTTCTGCTTCAGATTCTGAGCGAATACTACCCCCAGCTGAAGAATCATCACCCCCAGCTTGGGAGTCCTCGTCATCTATATGAAATCTCGTCCTTGACCGAGTACCCATATAGACTCCTTCAGATGTAATAGCTCGCAGGCTATATATTGGTAGACTTCTTCTTCTTCTGCTCGTAGAACTGAGAGAAAAGTTGGGTTAGTGGTCCACCTTCTTTGATTGGGGCTCCCGTAAGGAGGACCCCTTGAAGCCATATTTGATGAAACACATAGCGTCTTTTTATCATCAGAGTGATGCAGTCATCAAAACACGGACTGCCTCTGAGGCACTTTTGTTGCTTTTGAGCATCAACAGTTGATGACAATACTGGTGTACGGATGTACGCCATGAACTGCAGTATCCTTCCTCGCTTTACGCTTATGATTTATCATGTCGCGTAAATCGGCGAAAGGGAGTTTTGCCTTAAAACCCATGTCACATGCATCGTCGAGATTTGCATATAGGTTTGTAAAGGGAGTTGGCGCATCTGAACTTAGTTCATGTGTAGAGGCAACCCCCACACCTAAGTTCCGTAATGACCTTGAAGACAGCCCCGTATTATACGTGGTGGGGTTTGTCTTTTTGCTGTGGGCGCAAAGACCCTGGAGCATGCCCTTGGGCGCATGCTTTCCTGAAGTCCTGGCAACGTGCCTGGCCCTCCTGGATGTGGGCACATAGAATGGGTCATCAAAGCCTGGGCACATAGCCCTGGGCACATGGCCCTGGACGCATGGCCCTGGGCGTATAGCCTATTGAAGACAGAAGTCCTCTAGCTAAAGTTATGCGCCCACATACTGCCTTGGGCGCATGACTCTAGGCGCATTCTTTGGAAAACAGTATTGTTTCCTCCCAGTTTTGCCTTTTTCGTTTGTGAGCCTCGCTGAGGTTGTCCAGAGCGTTGAACACTTCGATTCTTGGCATCGTAGTATTTTTCTTTGGTAAGTTTCGAGTGTTGAACACTCTGTTATTGGCTGCACAAGAGGGAAGTCGCTGGGCTAGTAGAGCCCGGAACGGTATGCACCTTCTTCGTGTCAGGAACCTCTGTGGCAGAGCTATACACCCACAGGGGAGCACCATGCACCCACGTGGAAGGCCTCTGTGTCCACGTGATAGAGTTCTTCGGTTGTATATCTTCTACGACACTGGCAGGATATGCACCACGAGCCTTCGGAAACCAAGTCTTACGAGACTTGTTTGGCTTCACTGATTTTGAGGGAGTAGAGCCGTCCCTCGAGAGCATCTCTTCGAACGCCTGCTGATCGAACTTCACGATCAACATCTTCTGAATGCTCCCTACTTTGTCGGTATCAGATTGCGTCACCACCTTCTCGTCAGAGGAAAAGGTAGTCCCCAGTAGAGTCGCCATTTTTGTGGACACACACAAAAGAAGAAGAAATGCTGTCTTTTCTTATTGGCGCAAGACACCACAAATCGAGTACACCTGAGAGATCTTGTACTGAAGATTCCCGAGTACAAAATGAATTCTGGGGAATGGGACGATGGAGATCGAGCAGCAGTTGCTCCTTTACTCCGTTGACACTCCGATTACAAAAGTGGAAGAAAACATAAAAAAATTGCTAACTCTCGGCTCACTGGCAAGGAGGACGGCAATTTGGCTCTTGAAATGCTCTTCGTTCTGTCTATTTTTGAAGAGGTATGAGACCCCTATTTATAGTTGTTTTGTACTGAAATGACTGTTATTCGCCCACAGGTGGAAAATATATTGATTTTACTATGGGCGCATAACACCCCTTTGTGCGCATATGGTGCAGGCGCATGGGCATTGGATGATCGTGGGTAGATCGTGGGTTGACGTGGCCACATGCTTCGGTGTACGATTTCTCGTGGAGACTGACATGGCCACATGCTTCGGTGCACGATTGATCGTGGATGTTGACTGAGTCGTAGGGATTTGCTGCCTTGGGTGCGTAGTGTGGGAGTAAGTTTATGCGCCTACACTTTGGTGCATGTTTGATCTGCATGAAAACAATATGGGTGTATAGCTCCTCTTCGATTATATGGGTAGTTCAAAGATTTGATACACAAAAAATGTTTTTCGTGGAATCAAAATCCAGGAAGCTGTCTCTGGTCGGAGCATTTGTTGACTTAGACCTAAATGCATTCACACAGTAACTTGGCCATATTTTGACAGAATTAATTGGTCGCTTAGCTAGAGTTCTAATAGATTCAGTCTCGGGTGTTATTAGACAATCGACCTAAATACCAAAGAAGCGATAATAAGTTATTTATTGTACAAGTACATACAGAAAATGTAATTACCGAGCTCCTTACATATACGCTCAACCAAGAAGGAAAATGATGTCTCATTTCTTGTTCTACTTCTTCGTCAGTTATGTAGGGTCTAACTGATCCCAGCTCACCATTATATGTACTGAAAAACAACGAAGCAACCGCCGATTAGTAGCATAATAGTAGGTTATACTATTACATTGAGATGACATAAATGTGGACGTATTAATTACTTACTCCTCTAGCTTCTCTATTTCATCCTCATCTCAATTGAGTAATATATACAACTGAACAGCCCTTAGCTCATCGTTATTCAAATATCTCTTCTTTATTTTCCTCGAAGGCTTTTCGGACGTATTGAATACTTTCTGTATTGCATCATTGGATTCATGATATCCATCGTCGTTTCTCGAAGCTCTTGTTTTATTAGTAGCAGCATGAGGTTTGAAATACGTCGAGCAAAAGTTTATAATCTCCTCGAGAACATAAGATTCATAAATAGAACCTTCAACCCGTGCCTTACTTTAAACCTTTCTTTTTAGGTGATTTAGATGCCACTCGAATGGGTACATCCACCGATAACCGACAGACCTACTAATACATGCCTCATAGGAAAGATGAATTGGCAAATGCTCCATATAGTCGAAGAATCCAAGAGAAAACACTTTTTCGAGCTTGTACAATGTTATCGCAATTTCCTTCTCTTGCTTTTTTAGATGATCGACGAGCAACTTAGTAGAACAAAGATCTCTAAAGAATATGCTGAGCTCTGTTAATAGATCCCAAACGACCTGCGGTAAGAATTCTCGAAATACAATCTGAATTAACCTCTCCATGAATATATGGCAATCGTGACTCTTTATACCCGTCAGTTTGATCTCCTTGAGGTTGACGCATCTTCTCGAGTTCGACATGTACCCGTCTGAAAATTTTAGGCCCTGAATCCATATACAAAGTCTCCCTTTATCCTCCTTCTCCAGTAAACAAATTGCCTTAGGCTACTTAACTTTCTATTCCCCTCCTCTATCAAATGCAATGTAGGATGTCTACATATTTCATCCAAGTCTAACCTAACCTTTGGATTGTCTTTCATCTTTTTCTTTACGTCCATTATAATATTAATTATATTTTCAAACACATTTTTCTCGATATGTATGACGTCAAGGTTATGTTTGATCAGATTGGTGCTCCAATATGGTAGATCCCAGAATATACTCCTCTTCGTCCAGTTATAAGTGCAACCAAATCTGTCAAACTTGTAGCTCTTAGCAAGCCCTTCGATAGCACTTAGTAAATCTTTTACATCTTCTCATATCGTGTATCCGGACTACGTTGGTGGTGGTTTAGCCTTCTCCACAACGCCAGCACGAAAAGCATTCATGTTCCTCTGGTATGGATGATCCTTTGACAGGAATTATCGATGATAATCGAAGAAGCATGGTTTGCCTCCGTGTTTCAAACGGAAAGCCTTAGTGTGGTCCATACAATACATATATGAAAGACGGCCATGAGTGCTCCATTTCGATAACATTCCATAGGTCGAAAAGTCGTTGATGGTCCACATAAGTGATGCCCGCATCTAAAAATTCTGCTTTCTAGAAATATTATACGTGTTGGCACCTACTTTCCACAGCTGATTCAACTCATCTATCAATGGCTGTTAATATACATCGATGTTCTTCTTCGGATTGTTCAAACCCAGGATAATAATAATTAGAAACATATACAGTGTCTTCATGCACATCCAAGGTGGTAGATTGTGTAAGCCCACTTCCTGATTTTTTTTTATATTATTTAGTTACGATTAATTTTATGATCATAGGGTTCATGCCTAAGCTTGTAGGTGAGCTATAAGCATACTGTGGTCATATGGCCTCTAGATAACTTCAATAAGTATTATGTAGCAATTTTATATTTTTCCAAAATTTTTAGGAATTTTTAAGTATTTATTTATTAAGGTTTATATATTTTTAAATGCTTCTAACATTTACTATAAGGCCATTTGGGATTATTTTGAGACTAGGTATTTTTATCTAGGCTCTAAGAGGTTGAAAATATTTTCCAGAAATTTCTAGAATTTTTAGGAATATATTTGGAGTTATTTTGATTTAAAATTATTTTTAAATTATTTTTTGAACTTAAATACCCATTCAAATATCCAGTCAGCACAGTCGGGCCCACATGTCAGCCACTTGGGCCGAGCAGGTGGGCCCAGTTGTCAGATGAGCAGGCAGTGACTCAACTTGGCTTAATAAAGAAACCGACTTTGAGTCGGCTAAGCCAAGCAGCATGGCCATCTAGCGTCGATCCCTTAGAGCGGAGCCGACATGATCACGACATGTGGCAAAGCCATGACTCGAGCGGCTCAACCGACTCGGCTACCTATATATAGATATATATTGCGCTGAATTCTAGAAACCATATATTTCATAGCCAATTTTTGAGGGAGATTGATCTTTGGAGATCTTCGACTTCCCGAGGCAATTGTAGACAGCCCCGACCTCAGATTTGTGCGCCGTTTTTTGTTGTTGGATTTGCCTCGAGGTAAACTTTCATAATATATGCTTATTTTCTGAGAATATGATTATGAATTTCTAGAGAATTATTTTAGTGTTGTTTGTCCAAAACTCGATACGTCGTACGGTTTTCGAGATCTCGGGAGATCCCGAACTCCGATTTACGATCCTTTTAAAGTTTTATAAAGCTAACATGACGATCTTCGACAATTTTCCTAGAATTTCAGAAATTCGTTTACTATTTTAGTTATTCAGTTTAACTCAGAATTGATCGTAAATCATCGATTTGGTCATGGTTAGCCATAACGACGATATCTTTTGACCAAAGCGTGATTTTGTGGCACGGTCGATTCCGGTGTATTTGTAACACTGAATCTACCAAGGTGCACTTTCAAAATTCAGAGCTCATAACATTTGACTCGATAGTCAATGGCATGTCTCGATTTGCGTACCATATTTTCCAAAATTGGAAATATGACTTTCTGTGGCCAAACTTTCTTGTTTAGATTATATTTATATTATTATTAGGTTGAATTAGTTTTTTAAGTGATTTATTCCAGAGTTAATTAATATTAGATAAGGAAACCCATTAGCCACTTTTTTTTTATGATTTTAGAATTAAAATCTTAGAATTGACTTTTGGTTTTCGTACACGGTTCGTGGTACGATGTGTGATATGGGTTGATAGCTTTTAGATCGACGTTCCTCTCATCCTCGACTTGTGGCTTGCAGTTTATTCAAGGGTTAAGTCTAGTACATTATTGTATTATATTTTGGTACATTATAATGCTTTCTTTATCGTTTCCTTGTTTGATATTCCATTGAGATACGATGGTGACACGGTAGGCTTATTGTATCCTTCTTATTGTATCATTGACTATTATTGATTGTTTAGTGAGACGGGAGGGGAAATACTCGGTAAGTACGTGAACAAACCAAAATATTGTTGTTGAATGATAGCTAAGTCATACACCTCACGTATGGGTTAGCCGTACCAATATTGAATGATAGCCATCAATGATGTGCCGTATTAGCCCAATCGTTCACGTATTAAAATGTATTTCACACACATAGTCCTTTTCATTGTTCTTGATCATTGTTCAGTTCTTTATCTTCATGTTTCCTTTCCATTAGCTTACTCGTTCATGATTATTGCTTTCCATGTCTAGTTCATATCTTGCTAGTTCTTTATATATTCTTTATTGTACTATTTTTTTATTGTTTTAGCTTATTTTGTGCTAACAACATTAAATGCAATATGGTTGTACTTTGCTCCATTCCTGACTGGATAGTTGTAGGTGACTGTCGTGCTTCCTACTTTTGCGCTATGGACCATACGGGGGAGATAGAGACCTCGAAGGCCAAAACCCTAGAAGACTAGTTGGATAGAAGTATTGATTCAAAATTGTGAGGTTATATTTCTCTTCAAGTATAAAACTTGTGAATATTGTAATTTTGCTTTAGTTGCTGTGAATGAGAAATAAAGATAGTATTTTATGAGCATTTTATTTATTATAGGCTAGATAGCATACTACCGTTGATACTGTAGCGTAGGCTAGACTTGGACACACACTTGCACCTCGAAAAGCGAGTGCGGGTCGTGACAGATTGTATGGAGTGACAATCATAAGCCAACACGAATACTGGGAGCCCAAAAGTCCGAATGGGGTAAAATCGTCGGAGGAGAGCCCCAATCTGATATTACGCGAATCCGAAGCAAAATCTGGATACTCTTGATCAAAGTGCTACTATGCATCTCCATCGGATGGATGGTCCAACACTCCTGCGATCTGTTACTGCCTGTGCCAACTCATGTTTTCTGCAGTCTCATTTACCATAAACAACCTCTATAACCGCCGTGTCAACGACAAGTAGTGCATCGAATCGGTAGGCTTCCTTGCACCGACATACCTTCCCCTATCGTACCTTTGTAGTGATCACACTACTACAAAAATAGTTAACGATGACACTTTATAGATGATAACTATATAAAAATGTCACCATTGATATTTTTAATGTCAGATTATTATACGATCATCGTTAATAATTTTATCAATGACATTAAAAATAATAATGTCATGGTAAGTACTATAAGATGACAATTACAATGGGTCATGGAAAATAATTGTAGATGTCATCTTTTGTGTTGTGAATAAAAAAGATGTGTGACTAACAATGACATAGTGATATTAAGAGTTATAATAGTTTAAACAATGACAGAGACATATGGTGTATCATCTCTAACATTTTTTCTTCTTCTTTTTATTAAAATAATAGGGATGAACATTAATCATTTCCCCCCTTTTTCCTTCTTTTTATTCCAATTCCTCTCAAACCCTAACCCTAATTTCTATGGGCTAAGCCCGTTGGGCCGGCCCGCCCCGCCCGTCAAAAAGGTGGGTTGGGCCGAGCATTTAGGAGCCCGTCAAACAGGCGGGCATAGGCAGGCTGGCCCGCTAGTAGCCCGTCCCGCAGTGGGTTAGCCCGCGGGCCAAGTGGGTTGGCCCGCCATCTATTTTTTTATAAAATTTTTAATTTTTTTATTTAGCACATATATGAGATATGTATTATAAATGATAAAAATTCTCATTTAATACAAGTAATGACGTATAAAATATTAAATTTGGTCATTTATTTACATGAATGAAGGTGTTTTAAAAAAATATCTACTATTATAATATTTTTTGTATTTTCCTTGTAATTTGATGCATATGAGAGTGAGTAGAAAATATTATATATATGATTTTTTTTCCTTTTAAGAAACTAAAAAAATAATTAAAAAATTAAAAAAAATAAGTGGGCCGGCCCGCCTAGCCCGCGGCCCGCCGGTGGGTTGGGCTGGGTTGAAATTTTTTTAGCCCGCCAAAATGGTGGGTCGGCCCATCCCGCCCCGCCAAATGGTGGGTTATGGTGGGTTACGGGCCGGCCCGCCCCGTCGACCCGTCTTGACAGCTCTATCCCCCCACCCTCCCATCCGTTGGCACCAGTACCTATTCCTCTACTACCCCTAGGCCCCGTCCCCCAAACCCTAACCCTAATACCCTCCACAACCCAGCCTACGATGCCCACCTAATGGCCCTCCTCCACATCGCATCCCTGTCCCACTTTGATTCTGCTGCCTGCATGCCCCCGCCGTCGCCTACGTGGCCGTCGAGACCCTCCACGCCACGTTCTCCGCCCCTCCCGGGTTGGTGGTCACGAGGCTCCCCGACGGCAAGATGCCGAGAGGGAGGCTGTTCATGGACGGCGACAGGACGGTCCACGATGTGGACGAAAGTCTGACGGGGGAGTCGACGCCTCTGCAGCTAGAGGTGATGCCGATTACCAAGTACACTTCAGATTCGGGGCTGGTCCTCGGGAGACAGATCGTAGTGAATAAGAGCTACATTTTCTATGGCTTGAAGCTGGAGCGATTAGGGTCCTGAACATCAACACGACACTCAGGTCCCTCTTAAGTTGGCACAGTCAGGTGTGAGAACATCCAAAAATCTGTCTTATGAATTTAATTTGGCTAGATTTTATTTCGAAGTATAGATCTTGATGTACTTGAAACAGGAATTTTGAAGCTGGAATGTCGTATCTATGTTAATATTAGTTCCATTTGAACTTAGATTTCTGATATACACCAGGCATGCCCTGGAGATCGATGTTTGGTTACACTATGCCCAGGAAACCATGTCATGTATATTGGTGATCAACAGTCAAGTTCAGAATAGAGTTTACGAATTTTTAGTGTGAAAATATTGATTGATGTAATGCTTTTCTTCCGATAACATTTTTTAGGAGTTTGTTGTATATTTTACCTTGATAATGATCATCTAAGAAATATAACAGTAAGGCCATGCCTGTGTATGCATCAAGCTTTGAGAGTCATTGGATTGATTTGCACGGCTTTAGCAATACTTATTGGTGCTGCTTAAAATATTGTCTTTCATAGGTAGTGATTGTTGATAGCGTGAAATTCATTCATTCTTTAAATTCTAGTTTTTATATATAAATTTTGGTTGTTGTTTGTGATAAATGGATATGTGAATATGTAATATCATAGCAGGTGGTTAGAAAAGTTCAACAACCTGGTTTACATCATAATATCTCTTCTTTTTAATTTCAGCCCCACCAAAAGTTAACAAATTTGAAAATAATTGGAGATCTTCGAGAAGGGAATAAGGTGACTGTTTATGCAATAGTATCTGGAAAGACTGAGGAATCAAGTATGGTCCAATGGTTTAAGACAAGCGAGGGTGAAAGGTTTGGAAGTAGTTAACAATGACACTTTATAGATGGCAACTCGTCGCCCAAAAGATCTCAGAAATATGGTTCGTATACAATACTACCGTCTTAGATGATCAGCTCTTTCTTTTATTATGTATTTCTTGGTCATCCAGGTATGTTTGTGCATGATCTTTATGTATTAGCTCACTATGAAATAGCTAGACACAAAATATAAGGGGGTATGAAACAAGTTCAAGCCATCAAGATACTTCCCTGCCAAATTAGAAATTACTAAGGGGAATTATTGAGGTTAGTAAAATTGAATAAAAAGACCCTTAAAAATATTTTCTCATTTGAAGGTATTTGGTATGTGAGCATTGATTGAAAACTTGCAAGTCCATCTCTCTTCTACTCTGTAAAAGAAAAAGTCACATATGAGAGGCTTGTGGAGCCTCTCATGAGTCTTGTGAAGTCGTATGAGGGTGCAAGAGAAAGTCATGCTCGAATTATCGTACAGCCTCTTTTTGAGGAGCACCTCTCAGTTGAAGATCTATTTATTAATAATATTCTGGCAACTATACTCTGTACTATATGGTTATACTGGAACTCATCTGCCTATGCTTATTTTGTTGCACAAAGTACGAAAACAAGTTTTACCATTATATATGAATACTGAGGCTGCACAATACCTTTTTAAGTATTATCTAACAAAATTAGAATATTTCAATTGACTCGTCCTTAAAATCTCAAATTTTTTTGCTGTATAGGCTGATGTCATTGAACGTCTTTGGCTCTAACACAAGAAAGATCTTCTGAAATTAAAGTTGTGGACGTAGTTTGTGCCATTAGGCAGGTAGTCTGTAATGCTTGTTGATATTATTTAAGTTCTATTATACCTGAGCATCGATCTTTATATATATATATATATATATATATTCAAGTCACATAAATTTTAAAATTATTTCTATATTAGTGTGTATATATATATATATATATATATATATATATATATATATATATATATACACACTAATATAGAAATAATTTTAAAATTTATGTGACTTGAATAATTTAAAAATTGTTTGGAGATAGATGCAAAATCCTCTCTTTCTTTGTCAACATTAGAATTTTAAAATAAGATTGTTGTTTAATTTTTAGCAAGTAAAAGTTTTTTATACTTGAACATCCTATAGATTTTATGTTTATATCCACCCTCCTGGACTAATGGTAGGGTGATGAAATATTGTAGTCTTGAGTAAGTAGTTCTCAATTGTCGCTTTATTACAGGGTATCAAAAGTAAAAATAAGGTAATATGACTTATGGAAGCATTGGCTTATCCTAACCCAGCTGCCTATATAAATCAATTGATTCATTTTTCTGCCCTCAATCACACAACATATTCTGAGGTTTGTCACTGAGTACCCTTTCCAATATTATACCATTTATTCAGAATATTTATGATATGCTTTTAACTTGAGTGCACCACCATCTTGATCCCTGGAGTTGGCATTAAAAGCAAGTCAGCTTCTTGAGCAAACAAAATTAAGTGAACTACGTACGAGCATTGCTAGAAGCAAGTCAGAGGTAAAGATGTTTATAGAAGAAGGTGAACTTGTCTCAACACCCATGAGGAAAATGGAGATCAACGAGAGGATGGAGGATATTGTTAATGCTCCACTGGCTGTTGAGGACGCCCATGTAGCTCTCTTTGATCATAGTGACCTACTCTCCAAAGGAGAGTGGTGGAAACCTACGTTCGTAGATTGTACCAGGTAGCATATAAGCTAGAACTTTTGAGTCTTTTGCTCTTCTTTTACTTCAACACTTATTTTTCTACATTTTGTATCTATATGCTTCAAAAATTTATTTACCTTTCTAAAAATTGTAATATCTAATTGTAAACTTGATAGTTATTTATCAAAAACCTCTCTGGCTACAGCTATAGCAAAGAGATGGATTATATTTGGAATTACTTAACTAATTAACATTGTCATAAATTATCCTTGAGTAATAATTGAAGTAATAGTTAGTCTCTAGATTTCTGTTTTATGCATTAAAAATAGTATATCTCTCTTTCTTTTATTCATGACACTATGAAACTTTAGATGCCAGATGAATGGGTGAGATGTAATATTTACATTTTTGTAATTAGTCTGCCTTCCATACAATGCTTGAAGCCTGATGTCCTAATTTTTTTTCCTCCTTTTTAATGTAATTATTATTATTTATTAACTTACCACTCTACTTAATTCTTTATTTATTTGTTGTTGTGGAGAGGGGGTTGTGTATATGTGCATGTGTGTGGTGTTGGGGAGTAATGTGGTTTGATAAAACAAATGCAGGAGAAATTCACTACCAAAATACAGTAAATTAGTGACGGCACATTAGCGACGGATAATTTCCGTCGGCGTTAGCGACGGATTTGCGGCAAATAACCGACGGAGTACCGACGACAAGCCGATACAATTTTTATTTTATTTTAAGGAGAAGAAAAGGTCGCTTATCCGTCGCTAGGGCGTCGGAGATATAGCAACGAATAAGTAGCCGTCGCTATGCAGTCGATTATTTGGCAGAAATTGTTGGGAGAAATGGCAGGACAATTTTTCGACAACGTAGCGACGGATATTCCGTCAGCAAGTATCAAAAAGAGCGACGGAGGGAACTTTTCATTCCCCCCAAATTTCATTCTCTCTCCTCTCTCTCTCTCTTCCGCGGCGATCGGCGACCTCACTCTCCTCTCTCTCTCTCTCCCGCGGCGGTGATCGGTGACCTCTCCTCTCTCTCTCCCAAAGGTAATCTCTCCCTCTCTCTCTCTCTTTCTCTCTCGGTGGTCGTGGGTGTCGTGGGCTGCCGGGGGCATTGTGGGCTGCGGGGGTGGCGGAGACTGCGGGGGTGGCGCTAGCGGGGCAGCGCGGGGCTGCGGCGGGCGACGGGGGGCAGCGCGCTCCGGGGCAGCGGGGGGGCGGCGGGGGTGGCGCGTGCGGGGCAGCGCAAAGCTGGGGTGGCGGCGGGGGGTGGAAGGGGCGGCGGGGGGTGGGAGGGGTACGTTGGCGCGCGCGGGGCTGGGGGGGACAGCGCGCTCCAAGGCAGCGGGGGGCGGCGCGCGCGGGGCAGCGCGGGGCTAGGGGGCGGCGGGGTGTGGGAGGGGTACGCTAGTGTTTGTAAGTGTAAGTAGTTGTAATTATCCTAGTTTAAGAAATATGATGAGAAAGTCTATTGCGAAAAGACAGGTTGCGAATGCTGCTACTTATGCTTTTGGTGATAATGCTGCAACGGATTTTGTCATCGAAGACGACGAATGCTCTGTTGATTATGGAGACCTGCAGAACCTTGCACGAGATATGGTGTACGACGCGGCAGGGCCTAATTTTGATCCGTAGGATCCTAATCCCGAGGCGATGGAGTTCTATGATATGTTTCATGATGCTGAAACTTCTTTATATCGTGGTTGTGAGCCACATTCCGTACTGTCAGTGACGATGCGGTTGTTGAACATAAAGTCCGATTTTAACTTGCCACAAACTTGCTATGATCAGATTATAAAACTAATAAAGGAGGTGTTACCGAAGGAATCCAAAGAGATTCCAAAAAACTTCTACAAGTCGAAGATGATTGTAACCCCTGTTTCTCAATTTTATTTTATTTTTTTATTGTGTTTGAAAGTAATTTATTTTTAAAACATTGTAAAAGATATTTACTATTTTTTGTGAATTTCAAAATGTAGTTTGTAATTAAAGGTTTGAAAGTACTATTTAGTTTTGATAAATATTTGTTCTTGAAATTTTATTATTGAAATTATAAAGTTATTTATTATTATGTTTGGATTTCAAAAAAAAAATATCGGTTTCAAAAATAGTTTGAAAATCATGATTATTTTTGGAGCAATAAAAAAATTTAGTAACTTATTTTGAATAAGATTTAGATTTATAAAATATATTTTACCTTATTTGATAACATCAAACATTATTTAAAATACTTATGGTGACTAATTGTGGCATTAAGAATTATCTAATATAGATTTAAAATATTATTTGATTTAACGATTTATCTATTATATGATTTAAATTGCTTTGATAAACATTAAATTTATCTTAAAGTTATTATGTTGAATTTTATTTGGATTTAGATTTGGATTTGAATTCATATGATTTGGATTTAAATAATTTATTTGATTTAAATTTATGGAGAGACTTGTCCGTTAGAAATTCTAATCCTATTTGAATCATATCTAGTTTTAGATAGATTACTTCTTATTTTAACTAATCATATTCCTATCCAAATTAGTTGGTAATCCTAGTCATATCTTTATTGATTTAGTTCTAATCATATCCTAATTCACTAATTACTTTCCATTATCTATATATATTGAACCTATAAAATAAAATCATCTCTCATACCTTCTTTTTCAAATTTTCTCTCTTTTTTTGTCATAATTACCCCAAATTCGTCATAAATTCAGCATTCCTTTTCAAATGTTTTACCAACTTCGAAGTACCATAACTTCCGACTCTGGACTCCGTTTGACCTCCAGTTTTTTTTTGTTGTAACTGTCTCGAGGTATATTTTCTGAATATAAAATTTATTTTTAAATAATTTTAACCTAATTTTCTGGAAAAATACGTGGAGTGTCAGTTGTCCAAAATTTGACACATTTCGGTGTTTTCGAGATTTCGGGAGAACCAGGAATCGAAATCACGATCCGTTTGAAGTTTCGGAACGCTGATGAAAAAGTACACATCATATATTTTTCTCAACAATTTTCCAAGATATTTTATTTTTTGTTTTTATTTTAGAGGCCCGTCTCATCAATTGAAATCATCTTGCGTAGTTTGACTTCTGAGACTATTTTCGTGCCGACATGATCATATCACGCCAGTCAACTTCAAATCAAACCGAGGCAAGTACTTGTTGATGCTTTCATGTGCATTTACTTTATATTGTCGTATTTCACTTATACATGTTATTTTTTGTGTCTTGACTGTTGCACGCACGAGAGTTGAGTGATTGACTATTGTTCATGTTTTTTCATTGATATCGTGATTGTTCTCGTGACCATGTTTTCATGATTGTGAGCTATAGATATTAGAGGGGTACAATTATTAGGCACGTGGATAAAGCCCAGATTGTATTGTTGGCAACTCTCCCGTTTACGGGGGCGGGCCTTATAACCTCATCGTTCGCCCAATCCGTCCATGTGTAGGAACGTTGTACTTCTCACGACACGTGCACTACGAGTGTTTATATGAGTCTCTTTACTTTTCATGCTTGTTACTTTCCTTATCAGTTTCTTCCATCCCATGATTTCTTGTTCATATTGTTCATTGTTTCCATTGATCATTGTTTCACATGTTTAGTGTTATATTGATTTATATTGTATTTGTATTGTGAGGGCTAGACTTGTGCTTGTTCCAATCCTGACTGGATAACCATTTTTCAGTTGACAGATTCTTGATGATTATTCTCGATGACTTGCTCTCTTGCTTTGGGATCCTTCGGGTGGAGTTAGAGCTATATCTTAGAGGCCAACCATAGATTCTAGATAGAATAGTCACATGTAGCGGGTTTGTATCTGTATACAAATTTGAATGTATTATTGGGATTATAATTAAAATAATTATCATGAATGAGAAAAAATAGAGATATTTGTTGTATTTGAGATTTATATTGAGCCCAGACAGCGTACTACCGCCGATGCTGCGTAGGCTGGACTTGGCCGCGTACTCGTATCCCGAAAAGCGGGAGCGGGTCGTGACAAGTTTTTATGGTGGCCCATGCAAGTCAGTTTTCGTAAAATTATGCGAACTTGTGGTAGTACCTATATTAGTCATACTACTGCAAGCCTGCGATTATATGCTCATTCACAATTTGGTTGGTTTGATTTTTTTAAAAAATGACTAGGCCTAGGACTAGGTACACCGTGGGTAATCCATAGAATTTTTTTGAATTGATTGTATGGGTAGTTAAGGTTGTTACATAGGCTACATGATTAAGGTGGTGATATTCGTTGAATTTTGAGATGCCCTATTTAATGAAGTTGAAATTGTGATTTGATAAGTGACTCTAATCAAAGATGGATAGAATTTTCGATTGATAAATTGAATATTTTGGTTACTGTTGAAGATGAAAATTTTTAGCTTTCTATATTCTGAGGTTTAAATTTATATATGATCGATGAATAATTGATATGGTCGAATATTTAATTTTTAAAGGAAATAATTTGATTTGATCAATAAAATTGAGGTATGATTTGAAAATTTATGGAATTTAAATTTTTGAGGAGATTATAAAAATGTTGAATTTTGAATTTAAAATAAAATTGAGGAATTTAAAGTTTTGTGAAGTTAGATTTTGAAGATATTTATCAAGTTGGATTAAGGGTTGTGAATTTGATAAGATGATATTCATGATTGCTACATCACGGTATTAAATTGAGTTAGTGATTTAAAAAAAATGATTGAATTTGAGGATTTTTTTAAAATATTCTTGAGGATACGAATTTATAAGATTGATGAGTGATAACTTAGATGTCATGTAGGTAATACTCCCCCGAACTATATCCATTGACTACATTCTTCCATCCTTCTTGATCAATCTTCCTATTAAGAAAAAAAAAATACTATTTTTATCCCATTGATCATTATTCCTTTTTAAATTTTTCTATCTTTTCACCTGACCAACCAAGCCTATTTTTCCTGTCATCCTTAAATTTTGAGGACAAAATTTTTCTAAGGTGGGTAGATTTGTAATCCCTGTTTCTCAATTTTTTATTTTTATTTTTTTTATTGTGTTTGAAAGTAATTTATTTTTGAAACATTGTAAAAGATATTTACTATTTTTTGTGAATTTTAAAATGTATTTTGTAATTAAAGGTTTGAAAGTACTATTTAGTTTTGATAAATATTTGTTCTTGAAATTTTATTATTGAAATTATAAACTTATTTATTATCATGTTTGGATTTCAAAAAAAAAATATCGGTTTCGAAAATAGTTTGAAAATCATGATTATTTTTGGAGCAATAAAAAGATTTAGTAACTTATTTTGAATAAGATTTAGATTTATAAAATATATTTTACCTTATTTGATAACATCAAACATTATTTAAAATACTTATGGTGACTAATTGTGGCATTAAAAATTATCTAATATAGATTTAAAATATTATTTGAATTAACGATTTATCTATTATATGATTTAAATTGCTTTGATAAACATTAAATTTATCTTAAAGTTATTATGTTGAATTTGATTTGGATTTAGATTTGGATTTGAATTCATATGATTTGGATTTAAATAATTTATTTGATTTAAATTTATGGAGAGACTTGTCCGTTAGAATTTCTATTCCTATTTGAATCATATCTAGTTTTAGATAGATTACTTCTTATTTTAACTAATCATATTCCTATCCAAATTAGTTGGTAATCCTAATCATATCTTTATTGATTTAGTTCTAATCATATCATAATTCACTAATTACTTTCCATTATCTGTATATATTGAACCTATAAAATAAAATCATCTCTCATACATTCTTTTCCAAATTTTCTCTCTTTTTTCGTCATAATTACCCCAAATTCGTCATAAATTCAGCATTCCTTTTCAAATGTTTTACCAACTTCGAAGTACCATAACTTCCGACTCTGGAATCCGTTTGACCTCCAGTTTTTTTTTGTTGTAACCGTTTCGAGGTATATTTTCTGAATATAAAATTTATTTTCAAATAATTTTAACCTAAATTTTTGGAAAATTCGTGGAGTGTCAGTTGTCCAAAATTTGACACGTTTTGGTGTTTTCGAGATTTCGGGAGAACCAGGAATCGGAATCCCGATCCGTTTGAAGCTTCGGAACGCTGATGAAAAAGTACACATCATATATTTTTCTCAACAATTTTCTAAGATATTTTATTTTTTGTTTTTATTTTAGAGGCCCGTCTCATCAATTGAAATCATCTTGCGTAGTTTGACTTCTGAGACTATTTTCGTGCCGACATGATCATATCACGCCAGTCAACTTCAAATCAAACTGAGGCAAGTACTTGTTGATGCTTTCATGTGTATTTACTTTATATTGTCGTATTTCACTTATACATGTTATTTTTCGTGTCTTGACTGTTGCACACACGAGAGTTGAGTGATTGACTATTGTTCATGTTTTTTCATTGATATCGTGATTGTTCTCGTGACCGTGTTTTCATGATTGTGAGCTATAGATATTAGAGGGGTACAATTATTAGGCATGTGGACAAAGCCCAGATTGTATTGTTGGCAACTCTCCCGTTTACGGGGGCGGGCCTTATAACCTCATCGTTCGCCCAAGCCGTCCATGTGTAGGAACGTTGTACTTCTCACGACACGTGCACTACGAGTGTTTATATGAGTCTCTTTACTTTTCATGCTTGTTACTTTCCTTATCAGTTTCTTCCATCCCATGATTTCTTGTTCATATTGTTCATTATTTCCATTGATCATTGTTTCACATGTTTAGTGTTATATTGATTTATATTGTATTTGTATTGTGAGGGCTAGACTTGTGCTTGTTCCAATCCTGACTGGATAACCATTTTTCAGTTGACAGATTCTTGATGATTATTCTCGATGACTTGCTCTCTTGCTTTGGGATCCTTCGGGTGGAGTTAGAGCTATATCTTAGAGGCCAACCATAGATTCTAGATAGAATAGTCACATGTAGCGGGTTTGTATCTGTATACAAATTTGAATGTATTATTGGGATTATAATTAAAATAATTATCATGAATGAGCAAAAATAGAGATATTTGTTGTATTTGAGATTTATATTGAGCCCAGACAGCGTACTACCGCCGATGCTGCGTAGGCTGGACTTGGCCGCGTACTCGTATCCCGAAAAGCGGGAGCGGGTCGTGACAAGTTTTTATGGTGGCCCATGCAAGTCAGTTTTCGTAAAATTATGCGAACTTGTGGTAGTACCTATATTAGTCATACTACTGCAAGCCTGCGATTATATGCTCATTCACAATTAGGTTGGTTTGATTTTTTTAAAAAATGACTAGGCCTAGGACTAGGTACACCGTGGATAATCCATAGAATTTTTTTGAATTGATTGTATGGGTAGTTAAGGTTGTTACATAGGCTACATGATTAAGGTGGTGATATTCGTTGAATTTTGAGATGCCCTATTTAATGAAGTTGAAATTGTGATTTGATAAGTGACTCTAATCAAAGATGGATAGAATTTTCGATTGATAAATTGAATATTTTGGTTACTGTTGAAGATGAAAATTTTTAGCTTTCGATATTCTGAGGTTTAAATTTATATATGATCGATGAATAATTGATATGGTCGAATATTTAATTTTTAAAGGAAATAATTTTGATTTGATCAATAAAATTGAGGTATGATTTGAAAATTTATGGAATTTAAATTTTTGAGGAGATTATAAAAATGTTGAATTTTGAATTTAAAATAAAATTGAGGAATTTAAAGTTTTGTGAAGTTAGATTTTGAAGATATTTATCAAGTTGGATTAAGGGTTGTGAATTTGATAAGATGATATTCATGATTGCTACATCACGGTATTAAATTGAGTTAGTGATTTAAAAAAATGATTGAATTTGAGGATTTTTTTAAAATATTCTTGAGGATACGAATTTATAAGATTGATGAGTGATAACTTAGATGTCATGTAGGTAATACTCCCCCGAACTATATCCATTGACTACATTCTTCCATCCTTCTTGATCAATCTTCCTATTAAGAAAAAAAAATGCTATTTTTATCCCATTGATCATTATTCCTTTTTAAATTTTTCTATCTTTTCACCTGACCAACCAAGCCTATTTTTCCTGTCATCCTTAAATTTTGAGGACAAAATTTTTCTAAGGTGGGTAGATTTGTAATCCCTGTTTCTCAATTTTTTATTTTTATTTTTTTTATTGTGTTTGAAAGTAATTTATTTTTGAAACATTGTAAAAGATATTTACTATTTTTTGTGAATTTTAAAATGTATTTTGTAATTAAAGGTTTGAAAGTACTATTTAGTTTTGATAAATATTTGTTCTTGAAATTTTATTATTGAAATTATAAACTTATTTATTATTATGTTTGGATTTCAAAAAAAAAAATATCGGTTTCGAAAATAGTTTGAAAATTATGTTTATTTTTGGAGCAATAAAAAGATTTAGTAACTTATTTTGAATAAGATTTAGATTTATAAAATATATTTTACCTTATTTGATAACATCAAACATTATTTAAAATACTTATGGTGACTAATTGTGGCATTAAGAATTATCTAATATAGATTTAAAATATTATTTGAATTAACGATTTATCTATTATATGATTTAAATTGCTTTGATAAACATTAAATTTATCTTAAAGTTATTATGTTGAATTTGATTTGGATTTAGATTTGGATTTGAATTCATATGATTTGGATTTAAATAATTTATTTTATTTAAATTTATGGAGAGACTTGTCCGTTAGAATTTCTATTCCTATTTGAATCATATCTAGTTTTAGATAGATTATTTCTTATTTTAACTAATCATATTCCTATCCAAATTAGTTGGTAATCCTAATCATATCTTTATTGATTTAGTTCTAATCATATCATAATTCACTAATTACTTTCCATTATCTGTATATATTGAACCTATAAAATAAAATCATCTCTCATACCTTCTTTTCCAAATTTTCTCTCTTTTTTCGTCATAATTACCCCAAATTCGTCATAAATTCAGCATTCCTTTTCAAATGTTTTACCAACTTCGAAGTACCATAACTTCCGACTCTGGAATCCGTTTGACCTCCAGTTTTTTTTGTTGTAACCGTTTCGAGGTATATTTTCTGAATATAAAATTTATTTTCAAATAATTTTAACCTAATTTTTTGGAAAATTCGTGGAGTGTCAGTTGTCCAAAATTTGACACGTTTTGGTGTTTTCGAGATTTCGGGAGAACCAGGAATCGGAATCCCGATCCGTTTGAAGCTTCGGAACGCTGATGAAAAAGTACACATCATATATTTTTCTCAACAATTTTCTAAGATATTTTATTTTTTGTTTTTATTTTAGAGGCCCGTCTTATCAATTGAAATCATCTTGCGTAGTTTGACTTCTGAGACTATTTTCGTGCCGACATGATCATATCACGCCAGTCAACTTCAAATCAAACTGAGACAAGTACTTGTTGATGCTTTCATGTGCATTTACTTTATATTGTCGTATTTCACTTATACATGTTATTTTTCATGTCTTGACTGTTGCACACACGAGAGTTGAGTGATTGACTATTGTTCATGTTTTTTTGTTGATATCGTGATTGTTCTCGTGACCGTGTTTTCATGATTGTGAGCTATAGATATTAGAGGGGTACAATTATTAGGCACGTGGACAAAGCCCAGATTGTATTGTTGGCAACTCTCCCGTTTACGGGGGCGGGCCTTATAACCTCATCGTTCGTCCAAGCCGTCCATGTGTAGGAACGTTGTACTTCTCACGACACGTGCACTACGAGTGTTTATATGAGTCTCTTTACTTTTCATGCTTGTTACTTTCCTTATCAGTTTCTTCCATCCCATGATTTCTTGTTAATATTGTTCATTGTTTCCATTGATCATTGTTTCACATGTTTAGTGTTATATTGCTTTATATTGTATTTGTATTGTGAGGGCTAGACTTGTGCTTGTTCCAATCCTGACTGGATAACCATTTTTTTGTTGACAGATTCTTGATGATTATTCTCGATGACTTGCTCTCTTGCTTTGGGATCCTTCGGGTGGAGTTAGAGCTATCTTAGAGGCTAACCATAGATTCTAGATAGAATAGTCACATGTAGCGGGTTTGTATCTGTATACAAATTTGAATATATTATTGGGATTATAATTAAAATAATTATCATGAATGAGCAAAAATAGAAATATTTGTTGTATTTGAGATTTATATTGAGCCCAGACAGCGTACTACCGCCGATGCTGCGGCGTAGGCTGGACTTGGCCACGTACTCGTATCCCGAAAAGCGGGAGCGGGTCGTGACAAGTTTTTATGGTGGCCCATGCAGGTCCGTTTTCGTAAAATTATGCGAACTTGTGGTAGTACCTATATTAGTCATACTACTGCAAGCCTGCGATTATATGCTCATTCACAATTAGGTTTGTTTGATTTTTTTAAAAAATGACTAGGCCTAGGACTAGGTACACCGTGGGTAATCCATAGAATTATTTTAAATTGATTGTATGGGTAGTTAAGGTTGTTACATAGGCTACATGATTAAGGTGGTGATATTCGTTGAATTTTGAGATGCCCTATTTGATGAAGTTGAAATTGTGATTTGATAAGTGACTCTAATCAAAGATGGATAGAATTTTCGATTGATAAATTGAATATTTTGGTTACTGTTGAAGATAAAAAATTTTAGCTTTTGGTATTCTGAGGTTTAAATTTCTATATGATCGATGAATAATTGATATGGTCGAATATTTAATTTTTAAAGGAAATAATTTTGATTTGATCAATAAAATTGAGGTATGATTTGAAAATTTATGGAATTTAAATTTTTGAGGAGATTATAAAAATATTGAATTTTGAATTTAAAATAAAATTGAGGAATTTAAAGTTTTGTGAAGTTAGATTTTGAAGATATTTATCAAGTTGGATTAAGGGTTGGGAATTTGATAAGATGATATTCATGATTGTTACATCACGGTATTAAATTGAGTTAGTGATTTAAAAAAAATGATTGAATTTGAGGATTTTTTTAAAATATTCTTGAGGATACGAATTTATAAGATTGATGAGTGATAACTTAGATGTCATATAGGTAATACTCCTCCGAACTATATCCATTGACTACATTCTTCCATCCTTCTTGATCAATCTTCCTATTAAGAAAAAAAATACTATTTTTATCTCATTGATCATTATTCCTTTTTAAATTTTTCTATCTTTTTACCTGACCAACCAAGCCTATTTTTCCTGTCATCCTTAAATTTTGAGGACAAAATTTTTCTAAGGTGGGTAGATTTGTAACCCCTGTTTCTCAATTTTTTTTATTTTTTTATTGTGTTTGAAAGTAATTTATTTTTGAAACATTGTAAAAGATATTTACTATTTTTTGTGAATTTCAAAATGTAGTTTGTAATTAATGGTTTCAAAGTACTATTTAGTTTTGATAAATATTTGTTCTTGAAATTTTATTATTGAAATTATAAAGTTATTTATTATTATGTTTGGATTTCAAAAAAAAAATATCGGTTTCGAAAATAGTTTGAAAATCATGATTATTTTTGGAGCAATAAAAAGATTTAGTAACTTATTTTGAATAATATTTAGATTTATAAAATATATTTTACCTTATTTGATAACATCAAACATTATTTAAAATACTTATGGCGACTAATTGTGGCATTAAGAATTATCTAATATAGATTTAAAATATTATTTGATTTAACGATTTATCTATTATATGATTTAAATTGCTTTGATAAACATTAAATTTATCTTAAAGTTATTATGTTGAATTTGATTTGGATTTAGATTTGGATTTGAATTCATATGATTTGGATTTAAATAATTTATTTGATTTAAATTTATGGAGAGACTTGTCCGTTAGAAATTCTAATCCTATTTGAATCATATCTAGTTTTAGATAGATTACTTCTTATTTTAACTAATCATATTCCTATCCAAATTAGTTGGTAATCCTAATCATATCTTTATTGATTTAGTTCTAATCATATCCTAATTCACTAATTACTTTCCATTATCTATATATATTGAACCTATAAAATAAAATCATCTCTCATACCTTCTTTTCCAAAATTTCTCTCTTTTTTCGTCATAATTACCCCAAATTCGTCATAAATTCAGCATTCCTTTTCAAATGTTTTACCAACTTCGAAGTACCATAACTTCCGACTCTGGACTCCGTTTGACCTCCAGTTTTTTTTGTTGTAACCGTCTCGAGGTATATTTTCTGAATATAAAATTTATTTTCAAATAATTTTAACCTAATTTTCTGGAAAATTCGTGGAGTGTCAGTTGTCCAAAATTTGATACGTTTTGGTGTTTTCGAGATTTTAGGAGAACCAGGAATCGGAATCACGATCCGTTTAAAGTTTCGGAACGCTGATGAAAAGGTACACATCATATATTTTTCTCAACAATTTTCCAAGATATTTTTTTTATTTTTTTTTATTTTAGAGGCCCGTCTCATCAATTGAAATCATCTTGCGTAGTTTGACTTCTGAGACTATTTTCGTGCCGACATGATCATATCACGCCAGTCAACTTCAAATCAATCCAAGGCAAGTACTTGTTGATGCTTTCATGTGCATTTACTTTATATTGTCGTATTTCACTTATACATGTTATTTTTCGTGTCTTGACTGTTGCACACACGAGAGTTGAGTGATTGACTATTGTTCATGTTTTTTTATTGATATCGTGATTGTTCTCGTGGCTGTGTTTTCATGATTGTGAGCTATAGATATTAGAGGGGTACAATTATTAGGCACGTGGACAAAGCCCAGATTGTATTGTTGGCAACTCTCCCGTTTACAGGGGCGGGCCTTATAACCTCATCGTTCGCCCAAGCCGTCCATATGTAGGAACGTTGGTACTTCTCACGACACGTGCACTACGAGTGTTTATATGAGTCTCTTTACTTTTCATGCTTGTTACTTTCCTTATCAGTTTCTTCCATCCCATGATTTCTTCTTCATATTGTTCATTGTTTCCTTTGATCATTGTTTCACATGTTTAGTGTTATATTGCTTTATATTGTATTTGTATTGTGAGGGCTAGACTTGTGCTTGTTCCAATCCTGACTGGATAACCATTTTTCAGTTGACAGATTCTTGATGATTATTTTCGATGACTTGCTCTCTTGCTTTGGGATCCTTCGGGTGGAGTTAGAGCTATCTTAGAGGCCAACCATAGATTCTAGATAGAATAGTCACATGTAGCGGGTTTGTATTTGTATACAAATTTGAATGTATTATTGGGATTATAATTAAAATAATTATCATGAATGAGCAAAAATAGAGATATTTGTTGTATTTGAGATTTATATTGAGCCCAGACAGCGTACTACCGCCGATGCTGCGGCGTAGGCTGGACTTGGCCACGTACTCGTATCCCGAAAAGTGGGAGCGGGTCATGACAATGATGGTCCAACAACTGGGATTGGGATACGAGAAGATAGATTGTTGTCGCAACGGCTGCATGTTGTACTACAAGGAGAACGATGATATAAAAAGTTGCAGCTTTTGTAATGCGGATCGTTACAAGCCAGTCAGGGGAAAAGAAAAGTCAACTAGAAAACGACGTCCTTACAAGTAAATGCATTACTTGTCGATCACGAAGCGCTTGCAGAGGATGTATATGTCTCAGAATACATCAGAACACATGACGTGGCACAACAAAGAACGCACAAAGGACGATGGAGAATTGTCACATCTTTTGGATGGAGAGGCATAAAAATATTTCGATTTGCGTCATCCAGATTTTGCTGCAGAGCCTAAAAATGTACGTTTGGGGCTATGTTCTGATGGCTTTGCCACTTTCGGGAAGTCGGGATCTCAATACTCCTGCTGGCCGATCATTCTGACCCCTTACAATCTGCCACCATGGATGTGTATGAAGACTCCTTATATGTTTTTGTCGGACAGTCAGAATGCTATAAATATCGAATTTATCAATGACGGCATCAGTACCAAGGATTCGGTGTTTGTATAAGAGGCACCATCTATGACGATGAACCGGACTTTGACTATTATGGAGTGCTTCGGGATATTGTAGATTTACAATATACTGGCCCATATGATATGCATATTGTAATGTTCAAATGTGAGTGGTTCGATACGACACCAAATATTGGTTGGAGAATCGATAAACAATTTGGATTTGTCGATATAAATCATCGCAGGAAGTATAGAGGGTCCGATGCATTTGCAATAGCAAATCAGGTTGTTCAAGTCTACTATACAAGCTACCCAAGGCGTCGTAGAGATCGATTTGACTAGTGGGCAGTATGCAAGATTAAATCTACAAATACATTCAATATTGGAGACCCAGTATACCAAGAAGACCAGATCGAAAAGTCCCAATACTTGGGACAACACTCGGATACAATGGATGTTGAAGATATTGTTGAGAAAAATAGAGGGGAGGAAGAGGTTGATACACAAGACTTAGCTGTCAACCAGGGGAGAAAGAGGCATCTTGTCCCAAATATTGAGGCAGAAGAAGAAGAAGAAGAAGAAGAAGAAGAAGAAGAAGAAGAAGACAAATTTGATGGGGATGAGGATACAGATGAAATCGACGATGAAGATAAGGATGAGGATGAGGATGAGGAGGAGGATGATGATGAAGACGAGGCCGAGGATGAGAACGAAGACGATGATTAGGTTAAATATTGTGGTATATTAAAAATACTTCCAATTACGTGAATTAGGTTTGACCTCATAAAAGCAATTACATGAATTCATGTTTTTTTTCGTTCGATTACTTACTTATTGCAGATGGCACTCCTAGTCTTTTTCGTCGCGGCGGCACTCGTCTCCCTACTGGTGGTATGTATATTTTAGTTTAGAATTTTACATTCATTTACACTTTTATATTGTTAATTATGTTTATGTGTTCTATTTACAGGTCATGATGGCTGGCCATGGTCGTAGTTCTGGTGGTGGTCGTGGTGCTGGTGCTGGCGGTGGTGGTGGTCGTGGTCATGGTCGTAGTTGTGCTGGTGGTCGTGGTCGCATTCAATCTTCCTGGGATGTGACCTCATCCAGCGAGCCCGACCCGGAGAGTACTACGGGCACAGACGTATCCCGCCGTCGATCTACTACCTCTTCGAGGCATGAGTCTAGATCTGCTAGCGGATCTGTTCCGCTATCGGACCCACCAGCGGATCCACCAACGGATCCACCAGTGGATCCCCCAGTTACTGTACAGTGGGCTCAGAGTACCCCCATACTCGATTCCATCCGGTTACTGGGGAGTACATGCGCGGACCCGCGTATCCTCCGACGACACCAGAGAGGCCGAGAGGCGAGTTCTGACGAGAGCTATGGCCCGCGGGGACCTCGTAAGTAAATTTAAGATAGTTTATTAAAAAATTTATTTATTCAAGTTAATAATCCAGTCGTTTCTTCTTTGTAGGTTTTTTCGTTTAATGTTGCCAGGGCTCTTGGAGAAATTATCAGGGCTAACTTCCATGGTCCCTTCCTCAACTTTTTGTCGGTGCCCCCAAACTTGAAGTACGTCTGGCTCGACGTGTTGAGGGTATATATCTATATCTTCTAGTTAATTATTAGTTACTCTTTAATCAACCATTTTTTAAATTACATGATAATTGAATTTGTATGTTAGACGACGTACCGGTGCCCCCCCCCATCGCAAGGACGCGATCCGCAGGACCTACAGAAGCGCTGCCTCAAAAAACATACGAGATATGATTCATGACCTAAAAATGGGGCAGACGAGGCCGAATTGGATCCGACAGGACTATTATGAGGACCTCTTAGATATGGTGAATACTCCTGCATACAAGAAGAAATAAGGCGAAGGCGAACCGATGGGCCGCGGGGCTTCATACGGGGGGATCAAGGCCCCACGTAGCGGCGCTTGCAGATCTGGTGAGATACTGTAAATTTATTTTACTATTAAATTAGGTATTATTAATATACGATGTTAATTAAGTTCTATGGAAATTTTGTATGCAGACCCAACGGGCGGTGAAGGAGGGAAGGGCGCCAGAATCGGTCACCATGCACGACGTGTTCAAGCATACGCACAAGAGACGGAAGGACGGGAGCTTCGTCGACGAGAGGGCCAAGGAGACTGATGTAAGTACTTATTTTTATGAGATTTACGTTAGAATTAAAAGTATTCGGACTATAACTTAGGTAAACTTAGGATTCACACTTAGCTTAGTGAAACATAGGATTTAGATTACAACTTAGGTAAATCTTATAATAAAAATACATTCATTTGATAGGCTGCATATCGTGAGGCCCTTAGTCGGGCTCAGTTAACTGACATCGAGGATGTCAGTAAAACGACGCCCGCCCGGACGCCCTCTTCTTTGGCCGCTCGCAACGACTTGTTCGTAGATACCGTCGGCGGATTTAAGAAAGGGCTCCTGTACGGAGTCGGCTCCCTAGGGCCGTTGCACATGGCAACTCAGAGATTTCCACCGACACCGCCTCCTCCCGCGGCTCCGACAGACGATGATGTTAGGTCGCAGCTTACGCAGCTGCACGAGGCGGTGTCATCCTTACGGGAGCAAATTGCCACATACTTTTCGCCTGCATCTGCTGCTGCCGGTCCGTCTGCTGCTGGTATCGGTCCGTCTTCTACTGGTGCCAGTTCGTCGACTGCTGGTGCCGGTCGTTCTTCCGTGGGTCATCTTTCTATCAACCCTGCTGCCCCTCTGGTACCGCCTCCGACTGTGACGGCACTCCTTGATCTCATGTCGCCAGAGCAGTTACGCCGACTTCCGAGCAGTGTCTACGATGACTTGTCGCCGTACCTAGTAGAACAGTATATTCGTCGGTCGCAACAGGGATTACCACCACCAGGCAATCGAACTCCTCCTCCTCCTTAAATTACTGTAATTAAGAAAATTTGGAATATTTTTGGGAATTTTGGAATATTTGTGCTATGATCGAATTATAACGACGGATATTAATTTATTATTTCAGGATAATTGATGTCTATTTTATATTAATTTGGTTTGGTCTATGTGATTCTTGGATAATTGGTGTGCATTAAATTCGTATATGCATATTTGGTCTATGTGATTCTTGGATAATTGGTGTGCATTATATATTTGGTTATGTGATTGTTGGATAATTGGTGTGCATTATATATTGGTTTGGTTTATGCATATTTTTGTGAACAGGGAAAGTGCTGCATTTTTTTTTCAAAAAAATCTCAGTTAGCGATGGACTAGTGACCGATTAGCGACGGATATTTCCATTTTTCGACTACTTTTCGACAAAATTTCTGTAGCTAACTGGAGATTTGAAACTGTTTTCAGTTAGCGACGGGTGGTCGACAGAATATCCGTCGGCAAGGTTCCGGTGGTATATAGTTCGACGAAATAGCGACGGAACATCCGTCGCCAAGGTTCTGGAAATGCATGACATTTCCAGAACCATGGCGACGGATAATCAGCCACTAATCAGTCGCTATGTCGACGGCGTAGCGACAGAGTCGCGACGATTTATCCGTCGCCATGGTTCTGGAAATGTCAAGCATTTCCAGAACATGGTCTACGGATAATCCGTTAGTATTCCGTCGCTAATCCGTCCTTTGTTAGCGACGGCTATCGACGGACTAGCGACGGAATGATACCCTCTGATACACTGTTACGACGGTTTATCGACGGACTATCCGTCGCTAGCGTCTACACAGTTAAGTATTTAATACTTGAAATGGACGAAAGCCCGTCGAAAAGTCGTCGCTAATGTATCGTATTGTAACGACGAAAAGCCGTCGCTATTCCGTCGCTTTTCGACTACTTAGCGACGGATCTTTATTAGCGACGAGCTGATTGCTGACGGATTATTTTGACCAAGATTCGTCAGTGATCGATCGCTAATACTGATTGCCGACGGATGGGTGGCGGATCTGGCCGTCACTAACTCGAAATATTTTGGTAGTGAGCTGAGATTCTTGCACAACCTATTTTTAACTGTTTAATCTGGCTTTTGATAATATTTGAAGAGTATTGATGTCATGTTCTGTAATTATAATGTATATACATGCATATCATGATAGAAAAGTAATATATGGCTGATTATAAATTACTATTAAATTTTCTTTAATTGTGGCATTGTCAATATTTAAACAGTATTGATGTCGTGTTCTGTAATTATGAAGTATCTAACTTCATCCTGTTTTCTCAGGCCTACATTGTGAAGGTTAGTGTTCTGCACAGATCTGGTCTCATCGCAGTTTAGGAATTCTTAGAAGAACTTATTGAGAGAAGAAACGGATCAGAGGACCAATGCCTGATAAGCTAGTGGTAGAGAATCACCGTGAGAAGAGATGGGGAGCAATGGTCATCATCAAATCCCTTCAGTTTCTATGAACAGTGATATTTGTTGCATTGAAGGAAATTATGCCTACTTTAAACACCAGTATTGATAACGAAGTTGTAATTAATGGTCTCAGAGCAAGCTACACATGGAAACATGCTGCATATTGATTTAGTTGGCATCAATAACCAAATGAGTATGCTTCAAGATAGGTTTGCTAATTTTATTGCCCCTTCCCTTTTTTACTTGTCATAATTAAGGTTATATAGTACTGTTTACTTTTATCGTTCTGAGATTGTCAACAAATATTTAGGTTGGCTATCTAAAAACATTTGCCTGACCAATGGTGCCTGGAGTAGACTAATTATATGACAAATTATACTATGTGGGTGACAATTCTTTGAATAATTGTTGGTAACAATCTCTCAATTTTATTGGAAAAATCCAGAATTTTGGATATCAAATTTCAAATAACTATTTATCACTCATGCCTCTTTGTTTGCTTTTACCTGTAAAACTCTCATCAGTTATTTTGATAGATCAACCCTAATGTCACATAGATATACCTGATTTTTTTCTTATGTTGCAGTAAGCTCAGTAATGTGCATATGCCTCTACAGTATTCAGAATCTCGGATAGCAACACTAAAGAATTTACATTAAATCCTTGGTTGGTAACATGAATCATATTTCTTCAATACAGTTCTACTGAGGAAGTTCTACTATGTAATGCCTACAACTACGATATATTCCCTTGTTGTCTCATATCATGTGGTATATTCTCATGTTGATTTTGGATTTGTTTTTTGTAGTTTGCTGGAAGAAAGGACTACTCCATAAAATAAATTGATAAAATAAGAGGAGGGTTGGCCAAATTTATCATGTATATGGTTAATGAAGACTATATATTAAGAAAATTTTGGAAGTTTTTTTAATTTATTTTTGAAATATGTGAGGATGAAGTAATATTGTTTAGTTTAATGTCATGACTTTGAATATTTATGAAATAAAATATTTTTTGTTTACGTTACATATTAGTTTTCTTCAATGGGATATTGTATTTACATTTTATTGTTTTCAGCCGTCATTATTGTACCCTCGATAAAAGTTATTTTTTTATAATAATGATGTGTGCTGAGCTGTCATTATTTTTCAATATAAAAATTCATCATATACAAATAACGATAAAACATGTATTTCATAGTTTATAAACAATGATGACACAAAAAGTCATCTTTTATAAAAAAAAGAACACATGTTTTGAGGTGTCATTGTTGTACCCTCAATAAAAGTCATTTTTGTTGGCCCGTTAAGTCATGGTCAAACCGATTTCGATAATTGACTTAAATTCCGAACTTGATATGAAAAGAAACAAGTGCGCAGATTTCGTCTTAGCTGACTTTTTACATTTATTATGTATTTTTCTTTTATTGAGTCTAGATTATTTTGTGAGTCGAAATCACTGACATTTAGAAGTTTATTCCTAAAACCTATCATTGATCCATTTTTTTGACCCAAATCAAACCAAAACTAAACCCACATCCAAAAGCCTAAACTAACTCAGGTTGACCTGGATTCCTGGTAACCGAACTCGGCCAGAGTTTTGCCCGAACTCGGCTAGAGTTTTGCCCGAACGCGGTCATCTGGAATCACTCCTAGTCAGCAGCTTTCTCTATTCTTTTGGATCACCAACGTTCAAAAATATGAACGTTAGCCTACCGAGTTTTGCCCGAACTCTGTCTCAAAATTACCTATAAAAAGAGAAGAAATTCTCATTTTTATACACTCATTCATTCTTCATCTTCTCTATACATTCCTAAGCTTTCTATTCAAGTACAGAGCTTCAATCTTCAAATCCCCAAGACAACCCCCATTCTTCTAGTGCCACTGGTTTCCAATTAGGAGTATTCGAGTTGTACAAGCTTTGAGTATAAAAGCTTTTCTCAGAAAAAGTGTTGTTGAAGTTTGATCGTGGGCTTCGGATAAAAACACGACGGTATTGAAGTTGGTGTGTCCTTCGGAGTAAAGCACGTGGTGTAATCTCTATTTAAAATAGTGGATTATAGTGAACATGAGTTCTCGCGAACTATACTAGTCCTCTTAGAGGAAAACCAGTATAAACCTGCTGTCTCTGCGTATTACTTTCTTGTCTCCACTACTTAATTGCTTTACTTGTATTTACATTTATATTTCTGCTTCACCTACGTAGATAATTTTTATTTGGCAATTATTTTTTGCTGCACTCTATTCACCCCCCACTAGAGGTGCCATCGATCCTATAATTTTTTTATAAATATAGATGACGCATGTAAGTCATCTTTTGTAAATAATAATGACGTATATAAGTCATCATTTGTAAATAATAATCACGTGTGTTGAGTTGTCATTGTTTTTTTTATAAAAGTCTTATTTCATAAATAACAATGATGCATGTAAGCCATCGTTAGTAAATGAAGATGACGCATAAATGTCATAATCTATAGACAAAGATGATGTGGGTTGAGCTGTCATTGTTGTCTCATAATAGAAGTCATCTTCTGTAAATAACGATGGCATATAAAAGTCATCTTTTATAAATAAAGATGACACATACAAGTCATCTTTCATAGATAAAGATGACGTGCGTCGAGCTATCTTTGTTTTCTCATGATAAAGATGACGGTAACGTAGATGACAGCCATACAAATGTCATTAATTAGCATTTTTGGCCATCATTGTTAACCATTTTTATAGTAGTGTCGGCACCATAGAATCTGCATGCATCTTCATCCTTGTCGTCTTTGTAGTACAACATGCACCCGTTGCGATATGCATCAATTTTCTCGTATCCTGTCTAGAGCTATCTCACTATCCTCTTAGATCGCTAGTTGTCTTTAGACAACTTAGCACCCTTCGGCAAGATCTCTATAATCAACTCCATCATCAGTTGTAGTATTCTTGCAACATGTTAAAATTGGACTTGATGCTCAATAATCTTGTAACCACCTCCAACGGTAAATAATCCTCACAACCAGGATATAATGGAGTCTTTGCATTCTTAAGCAACTCAATGAACTTCGAAGCATCGACATTCGGTGCCTCCTTAACTGCATTATGATTATCCGGATCGAAATTAGGCCCCGTCGTGTTAAAAACCATGTTCACCCGCCCATCATCGTAAGCAACGTAGTTGTGGACATGCAAGGCTCAGACTCCGATGCTAAAGACCTAAGTTCTTTATGCGCGATCCATTATAGTAATTCGGCAGGAAATCCATCAAATACATATGACATGTGACTTGTACTTCTGGATGATATTTCAAGTTGTGACATCTCACACACGGATACTTAATTTTGGTGTCATCCATGTACTGAGGAAACGCCTTGGCGAAATACAGGAACTACCGTACACCCTCTATGGATTCATCTCGCACATCGCACATATCATCAAGATGACGGTTGTACATCTACGAACGATACCATAGGTAGTAATTCATATCCATTTTTAGATACTTATGTAAGATAAAAACACATCGTTCAAAGGCTTGCAAAAGTAATAGCATAAAGACATAATTTCAAACACAGAAGACTTGTAGACAACTCTGATTTTAAACTGACCGTAAACTACTCCATGTACTATCTCCTTATATAGCACCCAATTTCTAAAATGAGGGTAATTATGAACTTTTGTGTTTTTTTAATTATTTAATAATGTTATTTAAATCATGATATAATTTATGGTGATTTTTAAATCAATTTAAAACTATTTAAAATCATGACTTGTGATTTTGATGTTTGGCTAGTGCAACCCTAGAGACTGCATGACCTAGAGATTAACCATGACCATGGGGACCTAACCATGTGATTAGAATGACTAATTGTGACTTTTTAGCCTAAGGGTATTTTGGTCATTTTGGACTTTTTAATGAAAATAAATTTTGTTTGATTATTATAGTACTAAGTATTTATTAGAGACTAACCTAGTTTTGACTAAACCTAGATGCTAATGATGTTCATGGAGGTTTAGTTAGAAGGTTAGAGACTTAATGGCTAAGTTAAATTAATATATAGATATTATGTTAGTAGGATATTTTGACTAAATGTTAAGATAGGCTACTTTTGATGTGAGCCTTTGATTGAGCCTAGAATCATATGGAGAAGCCTTAGCCACCCATCTAACCTTCCAAAACCCTAACCCTAGCCTTTATCAACAGCTATCAAGAGTCCATACCCCTATTTAATCACATCATCAAAAGTTCTTGCCTCTTTTTAATACACACATAAATCCCTACTAGTGTTATTATCCAAACCTTCACCAATTCCTCATTTGTCCACCAAATTGGACCAAACCAATTGCATTGGATTCCTCAACAGTAGAGGACATCATTGGTGACTAGCTAGCAAGGATTCTAGGGCTTGGGATCATTGTAAGTGGGAGAAGAGCTCTCATTTCAAAGCATATTCATTGAGGCTTCACCCTCAATATGTAAAACCTATCAAATACCTTTAAATTCCCAATTTTTTTCGTAGATTCATCCATTTAGGGTTCCCCTAGGTGTAGCCCAAGTTTGGTAGGAATTCGTGTCCTTAGGTATGCGTATCGGACACGTATCGGTGTTTTTAAACATATGTTTGGTGAAATGCCACTTAGAAATAAAAGTTAACGATTTTCAAAACTAATTACATCATTGTGTAGCCCTTAGTGTGTAGATCACAACCCTAGTAGACTGAGTTGAATTTTGTGTTAATTTTGTGTCAAAATTGGACTGGACATGCAGTACGACACCCACGTGCACTGCCATACTACCAGACACAATTTTCTTCGTATCCAAGCCACGTGGACACGAGCCACATGGCACAGAGGAAGGGGCAACCACTGACAATCCCCTCCTCAAGTTTTGTGTCATCTGGTAATATGTCGGACACAGATTTGTGCGTACACTGATTTTATACTCTGCACACGCAGTCAATACAGCGCCTTTGGTACGTTGTTCGTGTCCCACGCAGACACGTCGGGGATACTGTGCAGGCACCCCATGACCTACCCCCACACCTGGCGAACACGTGTGCACAACAACGTGGACACTGGGACACTGTGTCGTATCCACGAGGCCTTGAACTGGACGTATGATGCAGTGTCTAGCACATATTATATTGCGTGTTTCGATTCAATTGGACACGTTGTGTCCACTCTTGTGGACACGAGATAGACACTTGTACACCTAGACCTAGACCTAACCTATATATGGACACAACCACGAGACACGAGCTGGCACGTGTCGTGTCCTATTGGATTCGACATAGCCGCACGAGACACACTTTTAACTGTTTTCTGATACAGTTATGTTTTTGAGTTTTGGACACATTTTGGCTTGGAGTTGGACACATGGATACGCCCACAGGTCGACACAAAATGCTAGACACCTGTGCACATGTATTCCTCTATTTAGTTTCAAGTTTACATTGCATGTGGACACTCTTTGCATCACATGACACCATGTACACTCACTTGTACACCATGGACACATCTGTACACTGAATTTTGGACACTTGGACACACACACTTTATGACACTGTGACACATGTACTAGTGTTTAGGTATATCTGTATGTATATACAATTATATGTACATTTCTGAGTTTACACATATATGTTGGTATACATGTATGTATGTATAGTTGCATATATGTATATTTGTATGTATGCAGGTATGTGTCTATATATATAGGATGTTGGGATTTGAATTAGAGCAGTAGCAGCAGAGCATGGGGGCAGCCTCAGTGCCCCATTGCTAGTTCAATTTTGACCCCCCCTATTTTCCAACTTTCAAATACCATATATATGTATTGTATGTATTTATATCGATAGTTTATAATTGAATATTCATATGTTATAGGTGTGTGTTAGAGTTTTGTATATATCTATATAGATATTGCATACGGTTGGTTGAGTTGAGGGTAATCTCATTGGTATATGATTGTGAGAGGATGTAGATTGAAGTCAAGGGGATACCTTGTATATAGTTGATAATGGTATATAACATGATCTAGGTATAGGGTACAGAGTATCATCTAGAGGTTGTATAGGATGTTAACTATGTGTGGTAGGTAATGGGTAATTACTTAATCTAACTAAGGTAATAACCAAACCCTAGACTAGACTAGACTAGACTAACTAAAACCAAGATGAACAAAAGCCAAAGTGTGACCCATTTTGACTTAGTTGACCAAATCCTAAAGTTGACCAATAGTTGACCATTGACCAAATTGACCCTTGATAGCCTATGTTTGACCAGTTGACCAAGATGGCCTTGTTGTTGACCTAGTTTGACTTAGAGTAGACCAAGTGTGACCTAGTTTGACTAGAATTTGACCAAACCCTAAGTAGTTGCCCAAGTTACCTTACAGTTGACCTAGTTTGACCTAGACAGTTGACCAAAGTTGACCAAGAGTTGACTTTGACCTAGTTTGATATTGAATCTTGTAGTTTGCATTGCAGATTTCCATTATTACAACTTGAGTACTTTATAACCTGTTTTATTCTAAGTAGGACTCTGTGACACCAGTTCAGTCATCTATTCATATCAGTCATTCAGGGTGACAGGCGAGTATATTCTCTGATTGTTTCATGCTTGTCAGGATTTATATTCTTGCTCTAGATTACTTTACTTGATACTTGCATAATTGTTATCACGGATTGGTACTATATAGATCTTCTCTTGCGATGTTATCCCTATTGTGTTCAGCAGATACATATTGTGATGTGCGTTTCACGAACATATTATATTTATTGTACACCCCTATTCATGTATACTCATTGTGTATCTTGTGCTCTCATGATCACATGAGCTTCATAGAGAAACTATTGTACAAGGTAACGTAACTGGATTGGATCCTTGTGTATTGATTGGGAAGGATGAGTAGGAAATGGTTATGTAATCAAATCCCATTGTACAAATATTGTATAAACTATTGTATATGTCCATTGTACAATCTCGTATGATGGAGTTACCATTGCATTGTTCTAATCCGTTTATATAACCAGCTCATGCTCTAAATCACTAGTACTTGTAGTTTTTCTTATCCTGTATATATTTTCAGTTATAAATTCTCTCTCATTTTTATGTACATCTTCTTACAGTTCATGTATCTTACTCTTTTGCATGTTTTATATTTCCTAACATGTTATGAACTGCGTAAGATGTATTGTGCTTGCTCCCGTCCTGACTGGACCTGTTAAAAATATTATATGATGAGGATACCTGCCCCACCTGCCATGGAGGTTGTCTAGATGACACTCGCGACCTGGACCTTTGGGAGGTTCAGGCAGCTGCTCAAGATGATACCCTTGCCTAGTTTAGATAGCTAGCTCTTATCTTACTTTTTATGTCATTGTTATTTTGTTTCAGAGTTGTATTATTGAGATGTTGAGACTTGTGGTTCTTAACTTGGATTATTTCACTTCTGTTTGTACCTCAGTTTTTGGGAATTTCCTTATCTATTTCATTATGCTATATTCTACCTCTAGATTTGTAATTTAGTTGTACCTTCTGGGATTGGCCTCCTTAGGGAGTATATCATGTTGTGGTTAGTAATGTTCATGACCTAGAACAACGTTCTACCGTCGCCACTGCGGCGTAGGTTGGACGTACCCACATTTCGTGCCCCTACCCAGGGTGCGGGTCGTGACACATGTTTAGTAGTGGCCCATACAAGTCAAATTTATGTAGTGGTATTCGAACTAGATTATCACTACAGCCTGCAGTAGGATTAGGATGTATTTTTGAGGTACTCAATCACATATAGGAAAAACTCTTATCTGATTTCTTACCTTCTAAATTCTTGTTAAAAATTGTTCCTTTGAAATAAACTGTCCTCCTTTAACATTATCGATTCATTCTCAGTATTGATTTTCTTGTCAATCTGTCTTTAGGATGACAGTGACTCGAGCTTAGTCGGCTGGATCTAGTACCCTTCCGGAGAGGTCTGATCCAGTGGGACCTCTTCCTCCGGCCGTAGGAGTATCAGTTGAGGGAGCTGCCCCTACTGTTCCTGCCATCTAGGCAGGAGTAGCAGCAGCTGTTCCGGGAGGTCTTCCACCTGCAGTTGCGGGGCCTTCTATCATTATTCTAGAGACTTTTCTACCGCCACCCCCGATACCGACCGACGCACTTCAGATGCTGGCACTCCTGCAGCAGATGATGGAGACACAACGGGCCCAGGCAGAGACACAGCAGCGTCATGCTGACGACTCACATCGCCAGACCGAGGTTCTGAGGTAGAGTATGGAGAACTCACAACAGTTAGCTCTGGCAGCAATAGAGAGGGTAGCCTCGAGTACAGTTCAGGGTGCCCCCGCCCAGCAGCAGCATCATCAGGCTAGGCTTAGGAAGGTACTAGACTTCAGGAAGATGAACCCCAGGGACTTCAAGGGGACCGAGGGCATTCTCTGTGCTGACGACTGGTTAGAGGACGTGCAATGGAGCTTGGAGTTAGCAGAGGTTCCTAGAGGACGGTAGGTGACAGCTGCAGCCAGCCAGTTTTTCGACATCACCTTGACGTGGTTTTGTACGGATTTCCATGTATCAACGAGAGGTTTGGCATAGGAGGACTTCCGAAGGATCTTCAAGGAGAAGTTCTTTTCCGAAGTGGCTCTTACCACATTGGAGGCCCAGTTCGTGGGACTAGTATAGGGGAACTCGTCGGTGGACTAGTATGCGGTAGAGTTCTTTCGCCTGAGTAGGTTTTCTCCAGAGCTGATCCAGAATAAGGGACATAATGCCCGTAAGTTCAGAAGGGGTCTGATTCATGCAGTTCGTACTCGTACATCTAGGCGACATGAGGCGACCTTTGAGTAGATCCTGATGGACGCACAGATAGCAGAGGAGGACTTCGGCCTCAAGCCGAAGAGGAGCAGTGATGTCTTGGGAGCTGATCCCAGTATAGGCCCAGACAAGAGGCCTCATATTCAGATACAGCAGCAGTAGAGGCTAGTTCAGCAGCCGTTTCAGGGCCAGGGACATATACTTTACCAGCAGGCACCCAGGCAGCATCAGCACACTATGTGTAACTTCTGTAAGATGCAAGGCCACAGGTGGGACGACTGTAGGAAGAGGCAGGGCCTATATTTACTTTATGGTTCAACAGAGCATCAGTATAGGGAATGTCCCAAGAACCAGTCACCAGTGACTCAGACGACAATAGAAGGGACCACCGTTGTAGACTCAACAACAGAGGTTCGTCCAGCATCAGCAGTAGGCCAGGAGAGGCCAGCAGGGGTAAGCTTTTGCCATGACAGTCGAGGATGAACAGGCAGTAAGAGAGCTGATTGCAGGTTCCAACATTTTTTATTCTATTTCCGCAATTGCTTCCTTATAACTATCTTGAAATTCGATTCTATCTATTCCTTATAGTTGATAAATTTTGTTCGGATGTTTCATTGTGATTGATTTTCTTCTGAGATAAGTCATATGGGCTAGGTCACCTTGATTATGGGGTCTAGAGTCTTCTATAGTCATGTCAGCTAGCATAGTGAGGACATATAGTCGGATTTTGGACGTATTTCTCGGGTGTGGGAATTTAAGGTTTTCACGGCCAAGCATGCGACAATGCAAAAAATTTAAATACCATAATTCTAGAGGTATATACCTTAGTCAAGGACTATGTGAATATCGTAGCCTTGCTCACTAGCATGACGAAGATTTTGAGTATCATAATTTTGGACAGACGCATATGATTATCAAACTATGTGATTTTGAGACTATGATTGTTGGGGGTTGACTACGACCATTTTAATTTTGAGTACGAAATTCTTCTAAGGATGGTAGACTTGTAGCACCCAGTTTCTAAAATGAGAGTAATTTTGAACTTTTATATTTTTTAATTAGTTAATAATGTTATTTAAATCATGATATAATTTATGGTGATTTTTAAATTAATTCAAAACTATTTAAAACCACGACTTGTGATTTTGATGTTTTGTTAGTGCAACCCTAGAGACTGCATGAACTACACACTAACCATGACCATGGAGACCTAACCATGTGATTAGGATGACCAATTGTGACTTTTTAGCCTAGGGGTATTTTGGTCATTTTGGACTTTTTAATGAAAATGAATTTTGATTGATTATTATAGTGCTAAGTATTTTATTAGAGACTAACCTAGTTTTGACTAAACCTAGATGCTAATGATGTTCATGGAGGTTTAGTTAGAAGGTTAGAGACTTAATGGCTAAATTAAATTAATATCTAGATATTATGTTAGTAGGATATTTTGACTAAATGTTAAGAAAGGCTACTTTTGATGTGAGCCTTTGATTGAGCCTAGAATCATGTGGAGAAGCCTTAGCCACCCATCTAACCTTACAAAACCCTAATCCTAGACTTTATCAACAGCCATCAAGAGGCCATACCCCTATTTAATTACATCATCAAAAGTTCTTGCCTCTTTTTAATACACACATAAATCCCTATTAGTGTTCTTCCCTAAACCTTCACCAATTCCTCATTTCTCCACCAAATTGGACCAAACCAATTACATTGGACTCCTCAATAGTAGAGGACATCATTGGTGATTAGCTAGAAAGGATTCTAGGGCTTGGGATCATTGTAAGTGGGAGAAGAGCTCTCATTTCAAAGCCTATTCATTGAGGTTTCACCCTCAATAGGTAAAACCTATCAAACACCTTTAAATTCCCAATTTCTTTCCATAGATGCATCTATTTAGGGGTCCCCTAGGTGTATCCAAAGTTTAGTAGGAATTCGTGTCCATTAGGTATGCGTGTCGGACACGTATCGGTGTTTTTAAACATGTGTTTGGTGAAATGCCACTTAGAAATAAAAGTTAATGATTTTCAAAACTAATTACATCATTGTGTAGCCCTTAGTTTGTAGATCACAACCCTAGTAGACTGAGTAGAATTTCGTGTCGATTTTGTGTCCAAAATTGGACTGGACACGCTACACGACACCCACGTGTACTGCCCTGCTACCGGACACAATTTTCTTCGTGTCCACGCCATGTGGACACGAGCCACTTGGTACAGAGATAGGGGCAACCACTGACAAGCCCCTCTTCAAGTTTCATGTCATCTGGTAATGTGTCGCACATGGATTTGCATGTGCACTGATTTTATACTGTGCATACGAAGTCAGTACAGCGCCTCTGATACGCTGTTCGTGTCCTACATAGACACGTCGGAGACACTGTGCAGGCACCCCACGACCTACCCCTACACCTGGCGAACACGTGTGTACAACCACGTGGACACTGGGAACAATGTCGTGTCTATGAGTCCTTGAACTGGCTGTACGATGCAGTATCTAGCACTCAGTATACTGTGTGTTTCGATTCAATTGGACACGGCGTATCCACTCTTGTGGACACGAGACAGACACTTGTACACCTAGACCTAGACCTAGACCTAACCTATCTATGGACACAACCACGAGACACGAGCTTGTATGTGTCATGTCCTATTGGATTTGACATAGCCGCACAATACACACTTTTAACTATTTTCTGATACAGTTATGTTTTTGAGTTTTAGACACGTTTTGGCTTGCATTTGGACACATGGACATGCCCACAGGTCGACACAAAATGCTACACACCTGTGCACATGTATTCCCCTATTTATTTTTAAGTTTACATTGCATGTGGACACTCTTTGCATCATATGACACCATGTACACTCACTTGTACACCCTGGACACATCTGTACACTGAATTTTGGACACTTGGACACACACACTTAGTGACACTGTGACACATGTACTAGTGTTTAGGTATATCTGTATGTATATACAATTACATGTACATTTCTGAGTTTACACATATATGTTGGTATACATGTATGTATGTATAGTTGCCTGTATGTATATTTGTATGTATGCAGGTATGTGTCTTATATATATAGGATATTGGGATTTGAATTAGCAGCAGTAGCAGCATAGCATGGGGACAGCCTCAGTGCCCCATTGCTAGTTCAATTTTGACCCCCCCCTTTTCCAACTTTCAAATACCATATATATGTATTGTATGTATTTATATAGATAGTTTATAATTGAATGTTCATATGTTATAGGTGTGTGTTAGAGTTTTGTATATATCTATATAGATATTGTATATGGTTTGTTGAGTTGAGGGTAATCTCATTGGTATATGATTATGAGAGGATGTAGATTGAAGTCAAGGGGATACCTTGTATATAGTTGACAATGGTATATAACATGATCTAGGTATATGGTATAGAGTATCATCTAGAGGTTGTATAGGATGTTAACTATGTGTGGTAGGTAATGGGTAAATACTTAATCTAACTAAGGTAATGACCAAACCCTAGACTAGACTAGACTAGACTAACTAAAACCAAGATGACCAAAAGCCTAAGTGTGAACCAATTTGACTTAGTTGACCAAACCCTAAAGTTGACCAATAGTTGACCATTGACCAAATTGACCCTTGATAGCCTTAGTTTGACCAGTTGACCAAGATAGCCTTGTTGTTGATCTAGTTTGACTAGAGTAGACCAAGTGTGACCTAGTTTGATAAGAATTTGACCAAACCCTAAGTAGTTGCCCAAGTTACCTTACAGTTGACCTAGTTTGACCTAGACAGTTGACCAAAGTTGACCAAGAGTTGACTTTGACCTAGTTTGACTTAGAATCATGTAGTTTATATTGCAGATTTCCATTATTACAATTTGAGTACTTTATAACCTTTTTTATTCTAAATAGGACTCTGTGATACCAGTTCGGACATCTATTCATATCAGTCATTCAGGGTGACCTACGAGTACATTCTCTAATCGTTTTATACTTGTCAGGACTTATATTCTTGCTCTAGATTACTTTACTTGATACTGGCATGATTGTTATCACGGATTGGTACTATATGGATCTTCTTTTACGATGTTATCCCTATTGTGTTCAGCAGACACATATTGTGATGTGCGTTTCACGAATATATTGTATTTATTGTACACCCCTATTCATGTATACTCATTGTGCATCTTGTACTCTCATGATCATATGAGCTTCATGGAGAAACTATTGTACAAGGTAACGTAACTGGATTGGATCCTTGTGTATTATTTGGGGAGGGTGAGTAGGAAATGGTTATGTAATCAAATCCCATTATACAAATATTGTATAAACTATTGTATATGTCCATTGTACACTCACGTATGATGGAGTTACCATTGCATTGTCCTAACCCATTTATATAACCAGCTCATGCTCTAAATCACTAGTACTTGCAGTTTTACTTATCATGTATATATTTTCAATCATAAATTCTCACTCGTTTTCATGTACATCTTCTTACAGTTCATGTATCTTACTCTTTTGTATGCTTTATATTTCCTAACATGTTATGAACTGCGCGAGATGTATTATGCTCGCTCCAGACTTGACTGGACCTGTTGAAAATATTACAGATGATGAGGATACCTGCCCTACCTGCAATGGAGGTTGCCTAGACGACACTCGCGACCTGGACCGTCGGAAGGTTCAGGCAGCTGTTCAGGATGATACCCTTGCCTAGTTTAGATAGCTAGCTCTTATCTTACTTTTCATGTCATTGTTGTTTTGTTTCAGAGTTGTATTATTGAGATGTTGAGACTTGTGGTTGTTAACTTGGATTATTTCACTTATGTTTGTACCTCAGTTTTTGGGGATTTCCTTATCTATTTCATCGTGCTATATTCTACCTCTAGATTTGTGATTTAGTTGTACCTTCTGTGATTTGCCTCCTTTTGGAGAGTATATCATGTTGTGGTTAGTAATATTCATGACCTAGAACAGTGTTCTACCGCCGACACTGCGGCGTAGGCTGGACGTCCACTTTTCGTACCCCTACCCAGGGTGCGGGTCGTGACACCTCATTTTTTAACTGACTGTGAAACTACTACATGAACTATCTTCTCTCTTTCTAAAATTTCTCTTTTAGAAACCTCATCGATTTGGACTTTAAGGAAGGGAGAGCCAAAGGGATAAATTCTTGGAAGGACATGCCTAACTTCATTCCAGCGGGTATCGTGTCCACAGTTATTTCTAAGTAAAGTCTCCCTCACTCTACTAGAACTTGAGAGATATGACGAGCGTAAAGTTATTTTGTTATGGCTGGGGCAATTTGATGGACCACGACACGAGCAATATTCATATAATAATTCTTTTAAAACCTTTTACATACGAACTACATGGGATTTAAATATGTGTATAGATTTGATACCATATTTTTTACAATTTTACCAGTGCAACAAAACTCTACAATACGTCATCGGATTGATAAAGAAGCACACGAATGCTTAAATAAGTTCACAAGTTTTTTTGAGCTACTGTCAAGGTGTACGCAATATAGTCAAACTACAAAGCACACCTCAAGGCATACAGAGTACTTGCGCTTGCAACTACGACTACGTCTTCTCAAGGTGTGTTTGATTTGTTTGTTCAATTTACCTACTAAGAAGTGGCATACTGCACAAATTCTATTTCAAAAAATAGTATTGCACATGCATCGTCGTGTGCCCCTATACTATTGTATCAAAATGGAATATATTCCCTAAACATATTCTATAAATTAACTAAATATAAAAAAAATTAACTGAAATTGTCCCATGTCAGTGTGTCATTGTGTGTTGTCCTATGTTAAAGTGTTTAAGTTTTACTATACGTATTCTATGTCAGCTTATCCAAGTCTCTATGCTCAGGTGTGTCCCTGTGTCCCATATCCAATCTACATGAGAAGGGGAGAGAGAGAGAGAGAGAGGTTTACCGAGATGGGGGGTTGGAGGCGGCATAGGCGAACGAGAGGGCTGGAGGCAGAGGAGGGGCTAGAGGCGCATGGAGGAGGGGATAGAGGTTGTCGAACGGAGGAAAAGGGGGGTTGGAGGCGGCATAGGCGAACAGGGGACTGGAGGCGAAGGAGTGGCTGGAGACGGAGGAGGCGCACGGAGGAGGGGATGGAGGCTGTCGGGAAGGAAGCTAGAGGCGAAGGGGGGCTGGAGGCAGAGGGGGGCTTTCAAAATTTTTGGAGAACGAGTGGGGGAAAGTAAAATGCAATCGGAACCCTGTATGAAAAACATTAGCGACGTCTAAAACAGACGTCACTAATAGTCGATGATATTTTAATATACTATGACATGATTTTTTTACGTCGCTCAACGTTGCTGATGTTAAAAGTCTGTGTTCAACAACTACTGGAGACGTCACTTTCCGTAATATTAACTAAAGTCGCTGATCGTCGTGGAACGTGGCCAATAGCGACGTATTATAACATATTTACTTTACATCACCAATTTTTTATATTAGCGACGTCTTTTTTTGTCGCTAAATACGTCGCTAAATTGACTTATTTTGGTAGTGTATGACCAATATTGTGTTAATGAGAAGGATGTTGTTAATTTACATGATGTTAATGAGGAGCCTGTAGGTAAAAACATGTAACCTAGCAAGTCTTCTATCCCAACTAAGACAACAAGTCAAAAAGCTTACAATCATCTGGTTTTAAGCGCCATAGAGAGATGGTGGAAGAGTACATGCCTAACTTGGTAAACTCATTGACCGTAATTGGTCATGCTCTATAGACCGGGTTTGTGGGGGTTCATACTGAAAAATTGGGTAGTAAAGTATAGGATCTAGTGGACTGTTATAAAGAAGATGTCCTCAATGATGCTTACGATTATCTTATTAAAAATCATGGTGAGGTTAAAAGGTTTGTAGGTTTGCCTCTAGCAACAAACGGGTGGAGGCTTTCAAATCTTAGATGTTGCCCCCACCAAATCAGGACTTGTTCTACCAGAAAAGTTTATGATGGCTCGTTTTATTGTTAATGCAGTTTAATTTATCAACAATTTTGTGTAAATATTTGTACTATTAACCTGAAGACAGTTAAGAAGACAATTAAGACTGAACTCTGTAATATTTAGGTGCAAGAACACTTGCACTATTTGCTCCTCTAAAATATTGGGCAGCTAATAGCCCTAAAATGTGTAATATTTAAGGCCAAGACTTGACTTTGATCCTATCTACTAGTGATTTGTTTTTTTATTCATATATTTCCTGCTTTCATTCCAACTAATGATATATTGCAGCCATAAACAACACCATGACTTACTATGTTGTCCTCAAGGGAGGAAATCCTGGTGTCTATAGAAACTGGGCCCTATGTTATACCCAAGCCAATGGGTATAAAGGTGCTTGCTATTTCAAATGCGAAGATAGGGAAGAAGCATTTGGATACTTCCAGAAGCCAATATATGCAAAACTACCTATGCATACTCCCAAACTACAAATTGCCACTGTGAAGACCATTAGAATTTTTCATATTTGGGTTTTGGGAGTAATTTGTGTTCTTATTTTCATGTTGTATTACTTTTTCTTCTAGAAGCAACATTATGGTCAATGAACTTGTACTCAACAATGTTGTAATATTTGCACTTTCATTTTGTTTGTAGGTTTAAACCCTGTCATGCTGTTTTGGTTTTCATTCCTTTGAAGATATTTTGGATCTTACTTTCCTTTTTTTCATTTTATTTGCAGATTTAAATATATTTACTGTTTTGCTTTTTATTTCTTTGAAGATATTTTGTATCTTACTTTCCGAATAGGTTGTGATGAGGGGGCAGTTATGAGATATTGTCATAATTTTAATACTTGTAAGATTGGTGGCATTTCCTTTGAAGTGTGATAGGCGAAAGAGGTACTTTGTTGCATTCCTCATCACACTAGTACAAAGGTTGAAGAGGTAACCATCCTTGCTAGTTTCCAATGATTTAAAAGCTTCTATACTCTAAGCCAATATTATCCATTATTTTGTTTTAGGCAATATTGGGGATTGAAACTGAACGTCTCTTTTATTTACCTAGTACCAAGCCACTTACTAACTACCAAATATCGGGACTTATGCAATTCATTGTGTCACTATTGCCTGCAGTTTAATTTGGGTTTGTAGGTCTAATTTATCATCCAATATTGACTGCAATTTAATTTTTTGGATTTTTGAATATTTGAAAATCAGTTTTTTTTTTGTCTTTTGACTGTTTTGGTTTTCATTTTTTGAAGATATTTTATATCTTTTCTATTGGCTGTGATTAGGGGGCAATTATGAGATTTTTTTCATAATTTAATTACTTAGTGTGATTTGGTGGCATTTCCTTTGTAGTATGATAGGTGGAAGAGGTACTTTGTTGCATTCCTTATCACACTAGTACGAAGGTTGAAGTGGTAACCATCTTTGCTAGTTTTTCGATGATTTAAAATGTCTCTACTCTAAGCCAATATTATCTATTCTTAGGTTTTATTGTTGATGTTGGTTTTATCCGAAAATGATGGTTTCATTGTCGTAAACAATGCTAGGTTGAAATTGACATGTTGATCTGTTTTTGTGGTCTTATATGTCCTGCTGAGTACATGTTCTTCTCTGCAAAAGCAATTTTTTCTGCAATATTTGGGATATTTAAAAGATTTCATCTTTGTTTGGGGATATTTGAATATCTAAATGTTTCAATGTTTGAAGAGGAAACCGTCTTTATGATAAATTTTAGCAAAATCAGTTGGTATCTCCATTGGCAAAATCAATTTTGGAAGAGGTAACTGTAACGGCCGTGGTTCGTATTACGTATTTGGTATACGTGTACGTATATTGCATGTCTCATTACATGATTGCTTGGTTCGGCTTGGTTGGTTTGGTTCGGTATGGATTGGGTCTTCATTTGAACCAACCCCACCTACCACTCCTCTCTCCCTTTAATAGATGCCCACTTTTCTCTCTCCTTATTACTTCTTCTTCCTCACCATTACTCTCCTTACCTACCAGAGAGAGGTTTAGGCAAGTGCAACTTGCTTCATGGAGGAACTCAATTTTATTGTTCCATTTTCTTCTCCACAAGATTCTAAGCCACTTTAGTACTTAACATTTTCAAATCCCATAGCTCATTTCATGTAGATCTAAGTTTCTAGCATTTTGAACTTCTTGGTCTTGATCTACTAAAATGACTTTTTTTTGAAAACTAAGAGTTCCTGGTAGTAGGCATTCTGATTTTTACACAAGTTTGGTTTTGGGATGGCCAGATTTCACCAAGTCTTGGCCGAGATGGAGTTCCTCGAGTTCTTGAGCTTTTACGCCTACTTGTATCAGCCTTAGGGAGAAGATGAAGTTTTACGCCCACGTTTACGTGCCAGCGTTGTGTTTCAGCCCTTATGCGCACGTTCTAACGTGTTAGCGTAATACTTAGCCTTTTACGCGCACACAGTTGCATGCCAGCGTATTCCGTTTTACGCTGAGTTTATTCGATTTTACGCTCGGGGCCTTCCCGCTCGCGTAAAATCATGCTCGCGTAAAACCCCTGGCTCGAGCAGACTTTCGCGAGCGTAAAGTTTTGCCCGAGTATTTCCTCGCGTAGAGTTTCACTCGCGTAGAGTTCCGCTCGGGAGTTTGCGAGCGTAGAATTCTACGCGCGTAAAATCTTACGCACATAAAATCTCACTTGCGCAAAGCCCGGCTAGCGTAAAACATCACCCATGTGCACCATTGCTCGCGCTCGCGTAGAGCCGCTTTACGCTTAAGGCCCTTGGCCTAGCGTAAAGGCTCACTTGCGTAGAGCCATGAGCCCCTTTGCATACCCGGTTGACTTTATGTTCTTGCACTCTCCATTACTTGGCAATTCACGGATTGATTGATATGATCGGGCTAATAATGGCATGATATGGCAAGTACTTGACATAACATGAAATAACAAGATGTGACAAGTACGCATGATGGTAATTATTGAAAGCTATTACGACGGTTTGCATGACGTAACTATAATAAATGGTTTGGACACCGTGGACGGTTGTGTTTGTACAAATAAATCAGTATGTCTTGCATCATATCTAGGACAGGGACCCCTGAGTGCCACGGTCAGGGGTACCTACTGAAATTAACTAAGGCTAATGATTAGAATAATCCAGTAGTCATGAAGAGATTTTCCAGCTACAGGCAATCCCGTTATCTGGGCGCCCCATCATGGGATTTGTAGCCTACCGTCTAGTAGGGCACATTTCCAGCACACTGTCATGTGTTGCAACCACCGAATTACTTAAGGGTACATACATTTATTGGACAATATACCCACATGAATTCAATCCACCAATTGCGTCTGGATAACCTGGATGGTCTGCAGGGCTTGCGGCTGTTGGAATAATCTTATTGTATCTTGCTAGTAACTAGGCCTGTGACAACCCTAGTTATTTAAAGTATCAAGCCGTACTCATTACTTGGCCGTGATTGATTGGATGGAGTTTAGCCCAGCTTAGTCTTGTCCTGATCCTGCACAAGGTTGTAACATGACCTGATTTCCCGTGCCTTACTTATCGATAAATGATGAGATACCAAGTTCTGTTCAGATGAAGAGTTACAACCTCGATCCTTGTTTGGTTTAAGGGTTATAACTTGGCTATCTGAATAGTCCAATGGTTATCTTATCATATATCGTCCTGTTTATTTATGCTTGTATTAACAATAATAATTAGGGGACCAGTTCTGTTCAGGGGAAGGGTTACAACCTTGGTCCTTGTTTGGTTTAAGGGTTGTAACCTGGCTCCCGGAGCGGTTCTGTGTCCTCTCCTCATTTATTGTCCTATTGTACTCCATGTCCTGCTTGTCATGTTTTACAAGATTATGATATGACATGATTACCTTTGCTTGCCTTAACAATAAAGATCAGGACAAGGTTCTGTTCAGGCGAAGGGTTACAACCTCGGTCCTTGTTTGGTTTAAGGGTTGTAACTGTTAGGGTTGTATACTAAAAGCATCACTTTTGTAGTAACCTTATTTCCTTAAATTTTGAATGAGAATCATATGGGCAAATGTTTGCATATTGTATTTGTTGCAAGTGTTAAATATCTGATATTCTATATTGTAGATAATATGGTGTGTGGTGTCACACAGAAGATCATATTATCAGTTCCCTATGGAGTATATAAATAGTTCACAACCTAGATGGACTTGGACAATCTATTTGAAAGGTTGTAGTGTAATCTGGTATTAGTCTGTCTTGACTATAGGTTTACACTAGTACACTTTGTGTGTATTGAACATGACCACTTGAGGTTGTTCTCTTTGTACTGACTACATAAGAGAACAAACACCTCTGTTATTATGGATGCTTGTGCTCTTAATCCGGATATAATAACAGACTTGTATATGCAGTATGCATTACTTTAACTCATCAAAGAGTGAGATTCATTATGGATCAACAACCTCTATGAATTGGGTAATAACATTGTATGTATGATGGGCTGTTGATTATAAATGGAATCCATGTTCCGATACATCGGGTTGATGATGTCCACTTAAGGAGCTCATAAGGATTGTCATGTAAATCCTACAGGTGGATTATATCCGACATGACAAATAAAGTTGAGCGGTACTATTTAAGGATAAAAGATGTCGAATCAATATAGTTGTCATTAACTTAATTTGATCGACGGACATACGATATCTTAACATGGGGAGCCAAACAAGCATATAATAAAAGGAGCCCACAAACATAATTTGGGATTAGGGAGGTAGTGCAACAATAGCTCATTAGTGGACCGAGCTATTGTTAATAGGCTTGGATTGTGTGTTCGGGCTGAACACAGGATATCCAGATCCGTTAGGAGGCCTAACCCTAATTTCTACTCATGGTCCCTGCCGTAGCCTATATATATCCTCTATTCTCTGGCCGCCATATTACTGATCAGAAATCAAATACTTTCTCTAAATTCGTGATTCACGTAAGGAGAGAAAGAGAGGGCTGCCAAGGAGAAGAAAAGGTTGGAAGAACGTCGCCCATACGATGTCCAACTCGAGAAAGGAATACGTGCAGAAGATCTTGGGGTCGTCCGCTCGAGATTGCCAGGAATTACTTGTCTTCTTTCCGTCGCAGGTATAATTCGTGAACCCTAGTTTCCGCCTATGAAGGGTTAGAACACGTATTAGATCTTTTTAACTTTCTATCGATCAATACGCACACCAAAGAAAGGGTCCTGGGAATCCCCAGTTCCATCAATTGGTATCAGAGCCACTTTGGATCTACGTATTGATTGATACGTCCATCTTGTCCAATAAAACACGCACTGTGTAATAGTCGGTAGATGTAGATCTGTTCTAACTCAGTTTTGCAGGCATGTTAGATCCAACTATTATGGTCTAATGCATATTTTTGATTGTGTTGTTTAAACCACGGACATGTCGTGGATGTTATTGTTGCTGTGGATGTAATTAAAATCACGAAGGTTGATCGTGCTTATTATTTTAATTTTTTAATCTAGATTATGTGTGAACTCCTTCGGGAGGCATAGGATTGATGTAATTTTAATTATTTTTGATCGATCGTGATGGCGGTGGTAGCTGTTTCTGACGTCGGACGAGATGCTGGTTTTAAGTAGTCCAGAGGCAGACAGATGAATAGATCTACGCAGCGCCAGATTTTGGATTCGGATAGTTGAGGACGGAGCAACAACGATGACCATAATAGTTGGATTTTTTTCTCTTATTTGTTGTCATTTTTCTTTTTCTGATTATGCTTGTTTATTATTGTTGTAAGACCCCTAAATTTCTACTGTATTTTTAAAATTTTTAGTGCTGATTTAAAATATCATATTGTACGTCGCGTAATCGTATTTTACGTCGTGCGCGAGATTCATTTTCATAACTACTCGACGAGTGCGAATATGTGCTAGCGTACATATGTTGTTAAAAACGTTTTTTTCCATTCTATAGTTTCAAAATAATATATAGTAATTATTTTTAATTAATTAAGATTGTGAAAAGAACCGCAGCGAGTTTCAAAAAAATATTATTTGATTTTATTATTATAAAAAAATAGGCGAATTTATTTTATTGGCGATTTAGAAAACTATGTTCTCATGCAAATACGTAAGATGTAATTTATGTGTCAACAAATTTTTCGAATTTATTTAATGAATTATTTTAAATTACTAAAAAGGTATTTCAAATAGTTTAGTAATTATTATCGTTTTTGAAATTTATTTATATTAATATTTTATTATTTAAAAAGGATATTTAAAAATATTTATTATTTTCGAAATTAATATTATAAGTATTTTTAGAAAATATATTTTGTAAATAAATATGGCAATTTAAATATTGATTTGATTTATTTTAAATAGTTTAAAATAAAGGATGAAGATTTATCTATGTTGGAATTATTTGGATTTGATTTTGATTGGTTTAAATTAAATGAGTAAATTATCTAAGGGGATTTAAAATCCCCACAATCCTATCCAATTGGGAATTCCCACATCCTATAAATAGGCAGGTACTCCTCCAATTTCTATCATTTATTATTTATCCAAATTCTACAACCAAAGTGTGCATCGTGTCCGTGTCTCTCTTCCATCCATTATTTTACAGATACAATATTTTTCCCACCCGACAAACCGGACCTCGACGCCATCCGCGTCACATAAACAGACCACCCAATACTAACCCTACCACCCGCCACCATCCTCGCTGCCATCACCATCACGTCGTCGTCACCAACATCCCCTTCGGCTCCTCCCTGGACCAACCCAACACCAACCTCACCACCACCAATACCATCTACGACCCCTGCCACCCTCAACGCTCCCCTTCGCGGCCGCGGCAAACCCTACCTGCAGCAGCTCCGCTCTGCCGCCCCCTTTTATGCCGATCCCGGCCAAGCCATTCAAACCACCGCGCCATCTCGCGCCGGCGCCTCCGGACGTGGACCACCAGTCGAGCTTCGCCGGAGCCACCAGCCGCTTCAGAGCAGTCGTCGGCGTCCGCAAACCCCAACCGCCCTCGAGCTCGCCTCCAGCACGCTCGCGACCACCGGCGACCGCCTGGATCCGCCCTTCCCGTCGTCCGGCGCCACATCCGCCCCGTCACCTCAAACCACCCACGCCTCCCTCCTCGAGCGACCACCGTGAGCGCGTCCCCTCCGCCGAGCGCTGCGCCGGACCAAGTCGGCGCCGCCTCCACCCGTGGGCGGCCGAGCGCACCAGCCAGGGCCGGAACCCTAGCTCTTCCGCCGCCGACCTTCGCGGGAGCCATCCCGATCCACCACCGCGCGCTCGCCAGATCCGGCAAGCCGCCCTGGCTTCCTCCCTCCGCCTGCGATTGCCGACCGCGTGGACTCCAGCGCGGCCAAACCCGCGCCGCGTGCGCCTCCGCCGGCGAACTCCGGTGAGGTTTCTCTTTCTCCCCTTTTTCCTCACTCTCTCTCTCTCCCTTACTTTTAACAGATTGGGGAAAGGGTTTATATTAAATGTTATATTTATTAATATTATTTATTATTATTAATATTATTATTATTATTATTATTATTATTATTATTATTATTATGAGTATTATTATTTCTATTATTATTATTATTATTATTATTATCATTATTAATTCTATTACTATTATTATTATTATTATTATTATTATTATTATTATTATTATTATTATTATTATTGTTATTATTATTATATATTTTTTTATATTAAGGATATCATTTTTCTTATTTAATATAAATTAGAAATGAATAGGTATAAGCATTTACAAATATGTATAAAAATAGGGTTTATCATTTTTTTGCATTTAATTTCTTATACAAATTTTTTTTGACTAAAAATATAAATGTAGCTTCCAAAAATTATACAAAATTCTAGTGTTATTTTCGAATGCTTATCTAGCTAATAAAATATGGTTTTTCTACCAAAAATTTATATTTTTACTTACAATTTAGATTAAAAAGAATTTTTGTTTTCTTCAAGTATTTATCTAGATATATAATAAAAATGTGGTTTCCTAAAAATGGTATATCTATATATATCGATTATTTTCAAGTAGTTATTAAAAATTATTTTTGGCTAATAAAAGATATTTTCAAGTGGTACGAATATTTTTCTAAAATAAATACCCTTCTCCTCAAATTTCCGCTAGTTGTCAAACTTACTTATGACTAAATCATATTTTCCTATTTTCTCGCAATTTAGACATACTCATCGCCCTTGACTATTGGATCATCGCACCACACCAGGCAAGACACCTTGCCTTTAAACATGACTTCTCGGAGCATCGCACCACACCAGGCGACACACCAGGCAAGACACCTTGCCTTTACTGTTTAAATTTTCTGCTCAATATCATGCATGTTGTGTTTATTTTTAAGTTGTTTCTTTCTAAATTATATGTAGATGCAAATTACTATATTTATACAATTGGCTTAGGGTTAAGGGACTACCGTCAAATTTAGTGTCTCATTGACTTGTCACGATGGTACACGAGTTGTGTGTGAGAGTTATGAGTATCATATAGAGGTCACTTGCGTGTGGGCTGATCCCCCGTGCGCATGCGTAGAAATAACTGTCAATAGATGCATGATTAGAAGACTTGACAGTTATCTATATTAAAACAGTGTGGTGGAAACAACATGTGTTTGTGTGTCATGGTTACGACACACGTATAGTATCATTGGGGGGAGGGGACAGCTACTAGCGTAGGGGCTACTTTTATTTTACACACATTTGGGAGATAGTGTCTCGGATGAGCGCTACGTGTTACCCGGCCGATAGTGTCTCGGATGAGCGCTACTTGTTGGCCACTCTTTATTACTTGCTTGAGACATCCCCTGCGTAGAACGTTGTCCTCAAAATCCATATCACGTAGAATGGTTAAGAACCTTTACCCATCCATACTTTTCTATTGAGCTTTATTTATTCAGTTTATCGGCATGATATTATGTGTCTTGTTACGTCCCTCTGAGGACCTGGTTTTTCCCCAAGTGTGTTCTCGTGATTTCTTGCAGGTGCTCTAGCTAAGGCCATTCCTTTCTTCGTGATGATTGCTCTTGGACTCGTCACTTGCTCTCGCTTGCTAAATTCTTTCCTTGTATATTTTTCCATATTTAATTTGGTTGGTAGTGGACTTTGTCTTCGCCCAACTATTATGTACATGACAAACTCAAAGTTACTTTATATCATTATTTAACTTTGTGGATGAGATTTAGTGTCTTGGCTTCTACATTTACAGCTTATGTATATATACGAGTCGTATATTTACTCGTATGTATACAGCTGGCATGATACGTATCTAGTCTCAAGTATATGAGACTGGGGCGTTACAATTGTGTTGATGTTTTTTTTGAAAAACTAGGCCTACATTAATAATGGACAACATGGACATAATATCAACTAGTAGAAAAACCGTCATTGTTAAATAACTATGTGGGAGAGGATATTTATTTAGTATAAATCCTGTGGTCTCCATTACTGGTTTGTAGGTGATGTAATTATACTTGCGCGTTGGCTTTAGTGCTTTCCTCCATATCGGATGAGTATAATTATGGATCACCAGTATAAACTTCCTTAGGGATAATTGTAGAAAGTTACCTAGTATGTATTCACTTCTCCATCTGAAGGAACTCATTACAAGGTAATGGACTTAGTATTAAGTAATGGTATACACTTAGATACAAATAATGGTATCCTTTCCATCAGAGTCACTGCTATTATTTGTATGACCAGAGCAAGACCAGCATATTAATTTTATTTGTCATAAAGTTTTGTTGACATGATAGTAAAATTAATAAGAAAAATCTACTTGAACAAAGTTGAATTTGTATACGTCCACACTATCGTGGCATGCTAAATTTATGGTGTTCAAGGTGTTGGTGAATTTCTTATTATTGTTTTGAGGGAATCAATATTTAGTTAATTCAAAATGTTTTTTTGCCCTACATAATTTTATTTATATGATTCTCAAGATTTCAAAAATGGGTTCTTTCAGTCCACTTATGGTGATTCTTAAAGAAAACAAACTTACTGGACCAAATTATATTGACTGGAAACGTAATTTAGACATTGTTCTGACTGTTGAGGAGTACAAATATGTACTTGTTGAGGAATGCCCACCTAAGCCTGATGCTAACTCTGATGAAGAGGTCAAAGAGGCTTATAAGAAGTGGAAAAAGGCAGATGAGATGGCGCGGTGTTACATTCTGGCATCTATGTCAAATGTACTGCAACATCAGCATCAGGCCATGGCCACAGCTTATGACATGATGTATAACCTCAAGGAACTCTTTGGACATCAAAGTAGAACATCTAGGCAGTTTGCTATGAATTGTTTGATGAATACAAAAATGGCTGAGGGTATACCAGTAAGGGATCATGTTCTCAAGATGATGGGTCATCTGAATGAGATGGAGATCCTTGGAGCTAAAATCGATGGGGAATCCCAGGTCGATATCATTCTTGGAACTCTACCTAAAAGTTTTGACAATTTCTGTCTTAATTACAACATGAACAAAAGGTTGTATAGTTTGACAGAACTTGCAAAAGAGCTACAGGATGCTGAATCTCTCTTTAGGCAGAGTGATCATGTTTTTGTTTCTGAAAAGGCTTCTACTTCTAAGCCAAAAGGCAGTAAGAAGAAGAATAACATTCAGAAACAGACAAACTCAGCAAAAAAGGGCATGGGACCTCAAGGCGCGGTAAAAAAGCCGAAAGGCAAATATTTCAAGTGCAAAGGGTCAGGTCATTGGAAGACTGATTGTCCACTTCTCAAACAAGGAAACAAAGAAGGTATATCTCAATTACTAGTAGTTGAGACATGTTTAGCGGTGTTATCTACCGGCACCTGGTGTGTAGATACAAGAGCCACTAATCATGTCTGCAATACATTGCAGGGGTTCCAGAAAACCAGACGGCTCAGTGATGGAAAGATATGCTTGTTCATGGGTGATGCTACAAAAGTATCAGTCGTTGCATTAGGAGATGTTACTTTATCTTTTGGTAGAAATAAGTCTTTGACATTGAGAGATTGTCTTTATGCACCTTGACTTAGAAGGAATTTAGTTTCTGTTTCTATGTTAGTTAAGGATGGATATTCAGTTTATTTTAATGACAATATTGTTATTAGAAAGAATAAATATTTTATCTGTTCTGGTGTATTGGTTGATAATTTGTATGTCATTAGTCCTATTTCGCCCACAATGCAACTTATGGAAATGAATAATATGTCATCTAACTTAAATAAGAGAAAAGAACCTTCTTGTATGAACCAAACATATCTTTGGCACTTGCGATTGGGGCATATTAACCTAAGAAGGATTCAAAGACTGGTTGAAGATGGACCTTTGAGTTCATTGGAAGTGGAGGCACTACCAGTCTGTGAATCCTGTTTGGAAGGTAAAATGACCAAAAGGCTCTTTACGGCGAAGGGGTATAGGGCCAAAGATGTGTTGGAATTAGTTCATTTTGATTTGTGTGGACCCATGACTATCCAAGCTAGAGGTAGCTTTGAATATTTTGTCATATTTATTGACAATTATTCAAGGTATGAATACATTTATTTGATGCGCCGTAAGTCTGAGTGCTTTGAGAAATTCAAAGAGTACAAGGCTGAAACAGAGAAACGTTATAGAAAATGTATCAAGTCATTATGATTAGATCGTGGTAGCGAGTACCTCAGAGTTTAGGGATTATTTATCAGAGGCTGGGATTGCATTCCAATTGATTGCACCTGGAACGCCCCAGCAGAATGGTGTAGCCGAAAGAAGGAATAGAACTCTTATGGAGATGGTTAGATCAATGATGAGTTATTCGGATTTGCCAGATTCATTTTGGGGATATTCCTTAAAGACTACAACTTATATTTTGAACTTGGTTCCTTCTAAGTCAGTACCTCTTACTCCCACAGAGCTGTGGATTGGGCGTAAGCCTAGTCTGAAACATGTTCACATTTGGGGTAGTCCAGCACATGTGCTGAATGTGAAAGCAGATAAGTTGGAATCTCGTACAGAAGTACGCTTGTTTGTAGGCTATCCAAGAGGAACGAAAGGAGGTTTATTTTATAGTCCTAAGGATCAGAAGGTCATTGTTAGCACCAATGTCCGATTCTTAGAGGAAGACTATGTGATGAACCATAAACCCACAAGTAGAGGTGTTATAAAAGAACTGAGACATGAGACACCAAGTACTTCAGTACCAACAGTACAAGAGGATCAACCATAAATAACTGCACAACGTGTCACAAATGTTACACCACAAACGATAGTGCCTCGTCGTAGTGGGAGGGTTGTGATACAACCTGATAGATATATGTTCTTGGGAGAGTCGTCAGACTTCATCCCTGAGGAACAAAATTATGGTAGGAACAAGATTATGATCCCTGTACCTACAATAAAGCACTCCAAGATAAAGATGCAGAGTCTTGGCAAAAAGCAATGGTATCTAAAATAGAATCTATGGATTCTAATCAGGTCTGGAGCTTGTAGAACCACCCGTTGGTGTAAAAGCCTTTGGATGCAAGTGGGTCTATAAGAGAAAAAGAGGATCAGACGGTAAAGTTGAAACCTTTAAAGCTCGGCTTGTAGCAAAATGTTTTACTCAAAGAGAGGGTATCGATTATGAGAAAACCTTTTCTCTTGTAGCCATGCTTAAGTCTATTCGGATTCTTTTATCTATTGCAGCTAATATCGATTATGAGATTTGGCAAATGGATGTCAAGACAGCTTTCCTTAATGGAAGTCTTGAGGAAGACATCTATATGAAGCAACCAGACGGGTTCATTAAAAAGGGCCAAGAGCATCTTGTTTGTAAGCTCAAGAATTCCATTTATAGACTTAAGCAAGCTTCCAGATCTTGGAATATATGTTTTGATCAGGTGATAAAATCCTATGGATTTGATTAATGTCTGGATGAATCATGTGTATACAGAAAGTATGACGGAAACGTGGTGGTGTTCCTAGTACTTTATGTGGATGACATCTTGCTCATTAGAAATAATGTGAAGGTGTTATCTGATGTAAGGGTATGGTTATCCAAACAGTTTGATATGAAGGACTTGGGAGAAGTAGGTCACATCCTTGGGATCAAAGTTCTACGAGATCGCAAGAAAAGGATGTTGGGCTTATCCCAAGCTTCCTATTTCGATATTGTACTAACTCGTTTTAGTATGCAAAATTCTAAGAAAGGTTTCTTACCTTTTAGACATAGAATTGCTCTATCAAAGGAGCAGTGTCCGAGGACACCTAAAGAGATAGAGAACATAAAGACAGTTCCTTATGCTTCAGCAGTAGGAAGCTTAATGTATGCAATGATATGTATGAGACCAGACATCTGCTTTATCGTAGGCATGGTCAGCAGATATCAGTCTAACCCAGGACAAGAGCATTGGACTGCCGTAAAGCATATTTTGAAGTACCTGAAAAGGACTAAAGAGTATATGCTAATTTACCAGGCAGATAATTTAGTTCCCTTGGGGTATATAGACTCAGATTTTTAGTCAGATAGGGATTCCAGGAAATCTACCTCAGGTTATGTGTTTACTTTGGAAGGTGGAGCCATTGTGTGGAGGAGTATCAAGCAAAAATATATTATTGATTCCACCATAGAAGCCGAGTATGTGGCAGCCTCTAAGGCAGCCAAAGAAGCGGTTTGGCTTAGAAACTTTCTGTTGGACTTGGATGTGGTACCTAGTTTGCCTAAGTCTATTACACTTTATTGTGATAATAGTAGTGCAGTTGCAAACTCGAAGGAACCACGAGCCCATAAGACAGGAAAACACATTGAGCGCAAGTACCACATTATACGAGATTTCGTAAAGAAAGGAAAAGTTGCTGTGATCAAGATAGCATCAGCCGACAACCTAGCTGATCCCTTTACAAAGAGCTTACGAGCTAAGGCTTTTGATAGTCATGTTGAGGGAATGGGAGTTAGATGTGAAGCAACATGGCTTTAAGTATAAGTGGGAGATTTGTAATAGTATACTGAAAAGCAATGCTTTGAGTATAAGCGGGAGATTGTTAGGGTTATATACTAAAAGTATCACTTTTGTAGTAACCTTATTTCCTTAAATTTTAAATGAAAATTATATGGGCAAATGTTAGCATATTATATTTATTGCAAGTGTTAAATATCTGATATTCTATATTGTAGATAATATGGTGTGTGGTGTCACACAGAAGATCATATTATCAGTTCCCTATGGAGTATATAAATAGTTCACAACCTAGATGGACTTGGACAATCTATTGGGAAGGTTGTAGTATAATCTGGTATTAGTCTATCTTGACTATAGGTTTACACTAGTATACTTTATGTGTATTGAACATGACCACTTGAGGTTGTTCTCTTTGTACTGACTACATAAGAGAACAAACACCTCTGTTATTATGGATGCTTGTGCTCTTAATCCGGATATAATAACAGACTTGTATATGAAGTGTGCATTACTTTAACTCATAAAAGAGTGAGATTCATTATGGATCAACAACCTCTATGAATTGGGTAATAACATTGTATGTATGATGGGCTGTTGATTATAAATAGAATTCATGTCCCGATACATCGGGTTAATGATGTCCCCTTAAGGAGCTCATAAGGATTGTCATGTAAACCCTGCAGGTGGATTATATCCGATATGACAAATAAAGTTGAGCGGTACTACTTAAGGATAAAAGATGTCGAATCAATATAGTTGTCAGTAACTTAATTTGATCGACAGACATACGATATCTTAATATGCGGAGCCAAATGAGCATATAATAAAAGGAGCCCACAAATATAATTTGGGATTAGGGAGGTAGTGCAACAATAGCTCATTAGTGGACCGAGCTATTGTTAATGGGCCTGGATTGTGTGTTCGGGTTGAACACGGGATATCCAGATCCGTTAGGAGGCCTAACCCTAATTTCTCCTCATGGTCCCTGCCGTAGCCTATATATATCCTATATTCTCTGGCCGCCATATTACTGATCCGAAATCAAATACTTTCTCTAAATCCGTGATTCACGTAAGGAGAGAAAGAGAGGGCTACCAAGTAGAAGAAAAGGTTGGGAGATCGCCCACACGACGTCCAACTCGAGGAAGGAATACGTGCAGAAGATCTTGGAGTCGTCCCTTCGAGATTGCCAGGAATTACTTGTCTCCTTTCAGTCGCAGGTATAATTCCTGAGCCCTAGTTTTCGCCTATGAAGGGTTAGAACACGTATTAGATCTTTTTAACTTTCTATCGATCAATGCGCACACCAAAGAAAGGGTCCTGGGAATCCCCAGTTCCATCAGTAACCTGGCTTCCGGAGCAGTTCTTTATCCTCTCTTCGTTTATTGTCTTATTTCACCCTATGTCAAGCTCAATCATGTTTTACTTTACCAGCAGTATTTGAGACGGGTTTCTATTCAGGTGAAGGGTTGCAACCCCGGTCCTTGTTTGGTTTAAGGGTTGCGACCTGGCTACTTGAATGGTTTCCTTGTACTCAATTCATTATTATTGCCCCTGTTATTATCACTATCTTTATAATTATTTTTAATATTCATTTATGATGTGCTGGTTTTAGTTCCTAAGTGAAGCCTCCTTTGTAGAAATTGCTCTTTCTGGGGTCTGACCTAGCTGGTTTTGTATGGCCAGATATCGAAGCAGCTCCAGAGGAACTATCTACCTTCCAGCCAGATGGTGACCACTAGGTGTAACCCTGGCAACGAGTGGGTTTATTTTTGGCTCTCCTACTTTATTGTAAATACTTTTTTGAGGTATTTAGCCGACGAGCACGTGTTAGCTCGTATTGCACCTTTATTTACTGTCTGCCTACGGGCTGTAACATGATTGACAAATCCTAGGGTTGATCAAGTATGACTGAAACTTTTGCTAGACTTGACATTTTGTATGACTGGCTTCATGATCATCCAAGTATGTAATGTATGGGACGCCTTGCTATTATATATTTGGTGCTCTGACATCTTGTAAATAGTTATTGCTTGCTTGAGATTGAGACAATAGTCTTATTCATGACCATAAGAGACTGTTGGCTTGTAGTTAAACCCTCATGTATCTAGACAGCCGTGACCGTATAGCGAGGTAGGTTACACTTCGATATACATAGCTGTTTATGTACGCCCCCGCTCTCCACTATTCTGGTTCTTGGGCATTACATGGTTTAAGTGGTGGCCCATGCAGGTCTTGTAAATCAAGATATGTGAGGGTTTACCAAATATATGTCTCAATCGGTACTCGCCCTTGAATCTCTTCTCATATCTTCTAAATCCCTGAAATCTTGGCCTGATCACATGCTTGTATCTTTGATCTGTCCTGGTCCTTTCTTATTGTTCCCTATGTCGTCTTCTTCAGCGGCATTATTCTTGGTCCTACCGATCGGCAAGGAGGAGCACCTCCCGTGGACCAGCAGCAACCAGGAGATCAAGCCCAGCATTCAGGGGTAGCCTCCAGAGTCATGTCTACTGGGAATCCAAAGCCACCAGTTCAGCCCATCCTGCCTACAGAGCCTGATGATGGCACCTTGGTACGTCTCATCAGGATATTATTAGCTTCCCAAGATCGTCGAGGAGATGCCTTGCACCAGGCAGTGTCAGATGCTCTGACCAGAGGAGGTCATCAGGGTAACAACGCGGCCAACAACTTCAAGCGCTTGAACCCTCTATTTTTCGACGGCAGTGAAGATGCTATTGCCGCAGATGCTTGGCTTCAAGACACAGAGGTGATTTTAGAAGCAGCCAGGACCCCAAAGAATGAGAAGCTGGCGGTAGTACGCCTGCAGTTATTGGACCTTGCCTGCAGCTGGTGGGCGTCGCAGGCCGTTGGATTTGTGGCACCTATTGCTTGGACAGTATTTCGAGAGAGATTCTAGACCAAGTATTTCGATGCTGTAGCTCAATACGATCTACAGACGAGGTTCACCAATTTGAAGCAGATGGATAGGATGGTCGACGAATATGCGGTCGAGTTTTCGAGGCTTAGTTGGTTTGCTCCCACCTTAGTGGCGACCGAGTTCGATAGAGCCCAGCGGTTCCAGCAAGGGCTCCATCTAGAGATTCTATTGGCAGTGGAGCAGTTTGAGCATCAGACTTTTGATGCAGTGTTGAGAACAGCCAGGAGGCATGAGTATACCTTCCAAAGGATCGTAGACAGGACCGGGGGTCGGAAGCGACCCCATGGCCAGATGAATCAGTCTTCAGCACCAGTCCCGGCAGCTAGGGCTTTTACCATTGGAGCTCCGAGGCGGGCAACCTCAGTAACGTCGGTTCAATATTCAACCCCGACGTACCCTCAGCAACAGAAGCAGAAGCACTCTTCCGCAGTGGGATGTTCACACTGTGGGAAGCCAGGACATGTGGTATCAGAGTGTCGCAGAGCACAGGTATGTGCTTGGTTTGTGGTGCCCCGAACTACAGGGTTAGGAACTGTCCGAACAGGGGAAGTTCCTCTTCTTTGACCTTTTCTAGTCCTTCGGTGGGAGGACCAGCACCAGTCCAATAGTAGCAGCAGCAGTACTCATTCCCGAGGTCGTTGCTGCTGCAGGCCCAGGCATTCCAGCAGCAGAGATCGCAGCAGTATGCCCAAGCCCAAGCCCTGATCCAGGGCAGGCATAGAAGTTTTCAACAGAGGGGACTCGTACCCCGAGGACATGGTCAAGTGCTGGCTTTGACCATGGGAGAGGAAGGATTGGCACCAGGTGAGGTAGTGGCAGGTACTATTCTCGTCAACTCCTTTCCAGCATCAGCGTTATTTGATTCTGGTGCATCACATTTATTTATGTCTGCACGATTCGCGACACGGATAGGACTGGAGCCCGAGTCATTATCAGTAAGGCTCAATATACTTACTGGTAACGGACTTGTGGGAGTAAATAGAGTATTTTCCTCGTGTCGGATCGTAGTTAAAGGTAGAGAATTCCTCGCTAGATTGATAGAGTTTCCGATGGCCGATTATGATGTTGTTTTAGGGATAGATTGGTTGAGGGACCAGTATGCTAGGATAGACTGCCATATTGGCAGGGTTATTTTTAGCATTTCCGGTGAACCAGAGTTTTCCTTTTCCCGAGGCGAAGTTGAACCTTCTCCTCCAGTGTTGCGAATGGCAGTAGCAGAAGTGCAGTTATCCCGGATAGTCAAGGAGTTCCAGATGTTTTCCCAAAAGAGCTTCCAGGAATGCCGCAAGAACGGGAGATCGAGTTTACTATCGACTTGATCCCCGGAAAGCCCTAGTGTCGGAGAAAGTCTATAGGATGGCGCCGTCAGAGTTAGAGATATTGTACAAGATGATTGAGGAACTCAGGACAAAGGGATTCATTAGTGCTAGTGGATCGCCTTGGGGAGCCCCGATGCTTCTTGTGAAAAAGAAGGACAGTACGTCCATGTTATGTGTTGGCTATCGTACCTTGAACTCAGTGACAATTAAGAACAGATACCCTCTCCCAAGGATAGATGACTTGTTTGATTAACTCAAGGGGGCAGCAGTATTCTCGAAGATTGACTTACATTCAGGATACCATCGAATCAGAGTCAGAGAGCAGAACATCCCGAAGACAGCTTTCAGATCTAGATATGGGCATTGGGAGTTCCTTGTTATGCCATTTGGAGCAACCAATGCTCCGGCAGTATTCATGGACCTCATGAATCGTATCTTCATGCCTTATTTGGATCAATTCGTGATTGTGTACATAGACGACATCCTGGTCTACAGCAAGAGTGAAACTGAGCATGAGTAGCATCTCAGAGTTGTCCTCCAGATTCTCAGAGAGCACTAGTTGTATGCCAAGTTTAGTAAATACGAGTTCTGGCTCGATCGCATTTCATACTTGGGTCATATCATCACCAGAGGAGGAGTAGAAGTGGACCCCTAGATGATCGTGGCTATTGAGACATGGCCAGTACCCAGCACAGTTGCAGAAGTTCGCAGTTTTCTTGGCTTGGCCAAATACTATCGGCGATTTATTTCAGACTTTGCTCGAATTTCAGCTCCATTGACCCAGTTGACCCACAAGGATGTGCAGTTTACATGGACAGTAGAATGTCAGGATTCTTTTGAGAAGTTGAAGCGAGGTTTGATGACGGCTCCTATCCTCATGCTTCCAGATGGGACCGGGGGATTCTCAGTGTATTGTAATGCTTCAAACAGAGGCTTAGGATGTGTTCTGATACAGCATGGGAAGGTAATAGCTTATGCGTCACGTCAACTTCATGATCATGAGAGGAATTACCCAACCCATGACTTAGAGCTGGCAGCGGTAGTGTTTGCACTTAAGTTGTGGAGACACTACTTGTACGGAGATAGGGTAGAGATTTTTACCGACCACAAGAGCCTGAAGTATGTGTTCACTCAGAAGGATCTTGACATGCGTCAGAGGAGGTGGCTAGAGCTGCTTGTGGATTATGATGTTAACCTGCAGTATCATCCTAGAAAGGCCAACGTCGTTGCAGATGCATTGAGCAGGAAAGTCGGAGTTTATTTCCTAACAGCACAACCAGTGCTGTTAGCTGATCTTCAGAAGATGGATATAGAAGTTGTCCTTCCTACCAGTGTGGCATTGATGGCCAGTATGCAAGTTTAATCCAGTATAATCGAGAGGATTCGGATGGCGTAGTCAGCTGATTCTAAGCTTCAACGGCTCAGAGCAGAGCGTGAGGCAAGAAGAAGACCAGAGCTATGTATCCATGAGGACGGTACACTTCGACATGGGAAGCGTCTTTGTGTACCTAGTGGGGATATCAGACATGAGATCATGGCAGAGGCTCACAGTTCTCAGTATTCCGTATATCCCGGTGGCATGAAGATGTACCGTGATATCCGTCAGCACTTTTGGTGGAATGGCATGAAGAAGGTGTTAGCCCAATGATTATATCATGTTTTTGAATATGGCTAATCAATTAAGTTTACCATAATGACATCACTAATATTCATGTAATCACTATCATGTCGCTACTTAAACTTAGCATTGTCCTAAATGTTCAATATCATATTGCGATGCTCGTATCATATTGTTTTGTTCGTCTAACATGTATTTGTAGACATGCAATATGCATGATCAAGCTTTGTCAAACCAGGACATATGCAATAGAGAATTATTGATGGGCCAAAGACGACGTTATATTCAGATTTCCAGATCTATTTAACTTTGGACGACCGCCATCAAGTGAAAAAGGCGTCTTCAAGTCTGCTCAAATATTTGAAGAAAGGCATCATCAAAGGGCTCTTGGTTTTCCTATTTTATCAATATAATTTTTCATATTTATTGAGTCTACGAATACGATGTACACTGCATCGTACTGGCAAATTGGCTACCCAAGAAACGTTTTCAAAATACCCTTCATTTTGAAAACAAGCCCACTTACAAAAGCCCAAATTACTTCCTAACTGTTTGACTTTTCAAAAAGCCAAAAAACTAGTTTGCAAAACCGTAACAGAACCCTAGCAGAACTCGTCCCGAATTCGGCCAGAGTTCGGTTAGTGAACGTTTCTTTTTGAACTTGGTCTTCCTGCAGTTACGGATTCCAACGAGATTTTCTCATAGAGTTCTGTCCAAATTCTGCCCGAATTCTGTCAGAATTCTGCCTTTGGAAAAACTATAAATAGGAAGGATTTCGATCATTTCAATTCACTCATACACCAATTCACTTTCATATCTCTTCTCTATAAGCCTACTACTTTTTCCAAAGTATTCTGAGCTATTTATTTTCAAATCCCAAGCCAGTTACAATACTCTAGTCGATTTGCCAGTACGGTACGGTCTAGAAGTTTTAGAGTGATTATAATCAGAGGCTTGATTGAAGGTAGACACTTCGTAATTGAAGTTGGTCGAGTACTTCGGATCAAAGCTCGCGTTGTAGAAGTTGCAAGAACTTCAGATGAAAACTTGTGGTGATTTTCCATAGTAGATTCAACTGGAAGCTAGAGTTCTTCCGACTGGACTAGTCCTCACAGGAGGGAAACCAGTATACATCCTTGTGTTTGCGTTTGCTCTCTACTCTCTACTTTTCATTTACATATCTGTGATATATTATCTGTGATCTTGTTGCTAACATTTTTTAAATAGTTAATTTCCGCCGCCTACTCTATTCACCCCCCCTAGAGTATTACGCTTTACAACTCATTCCTACAATCGGTCCTATAATTGGTATCAGAGCCAGTGCTACAACTAGAGAGCGGGTGCTTGGTATATAGATATTGCTGCTCATACCAATTGCTCCTACAATTGGTATCAGAGCAGGCTCTCCATCTAGAGGCATTATATTCTGATCCCAATTGTTCCTACAATTGGTATCAGAGCGGGTAGATATTATTGCCAGTGCTCCATATAGAGCAAGAACTCTATTATTTGGCTTAACATCCTTGGAGCAGATCCTCATTACCAGAGCGAGTTATATAGGTAAAGCGAGATAACATTGCTATTATATTCTTTATAGCTGTTACATAGATCACTATATCACATATGGCAAGTATGTACTTCACAACTGAAGAGCAATCCTCAAATAGACTCCCACTATTTGATGGTACAAATTACACATATTGGAAGACACGAATGAGCTTCTACCTGAAGTCTCTAGATTTTGACTTATGGTCAATTGTTGTCAATGGCTACAAAAAGCCTGCTATCACTTCTATTCTCACATCCTCTATAATCAATAAGCCTTATTATAGTTACACGGAGGAAGAGAAAAAGTTAGCTAGACTTGATGCAAAAGTTATGCATATCTTTTATTGTGGTGTAGATACAAATATATTTAATCTTATTAATACTTGCACAACATCTCATAAAATTTGGAAAGTTCTTGAAGCTACTTATGAGTGCAGGTATGAAAGCAAAGCTAGCAACTCCAAAGAGAATGGTAGTCTTTATAATGATGCAAATATATGCATGATGGAATTGGGATTTAAGGTACAACATAATCCCTTATACGAAGAAGAGCTTGTATGTGACAACTGCAAGAAGATAGACCATATCCAAGAAGATTGTACTATTGCTAGAAAGAAGAGCCACTACGAACGACCAAATGAAGGAAGATCATCGTCTCACAAGTACACTAGCACGAGCATATGGTATAAAAGCAAAGCAAAAGATTCTGAAGAAGAAGAAGAAGAAGAAGAAGAAGAAGAAGAGAGACCTCATCATGCTACAAATTTATGCTCAATGGCATTATCTAACGAGGTACAAAAAAATCCCCTTCTTGAAGAGAATGAATTTTCTTATAATGATTTAGCTGATGCTTTCAGTGATCTTTTAGAAGAACACAAGAAAGTATTAGATAAGTATAAGCAAGCTAGAAAGGATATTCTATCCTATAAGCGTGAGATTGAAAAGCTTACTTGCTTATTGAATGATGCTAGAAATAGTCCTCCTTCTGATAATTCTACTGAGAATTCTATACTGAAGTTTAGATTGCATGAGGCACTTGATTGCATTGAGAAAAGCACTCAAGAAAATGCTAAACTTAAGGAGGAACTAGAATCAAAAAAGAAGAAGTATTCTATTGCTTCATGTAGAATTGATGCTCTTTCTGCTAAGTATGATGAGATCTGTGCTAACTCTAAAAAGTTAGAGATTAGACTGGGAAAGTAGGTAGTACAACCTATGACTCAGTCTAACACAAGACACTTAGCACATCACAAAGTCACACACGACTGATCATCTAGAAAGGAAGCAAGCAAAGCTAAAGCTTCACACAACCATGCTTTCTATTACAAGTATCCACGCACATCATATCATACTACTGCACGTTCTCATACTACTGTACATAGTACTAATATTAATTCTTTCTATCATTATTGCGGTATGAATGGACATGTTTCTAATTATTGTCAGATTAGAAAACTTGTTGATATAAACTTGTACAAATGGGTTCCCAAAGCTAACAAATATGGATCCAAGTATTGGATACCAAAGTCTTCACCTAATGTTGCAGGTGAAGCTTCTCATATCAAATAGAACCATGGAACATGTTGGTGAATGCAAAGCTACAAATGTCATCTTCCATTCAATTACACCAGCAGAAAGTGTGGTCACTAGATTCGGTAACATGCTTACTAAATAGTTTCTAATATCTAGCATGTTCTTATTAATGTCTTGCTATTAGCTTTCATTGATATCTTTTAATTTGTTTATTGTTTGAATCAATATGAGATATAATCCTAGCATGACTAATCGTCTAACTCAAATGTTTAGTTTACACTAAATAATCTTTTACTCACTTTTCATTAGTGTGACACATTTATCTATGTATGCTCTTTATTTTAGTTTTATTCTTGAAGCATGCATAGGAGTTTTTTTTGGTGAATATGTTTTTGACTCTCTATATTTAATATTTTTTAATGGTTTACTGATTTGTCTTTAACATGTCGTATTTACTTTGATCAGTATTTTGTGAGCATGTATTTTTAGCACAAGTCTTCTACTTACTTGAAAAGTATATACATATACTTTTATGTTAACCTTGTGCTTGCATAATATACTTCACTATTGATTCTCATATTTTATTTTGATTAACTTCTTATGAATCAATTAAATCTTTGTCTGACAAAGCATATTTATGCATGTTTTTGATCTTGTGATATTTTTTATGCTTATTAAGGATACATGAATAATTCATTTTCATTTATATATTGCTGATATGTTTCTTATTTTTTTTGTATAAATATCTTTATAGGGATATATGAGTTAAGTTCAAGTTCTATATTATTTTAAAAAGTAGTTTTTAAACTTGTGCTTATCTCAAACTTTAGCTATTGATTACTTTGGACAAATTCATGTACTTCTCATTATTAGCTTCTTCCTCAAAGGCTCTTTTAACGATGTACAATTTTCTTGGCTTTTTGGTTGACATTTTAGATACATGACTCTTATTGAAATATTTTTTTTTATCTTAATCTTGATAAACCATTGTTTGGGTATTTACTTCTTTTATTTTAGAAATTCTAGATTTCGACGATGTTCGATGATACTGCATATATTCCTTTGAATCTAAGTTTTTAAGAGTAGAGGTCATTTTGGAAACAAGACGAAAAGGTCCTTCTGTCATATAGGTGTAAATAGCTTGAAGCGACACGGTGTACTAGTCTTCGGACTACCGCTAGCTGGGAACCGGCCCCTACAGCTAACCCGAAGTGATCAATACTTTATAGACTAAAGATTTATTAAGGTCTAAATGCAACTATCGTCTAGTTCTGGATCCAAGGTACTGAATCCAGTCCCCTAGGTTCTAAAATACATCAGCGTATCTAGGTCCTACATTTGATTTACAAATATTTTTTATTTTATTATTATCCAATGATTTTGTAGCACATATGGATAAATGTAATTGATACATCTTATGCTATATGCTACATTATTCTAAGATTTTTAAGTCCATAAAATATAAAAAAATTTATATTGCACTAATTCTTCTTAAATCCTTGGTTATTAAAGAAGATATTTGTTTTGGGTACAAGCCTACAAAGGGTCTGTCTGTCACCACGACTACGATCGAAGCAAAGCGGTATTTAAGTGTTCTCCGGTGAACCTTCATTAGCTGGAACAGTACCTCTACAGCTAACCCAAGATTGATCAACGCTTTATAAACTAAAGGTTTATTTTGATCTAGTTGCAATTGTTATCTGATAGATTTTGGATTTGAGATTTGATGGATAATATTACTTAATAATTTTTTTTACAAAAGGTAACATACATTGATCTTCCATTGGTTAATGTTTGTCATCTTTTGATATATTATTTTTTGTCACACTTTTTGATATTCAGACTTAATGATTTGTGACTACTCAGTGAATATTATGGTCTTGTGATTTCATCTTTAACTTGTGCAATATTCAATGATTTTTAGCTTTATATTATTATCTTCTTAGTCAAGTTACTTACTGTCTACAATAGTAATTCTTTACGAGAGAGAAGGCATGCAAATTGAATGTCTCTCTCTCAAAGCATTTCTTTTCTTTAAACCTTACGGTTGTTAGGTGGACACCGTGCTAAGGCTTTAAAAGGAAAGAAATGAACTTTGATAAGAAGACCTAATATTTTTGAATTAGTTTTCTACTTCTGGAAATATGTCTCTGAAATTCTTAAATTTTATCTATACTATTATTTTTTGGATATTGCCATGTAAAGGTGGAGCAGTTAATTGTTTCAAATCAATTAGCCCCTTGACATGTCATATATCTAGAATACACCTTTCTTTGGTCATTTATCTAGTTATGTTTTCAAAATAGATTTATTTATGATTTATGGATTCTTTTATTGGAATTGTTTCCGTGATTCGAATCGCCAGCTTTCAGTCTGAGGACTAAATAGACGCATTCGAACATTTACTAAGACAGTTTTTCGTAATAAATTCCACATTTTTCAAATGTCTTTTGATTTTTTTTGATATATTGAATCTGTCCGGTACTCTAATGTTATTATTAAAGACAGTTTTCAAAATCATTTAATGTCTTGAAATATTTCTTTTATATATATATATATATATATATATATATATATATATATATATATATATATATATATTGGAGATATACTTTGTTTGTTCATATTTAAGCATTTATTCATTGGATATTTCTGTTATTTGCCTAAAGATGATATTTGTTTTTGGAACTTTACATGCATTTGATCAAAGGAAAGAAAAGATGCATATCTTGGATATCCCTTAGATCTTATGATTATTTATTTTATCTATTTTATGCATTTTTGAACTATATACGTATATTTTAAGGGGGAACAAATTTAATTGTTTTAATTTTTTTATCTTAATATGTGGTATAACTATTTCATCATGGACATATATTCTTTTACTTAAAATATCTTGTTGAGTTATTCATGATATCTGGATTTGTATTTTATGAGAGAATATACGATTATTATTATTTTTAATTATCTCATATTCGAGTTTATAAAATTTATTTTGCCAAATATATTTAATTATCTTCATTGATAATTCTTTTCAGTTTAGATTATTTTTGACAATTCTTATTGAGATTTTATCTCAAAGTTCATGATTATCAATATTTAGACTGATCATACTTTGCGGGGGAGCATTCAAGTCGACTGAATTTCTCCTTCTCAAGTATTTTGTCTTCATTACCTTCATATTTATTTGATGGATATATATCATGCTAAGGTAATTGAATTCAAATGCATGAACTTTGGTATAGATTTTGCATAGATTCTTGTATACTTATTTTGATTTCTTTTCGATGATTATACTCTTTATTGATGTGATTCAGTAATTTGTATGGGCAAATTATGAATCATATTTTTTTGTGATCATTGTTAAAAGTCTCATTATATTTTTTTTTAATTTTTTTATATATACTAGATCTGCAAATTTCTATTCCTCATGATTTATTTATGACCAATGATTGATTCCTACTATATTGATATATATTTTTTTGTCTATTTCAAAACACAATTTGATGAACAAAATGAGTTTTGAATGTCATTTTTGGATTTTTAGTTGGTAAACTATGTATTGATTGATTTCAATGTTTTTAAGTTCAACCAACTATGTTGTGTTTTGATAAGTTTTTCTACTTTAGTTATGCAATTTTCTAAACTTGTTGTTACACTGTTCTCCAAATCCTTGATCATGATTATTGTTGCTTTCATCCTTTACTTATGCTTGAGTTCATTTTAGCTCTAATTATGGGGGAGCTTATTTTTTATCATGTCAAAGGGGGAGAAATAAGTTTAAGTTAGCACACAATATTCTAGTATTATATGTTTATTAGTGATACCAGCATCTTTTGTATCTATATTAAACTTAAAGGATTTGCCATAATAAAAAAAGGGGAGATTGTTAGCCCAATGATTATATCATATTTTTGAATATGGCTAATCAATTAAGTTTACCATAATGACATCACTAATATTCATGTAATCACTATCTTGTTGGTACTTAAACTTAGCATTATCCCAAATGTTCTATATCATATTGCGATGCTTGTATCATATTGTTTTGTTCCTCTAACATGTATTTGTAGACATGCAATAAGCATGATCAAGCTTTGTCAAACCAGGACATATACAATAGAGAATTATTGATGGGCCAAAGACGACGTTATATAAGAAGATTTCCAGATCTGTTTATCTTTGGACGACCGCCGTCAAGTGAAAAAGGCATCTTCAAGTCTACTCAAATATTTGAAGAAAGGCGTCATCAAAGGGCTCTTGGTTTTCCTATTTTATCAATGTAATTTTTTATATTTATTCAGTCTAGGAATACGATGTACACTGCATCGTACTGGCAAATAGTCTACCCAAGAAACATTTTTAAAATACCCTTTATTTTGAAAACAAGCCCACTTACAAAAGCCCAAACTACTTTCTAACTGTTTGACTTTTCAAAAAGCCTAAAAACCAGTTTGCAAAACCCTAACAGAACCCTAGCAGAACTCGGCCCGAATTCGGCCAGAGTTCGGCAAGAGTTCGGTTAGTGAACGTTGCTTTTTGAACTTGGTCTTCCTGCAGTTACGGATCCCAACAAGATTTTCTCATAGAGTTCTACCCGAAATCTGTCAAAATTTTTCCTTTGGAAAAACTATAAATAGAGAAGGATTTCGATCATTTCAATTCACTCATACACCAATTCACTTTCATATCTCTTCTCTATAAGCCTACTACTTTTTTCAAAATATTCTGAGCTATTCATTTTCAAATTCCAAGCCTGTTACAATCCTCTAGTCGATTTGTCAATACGGTACGATCTAGAAGTTTTAGAGTGATTTAAATCAGAGGCTTGATTGAAGGTAGACACTTCACAATTGAAGTTGTTCAAGTACTTCGGATCAAAGCTCGCGTTGTAGAAGTTGCAAGAACTTCGGATGAAAATTTGTGGTGATTTTCCATAGTGGATTAAACTGGAAGCTAGAGTTCTTTTGACTGGACTAGTCCTCACAAGAGGGAAACTAGTATACATCCTTGTGTTTGCGTTTGCTCTCTACTCTCTACTTTTCATTTACATATCTGTGATATACTATCTGTGATCTTGTTACTAACATTTTTTAAATAGTTAATTTCCACTGCCTACTCTATTCACCCCCCTCTAGAGTATTACGCTTTATAACTCATTTCTACAATCGATCCTACAGAAGGAGATAGCCCGGTTTGTCTTTCGATATTTGGTTTGCCAACAAGTTAAAGCTGAACATCAGAGGCCAGCTGGACTTCTTCAGCCATTTCCGATTACAGAATAGAAGTGGAAGCATATAACCATGGATTTTGTGACTAGATTACCTAGGTCCCCGGCCGGTAGAGATGCTATCTGGGTCATTATAGACAGGCTCACGAAGGTCGCTCATTTTCTTCCCTTCAAATTTTGTCAATCGACGGCTCAGCTAGCAGAGATGTATCTCAGGCATATAGTCAGGTTGCACGATGTACCAGTTAGTATCACATCAGACAGAGATTCAAGATTTATGTCGCACTTTTGGTATAGTTTGTAGAAAAGTTTGGGAACTCACCTCCAGTTTAGCTCAGCGTATCACCGGCAGACAGATGGTCAGTCAGAAGATATGTTGAGATCTTGTACACACGACTTCGGTGGTTCATGGGAAGATCACCTGCACCTGGTGGAGTTCTCGTATAACAACAGTTTTCAGGCAAGTATCCAGATGGCACCGTTCGAGGCACTGTATGGTAGAAAGTGCAGATCCCCGCTAGCATGGGACGATGTTGGATAGAGGCATATGTTCGGACCGGAAATAATTGCTCAGATAGTTGAGGTAGTCAGGAGAGTCAGAGATCATCTTCGAGTTGCCCAAGATCGCCAGCGTCATTGGGCCGATTCTCATCGGCGCCCTCTGGAGTTTTCTGTCGACGATCATGTATTCCTGAGGATTTTGCCTAACCGTGGTGTTATTCGTTTCGGCGTACGGAAAAAGCTTAGTCCTAGGTATATAGGACCGTTCGACATTCTGGAGCGAGTAGGTGATGTATCCTATCGTCTCGCTCTTCCGCCATCGCTACGTGAGGTACATGACGTGTTCCATGTATCCCAACTACGATAGTATATCCCAGACCCGAGCCACATCCTGGATCATTCAGAATTGGTTGTTGGTACCAACCATTCGTATGAGGAGAGGCCCGTGTCTATATTGGACCGGAGAGAGAAGATACTCAAGAACAAGACTATTAGTTTAGTCCGTGCAGCTTGGGGTCATTACTATTTGGGTGAGTCAACGTAGGAGCGTGAGGATGATATCCGATCACGATATCCCGACTTGTTTGACTCGTAAGGTATAATGTCTTTCTTATGTCTTATGCTCTCAGTTCCTAGCTTGAATGATTGCTTGATTAATTGTCTTGTATAGCTTGCCTGTGACTAGTATAGCTTGTCCTTGTTTCTCTAGCATCTTGATTAAATTCCAAGGACAGAATTCTTTTAAGGTGGATAGAGTTGTAACGACCGTGGTTCGTATTACGTATTTGGTATACGTGTACGTATATTGCATGTCCCATTACATGATTGCTTGGTTTAGCTTGGTTGGTTAGGTTCGGTATGGATTGTGTCTTCATGTGAACGAATCCCACCTACCACTCCTCTCTCCCTTTAATAGCCACCCACTTTTCACTCTCTCCTCATTACGTCTTCTTCCTTACCATTACTCTCCTCACCTACCAGAGATAGGTTTAGGCAAGTACAACTTGCTTCATAGAGGAACTCAATTTTATTGTTCCATTTTCTTCTTCACAAGATTCTAAGCCACTTTAGTACTTAACATTTTCAAATCCCATGACTCATTTCATGTAGATCTAAGTTTCTAGCATTTTGATCTTCTTGGTCATGATGTACTAAAATGGCTTGTTTTCGAAAACTAAGAGTTCCTGGTAGTAGGCATTCTGATTTTTACACAAGCTTGGTTTTGGGATGGCCGGATTTCACCAAGTCTTGGCCGAGATGGAGTTCCTCGAGTTCCTGAGCTTTTACGCCTACTTGTATCGGCCTTAGGGAGAAGATGATGTTTTACGCCTATGTTTACGTGCCAGCGTAGTGTTTCAGCCCTTACGCACACGTTCTAACGTGTTAGCATAATACTTAGCCTTTTACGCACACGCAGTTGTGTGCCAGCGTATTCCGTTTTACGCTGAGTTTATTCGATTTTACGCTCGGGGCCTTCATGCTCGCGTAAAACCATGCTCGCGTAAAACCCCTGGCTCGAGCACACTTTCGCGAGCCTAAAGTTTTGCCCGAGTGTTTCCTCGCGTAGAGTTTCACTCGCGTAGAGTTTCGCTCGGGACTTTACGAGCGTAGAATTCTACGCGCATAAAATCTTACGCGCGTATAATCTCACTTGTTCAAAGCCCGACTAGCGTAAAACATCACCCATGTGCACCCTTGCTCGCGCTCGCGTAGAGCCGCTTTACGCTTAAGGCCCTTGGCCTAGCGTAAAGGCTCACTTGCGTAGAGCCATAAGCCCCTTTGCACACCCGGTTGACTTTATGTTCTTGCATTCTCCATGACTTGGCAATTCACGGATTGATTGATATGACCGGGCTAATAATGGCATGGTATGGCAAGTACTTGACATGACATTAAATAATAAGATGTGACAAGTACGCATGATGGTAATTATTGAAAGCTGTTGCGACGGCTTGCATGACGTGACTATAATAAATGGTTTGGACACCATGGACGGTTCTGTTTGTACAAATAAATCAGTATGTCTTGCATCATGTCTAGGACAGGGACCACTGAGTGCCACGGTCAGGGGTACCTACTGAAATTAACTAAGGCGAATAATTAGAATAATCCAGTAGTCATGAAGAGATTTCCCAGCTACAGGCAATCTCGTTATCTGGGCGCCCCATCATGGGATTTGTAGCCTACCGTCGAGTAGGGCACATTTCCAGCACACTGTCATGTGTTGCAACCACCGAATTACTTAAGGGTACATACATTTCTTGGACAATGTACCCACATGAATTCAATCCCCTAATTGCGTGTGGATAACCTGGATGGTCTGCAGGGCTTGTGGCTGTTGGAATAATCTCATTGCATCTTGCTAGTAACTAGGCCTATGATAACCCTAGTTAGTTAAAGTATCAAGCCGTACTCATTGCTTGGCCGTGATTGATTGGATGGAGTTTAGCCCTGCTTAGTCTTGTCCTGATCCTGTACAAGGTTGTAACATGACCTGATTTTCTGTGCCTTACTTATCGATAAATATTGAGATACCAAGTTCTGTTCAGATGAAGAGTTACAACCTCGGTCCTTGTTTGGTTTAAGGGTTGTAACTTGGCTATCTGAATAGTCCCATGGTTATCTTATCATATATCGTCTTGATTATTTATGCTTGCCTTAACAATAATGATCAGGGGACCAGTTCTATTCAGGCGAAGGGTTACAACCTTGGTCCTTATTTGGTTTAAGGGTTGTGACCTGGCTCCCGGAGCGGTTCTGTGTCCTCTCCTCGTAAATTGTCCTATTGTACTCCATGTCCTACTTGTCATATTTTATAAGATTGTGGCATGACATGATTACCTATTCTTGCCTTAACAATAAAGATCAGGGGCAAGATTCTGTTCAGGCGAAGGGTTACAACCCCGGTCCTTGTTTGGTTTAAGGGTTGTAACCTGGCTCCCGGGGCAGTTCTTTATCCTCTCTTCTTTTATTGTCTTATTTCACCCTATGTCAAGCTTAATCATGTTTTAGTTTACCAGCAGTATTTGAGATGGGTTTCTATTCAGGTGAAGGGTTGCAACCTCGGTCCTTATTTGGTTTAAGGGTTGCGACCTGGCTACTTGAATGGTTTCCTCGTACTCAATACATTATTATTGTCCCTGTAATTATCAGTATCTTTATAATTATCTCTAACATTCATTTATGATGTGCTGGTTTTAGTTCCTAAGTGAAGCTTCCTTTGTGGCACTTGCTCTTTCTGGGGTCTGATCCAGCTGGTTTGTATGGCCAGATATCGGAGCAGCTGCAGAGGATCTACCTACCTTCCAGCCAGATGGTGACCACCAGGCGTAACCCTGACAACGAGTGGGTTTATTTTTAGCTCTTCCACTTTATTGTAAAATATTCTTTTAAGGCGTTTAGCCGGCGAGTACGTGTTAGCTCGTATTGCACCTTTATTTACTGTCTGCCTACGGGCAGTTACATGATTAGCAAATCCTAGGGTTGATTATGTATGACTTAACTCTTGCTAGTCTTCGCATTTTGTAAGACTAGCTTAATGATCATCTGAATATATAATGTTTGGGATGCCTTACTTTATATGTCTGATGATCTAACATCTTGTAATAATTATTTGCTTGTTTGAGATTAAGACACTTGGCTTATTCTTGACCATAAGAGACTGTTGGCTTGTAGATAAACACTCATGCATCTAGACAACCGTGACCGTATTGCGAAGTAGGTTGCAATTCAATGTACGTAGCTGGCTGTGTCCGTCCTCCGCTCTCCTGTATTCTGGTTCTGGGGCATGACATTGTTACTACACCATCCTTCGTTGATGGACCTTGCTCTTGGCATTGGAGGAGCTCTGGCAGCGGACTTCATTGGTAGATTCACAAAAGCTAAATGGAAGATGGTGTCCTTGCTTGATTGTAGAAAAGCATTAAATAAGGGTGCAGATTAGAAAATTTGCTCCACTACTCCCCCACCTGGGTTTGAGGACTTTCCAGCTCCTATGGTAGACTTAGAGCCCCTTGTTCTCCATCCACCTCCAGATGCATTTTCTTGGTTGAAGACGATCAGGCCTTCTCATCTAGTGTATTGGTTTGAGAATGAATATTACGTAGAGCCATATTTGCCAAGCCATTTTGCTCGTCAATTTGGCTACGACCAGCTATACGTAAGGAATGTGATGACTTATCTTAATGCCTTAGCATTTGATTGATGGCCCCCGGGGATGGAGATATTTTAGTGAAAGAGGCACGAAGGCTATATTCACCATACCCTTCGCCACTTTTAAGAATGGTCCGCGTATGCTGGGCTCATATGCACGCTTTTATACTTCAGCCAACACCTTCTATGAAGGTTTTTTAGTGGCAGATAGCTTCATCGGGGTAAAGAAAGTGCTTGATGGGAATAAGGCCACCATTAATTTGACTGAGGCTGAAGAGACCGTGGATGTGGGTTTCCATGACGAAGTTCGGGATCTACTGTACATCCTTGACAAGAAGAGAAAAGAGAAGTCTCCCACGAAGAAAGTGAACAAAAAGCAAAAGGCTGGGACGTCTTTCACCCAGTCAGCTCATGATGATCCTCTTTCACCTGCCGTCGGAAAGAAGAAAACGAAGGAGGCAGCCGCTGTCGAGAAGCTTGTATCCAGGACCAAACTTTAGATACGAAAAATAGAAGCTGTGCTCTCACATGGAGCAAATACTTCTCTCAGAGAATCAACTCTATCCCCTTTTCAGAGAGAATGTACGGGTGCCGGGGAGGAAACAAACAGGGAACGGCTCATTCATGAAGAAGCACAACCTCAACGGCCTGCTCCTATTGAGGTGGTTACAACATCTACATAACCGTCACTCAAGCGTTCGGCCAGGAGAAAATTACTAGTCACCAAAACCGGGAGAGGGAGGACTGCAACATCTCCTACACCATCCTCGCGAGAACAACCTCCTCAAGATTTAATTCTTCCGCCAAAAGAGGAGACTTTGCCACCGTTAGGGGATGTGCCCCTTCAGACATGTGATCTTCTTTATCTCGCCATCCTATCAGAAATAGTAGACGTAGATCCGGTAGCAATTTGTATTAATATACCTTCATCTCCAGATCTCCCACCGGTTAGAGCTCCAGCTCCAGCTGCTGCAACAGATACCCCTCCGATTACTGTTTCTGAACCAATAGTCGTAGGGTTCACTATTCCCTTGTCTATAATGACATTGACGACGTTTGCTTCAGCGGAATTAATATCTCTACCAGCCACCGATGACATTCCAAGGGTCGCGGTCCCCGAAGAAACAATAACTTCAAAAGATGTTATCCCAGAAGTTCCAGCTCCCTCAATAATTCTATCTCCCGTAGCTCCTATCGTGAACAAGGTTCCATCCCGAGAAGATGAGAAGATGATAGAAGCGTTGCAGGATTGTGATTTTAGAGATGAACCGACGGAGGAGGACCCTATTGATGCGGCCTCCGATCTTGAAGTGGCCCAAGAGACTCAAGATTTGGTGGCCAAGGATGGCCAGAAAGCTGTTGAGGGTGAAGAGCACCCTGTTGAAGATGAGGGCGAACAGATCCCCAATGATGATGATCAGAACCTCGATGAACCGCAAGGTGATGAGAACTCTGATGCTGAAGCTGAGGGCGATGGAATCCCCGATGATGATGAGAGTGACAAAGACTTTATGGAAGGTCTTGAAGACCCTAGGGGTGATGAAAACCCTGATGCTAACGAGAAAGGTGATGAAGACCCTGCTAAAGGTCTTGATGGTGTTCGGGGTGAAAAAAATCCTGATATTGATGCTGAGGGGATCAAGACCCCTATTGAACAAGTTTTTGAAACGGAGTGGGCAGAGAAGGCAGCCCCAAGAGCCCAAGCTGAATCAGGGGCTGGAAGCAACTATTTTATGTTAGGAGGATCTGAAGCAGGAAGCCGCCAAACGAAAGTATCTACTTCTACCATGGAGAGGCTCATTACAGAATGAGATACCACGCCTCGTAAGTATGCCACCTGGTCTAGGTAAATTTTTAACTCTGTTTACCCTTGCTTCTCTATTTGATGCTATGTGATATAATGATTTTTACTTTGAATTATAGTGGAACATGTAGGGACAATGGTCGATGTCCCACTGGTTTCTACCACCTTTAGTCTCAGCTCTACCATGGCTCCTTTAGACGTATGGACTCATGCCATGGAGGGAAGCTCTTCAGGGATGCCTGCACTAAAATCCTCGGGTGCACAAGTTGTTGTTCCTCCATTTTCTACAGAAGGAGGAATTCCTGCTGAGGTAGCAACGCTCGGCATCTCGACAGTGATTAACATCCTTATCTGTACTTATACGGATGCTTTCTTCACACTTTGCGATGTTTGGTTCAATTGGCCTTGGACAAGAATTATCCTTACGATTCTGCAAGGAAGTCTTTGCAGTTGTAATGCCCCGCTCCGCACGGTGCATTATGCCGAGTCTTTGACTCGAAGAGTTACGTTAACCCGAGGAACGCATCGAGTAAGATCAATGCAAGCGTTAAGTTGGCCCAAGAGAAAGCATTGAGTCGGTTCAAAGATTCTAAAAAATCGAATCGATGCAACGCACAAGTCCAATTCGAACGAATATTGATTTTTTAGTTGGTTTCGTGTGCAGGCTATATGTTTATGTTGAAATATAAGAGGTCGACATTTTGCCTTATTTACAACGGGATCTGCAAAACCAAATCATCGCCTCGCAATGGACTGAGGCATAGGCTCGGTAAGCCAAATCGGTCGAATAATTCAACGAAGAACTAAGTGCTCGAATGGCCAAGTCAAAAGTGTTGGCCGTACAACAAAGTAGTAAAATCGAGCCGCATCGGCTCGGCGAAACGATAAGGCGTATCGGCTTAAGGTGGGAGGACTTTGACTCTTGTTTGCTACTCCTTCATGCCTAAGTAAAATGTACCATGGTATGATAAGTTAACCTGTCGAGACCACGGGCGTGGCTCGATCAAGAGATGAACATAGTGCGTATCGAAAACTAGATAGAACAATTGAAATAAAACGTACATCAAATGTACAAGTCGCTATTGAACATTGAATATCGCAAATATGATCACCTCAGTGCGCAAGCTATAAGAACATGGGATAACTGTATCGACGAGTGCCTCAGTACTCAAGTCATTCGTGCCCCTACATACGAGTTAGAAGGCTAGCACATTGAAAGACAATTGAGGCGAGTGCCCTAGTGCACCAGCCATGAACATTGAACATTAAGGTATAGAACATGGAAATACGGTATTGAGGCATTCATCGCATGTACGATTCAAAGAATAGGGAACAATTGTGTTAAAGCGTGCGTACATGCACGAGAATGATAAAGATGGCTTCGTTGCAAAGAGAACAGTTGTGTCATGAATGTGATATAACTGTCGAATGTGGCATGGTGCCTTGGAAATGTTCAGAACCTTCGGGTCGTTCGTTTGACGAACATTGAGTTGAGGCATGGTGCCATTGAATATTGAAACAAAGAATAGAATCGTACAACGAATGTAAGAACATTGAAAGTAAGAGAATTACAAAATGACATGAAGTCTGAGTCTCAAACTCGAGACAATGTTTGGTTGTTTGAATAAGATGTGCGTTGCATGGTCGAATGGACTTGACAAATGGACTGGAGATAATCTCCCATGCACGGGTATTCCCTCGAACGAGTTATTGGCTCGGGGCACCGGGACCGTTCGGCCTAGGAGGGGATGTTAAACTTTGATGTGCATACATCTCTAAGACGATTAGCGACCGGTTATTGATGTGAAAGCCGTAATAATTGGTATGCAACGGTAAATCTCCGGTTATTGGGATAACAACTCAATACGGGAGGAGCCGGGCTACCCAATTTGAGAAAAAAAAGAAAAAAATAAAAGAAAAGAAAAAGAAAACAACTTTAGTCCATTCTGGCGTAGATATGCCAACGACCTTCATATATTTAAGGAACGGTGGGCCGAAAGTACATAAATACAGAGATCCAACACAGAGCACTTATGACATGACAGGGAAGAAATGAGGCGCATTCACCTTACGTCGGTGCATGGGCGAATGCGTCGATGTTGGTAAAAAGTCACGAAACAACACGAGATTGCTATTGGTTGTCTGCTTGCTTACGCGAATCAAATAACATGCTGGCCATAATAACATGTTTTACTACTTTTGAATATGCCATGAAACTCACCCTAAGTCATGGATAGAAAGATTCACTAAATTGTATGCTGCAAGATTCAATATACACAACTTAATGTCAGTTTAGTAAAGTGGGTCTTTGATCAGTACAACGAGGACGAAAGTACTAATCCTCCACTAGTTTGCTAGCAGGTCCAGGGAATGGTCTGCCCGCGGCGGAGCTTCACTTGAACGTGCTAATGCATGGACTGTCCTAGCGTATTGAAGCGTGCGACCACATTAACGTTCGAACTTGTAACATGATTGATGCGACAGGGATATAGAAGACATGATGTATGGAATGGTAAAATTCTTTGTGGGCAAGAGAGAACCTGAGTGTTGTAGCCAATCTGGCAAATTCAGTTGGGCTATTGAAAGCCTTTGTAATCTCAGTTCATTTATTGAATAAAGAGAATTATTTCGTATACTCTGTTTCTTCTGCTGCTAAATACAATATCAAAGATAACCATTTGAGAACTTGTCATCTTGCCTCAACTCGTGTTCTCAAGTGGCCATGCTTCTAGTATTGACCATCTTGGGGGTAGAAGTAAGCTGGATCCTCAGGAACTGGCTCTAAATTTGGTCATGCAAAACCAGTATGGTTAGACCCCAAATAGCAAGCACCACAAGGAAGCACGATTTGCAAGAATAAAACCAGTAAGAAGTAAATACAGCATAATAAATATTAGTTTCTGTTTTTACTACTGGGTTCACGTGACATCATGACACTTCGAACCAACCCGCCAACCAAACAAGGACAGAAGTTGACCCGTCATGTCATGACATTCCGCTCACCTTAGTAATTAACAGAATGTGATACAGTGTACAGACAAATCAAATTAAAGTGGCAATCAACTACTACGGCTTGTTAACGGTAAGTTCCAAGTTATCTTGGAAATATGTATTATTGAATTCCTCAGTTCTTACCATGTACAAGCAAGGCTAGTCGATCCGTAATCAATTGCGCCAATCATGAATTACATGGGTCCTATCGAGACACTCGTCAACAATATTGCAGAAAAGTGAACGTATACCACTCCCTGCCCGTGTGGCATATTTGTAGTATTTACGGGGACCAGTCGACATGTCGAGGTACTATTTGTCCCGAAGATGAATGTCATGTAAGATCTTGGGAATTCATTCATTTCTATGCAATAGTTATTTTATGTTACTTATTTGTCCCTACGTTAATTAAAATCACATGCTGTGGGTCATGATCATTCTAAATGAGTACATCTGTATGGGGCACGATATGTATAACTCTACAACGATACCAATGCAGTTAGGTTGTAGGTTTTACGTAGCGTAATGCAGCAAACAAACCTAGCCACTGGATAATCATACCTTGACTGTAAGATATACGTGCTGATTTTGTCATAAGAAAATATTTACCATTGTATTAGCACATACTCAATATTGCGTGAATTGAAAGTAATTATATAATTGGAAATATCAGCACGAGTACACATGTCAATGATCGGGGTCGGCTAGTCAGTCACAATAGTTCCCTGTATAAACATGAACGTATCTCATTCAATTCAATATGTCTACTAGCCAGTCCCTTAGTTCTAAAGACATGAACGCATGATCAATGTTCAATCAATATAGTAATGGTGCGACAACAAATGGTACGAGCAATATATGGTGTGAGCAATAATTGGTGCGGGCAACAAATGGTGCAATAATGATTGGTGCGGCCAAAATTGGTGCGAACAACGATTGGTGCGGCAACAATTGGCGCGGACAATGAATGGTGCAACAATAATTGGTACTGCAACGATTGGCACGAACAATGAATGGTGCGACAACAATTAGTGCGGCAACGATTGGCACGGCAATAATTAGCACAGACATTGAATGGTGTGGCAACAATTGGTGCGGCAATGATTGGTACGATAATAACTGGCGCAGACAATGAATGGTACAGAAACAATTGGTGCGGCAACGATTGGTACGGTAATAATTGGTACGAACAATGAATGGTGCGACAATAATTGGTGCAGCAATGATTGGTGCGGCAATAATTGGTGCGAACAATGAATGGTGCAACAACAATTGGTGCGACAACGATTTGTGCTGCAGTCAATTGGTACAGCAGTCAATTGGTGCAACAACGAATGGTACAACAGTCAATTGGTGTAGCAGTCAATTGGCACGGCAGCGAATGGTGCAGCAGTCAATTGGCGTAGACCATGAATGGTGCAGACCACGAATGGTACAGACCACGATTGGTGCAGACCATGAATGGTGTAGACCACGATTGGTGCAGCCGCTCAAGAACTCGAAAACCCATGAAATCCCAAAAATTTAAATGATCATAGCTTTTAATCTATAAGTCAAAATGACATGAAACAAAAAAGAAAACTTGCTTAAAATTGAACCCTCTTGAACATAGAACAATTTGTTTCTAAAGAACAACTAGGTTTGAAGATCAAAACCCCATTTTTCTCAAAGAACCCATTTTCTTCAAAGTAATTAAAACACGAGAAAACAAAATTAAAATGCTACTGCCACAACATTAATCATGCTGAGAATGAAAAAAGGAAGAGAATAAAAGAATAAAATTAAAGTTTGAGGAATTTCTCCATATTTATGCAAGATGTACTTGTCTTTCTCTAATGGCTATGGTTTGGTGAAAGAGAAATAAATGAGAGTGAATGAGAAGAGAGAGAGAGAAAGAGTGGCATATATACCAGTCCCAAGTAATCTCCACCATTCATTTCTCTCTACTCAATCTATGCCATTCATCCATTTTCATGATGAACCAAGCCAAACCTAGTTGGTTCAACATGAACTGAAAAGAACCAAGAAATAGGCAAGAGTAGAAAATAAAATACAGAAAAATAATTAGTAGGTAATTACAGAAACTAAATGCAAAATAAATGTATGAAAAATACTAAATAAATACAGCCAAGCAGTACACGTATTGAATACGTATTTTGGGAACGGAGAGTGACATCTCTACCCTCCTTAAAAAAAATTTATCCTTGGAATTTCAAATCCAAGCATGTTAGAAATATTAGGGCTAGATTAATTAGCTAACTACAAGCAATTCTAGAAAGAAAGCAATCATCTTATAGTATCAATAGCAAGTAATCAATCTATATTACCAATCTACAATATCAAGCAATCTCTACCCATAGGGTGAAAAGCATACGGAATCAAGACAATCAAGGTATACGAAAAGAAATATACCTTGTGAGTCAAATAGCTGCGGATACCGTGATCGGATATCATTCTCACGTTTCTACGTTGACTCTCCTAATGAGTGATGGCCCCAAGTAACATATACAAGGTTAATTGTTCGGTTCTCGAGTATCTTCTCCCTTCAGTCCAAAATAGACACAGGCTGCTCCTCGTATGACAGGTGGGTACAAACAACCAGCTCAGTATGATCGAAGACATAGCTTGGGTTCGATACATACCCACGCAACTGAGATACATGAAATATGCCATGCACCTCTCGTAATAAAGGCGGAAGGAAAAAATGATAAGCAACATCGCCTACCCTATCAAGGATAACGAATGGGCCCATATATCGCGGACTCAACTTCCCGCGAACCCCGAATCTAATGACTCTACAGGTAGGCAAAATTCACAAGAATATGTGGTCACCAGCAGAAACTTCTAATGGCCTACGATGCTGGTCTGCCCAATGACGATGTCAATCTTGCGCAACCCGAAGTTACTCTCTAATACCTTTGACAACTTCAACCGTCTGGACAGTCATCTCTGGGCCAAACATCTTTCTCTCCCTAATATCATCCCATGATAGCGGTGATCTGTACTTTTTACCATACAGTGCCTCGAATGGTGCCATTTGGATACTTGCTTGATAACTGTTGTTGTACGAGAATTCGACTAAGTATAGGTAACTTTTCCAGGATCCTCCAAAATCTAGGGTACAAGCTCGCAACATATCTTCTAAAGTCTAAATTATTTATTCTGATTGCCTATCCATCTGTGGATGGTAAGCCGTACTGAATCTTAACTTGGTACCCAGGCTCTGATGTAAACTATTTCAGAAATGTGACATAAAACGGATATCCCTATCTGACACATTACGGATAGGAACTCCATGCTACTTGACTATCTGTTGCATATACATCTCGGCCAGCTTTTCTGTAGATTGTCCTAATTTGAAAGGAAGAAAGCGTGCCACCTTTGTAAGCCGATCTACTATCACCCGAATAGCATCTTTGCCACTTGGTGATCTCGATAAACCGGTCACAAAGTCCATTGTGATGTGCTCCCACTTCCACTCCGGAATAGGAAGCGGTTGTAGTAATCCTGCCGGCCTCTATTGTTCTGCCTTCACTTGCTAACATATTAAGCAACGGGAAACGAATCTAGCTATCTCCCTCTTCATTCCGTTACAACAAAAGTGTTGCTTGATATCTTTGTACATTTTGGTGCCTCCAAGGTGTATAGAATACTGAGAACTGTAGGCCTCTATTGTAACCTCCTGTCTAATATCTCCACTTGGCACACATAGATGTGATCCAAATCAAAGTGTTCCATCCTTATGAATTTTCATCTCCTTCCCGAGTCTTGACTCATATTCTGTCCTAAGCTTCTGAATCATTGGGTCCTGTGCCTGATATGCCTTAATCATGTCTACTAAGTCAGATTGAACTTGTAGGCTTGCCAGAATTCCTATCTCACTAGGAAGTATAATCTCGATGCCCATCTCTTAAATATCTTCTAGAATGTGTTTCTGTGATGTCAACATAAATGTATCGCCTCTCCTATTAAGAGCGTCTGCTACTACATTTGCCTTGCCTGGATGATATTAAAGCTCTACGTCGTAATCTTTGATCAACTCTAACCATCTTCTCTGTCTCATATTCAGCTCCTTCTGAGTAAAAATGTACTTCAGACTTTTGTGGTCTGTGAATATGTCCATGCGATCATCGTACAAGTAATGCCTCCATAGCTTCAAAGAAAATACTACTGCTGCCAACTCCAAGTCATGAGTTGGATAATTCTTCTTATGGTCTCGAAGTTGCCTTGATGTGTACACTATCACCTTCTCATGTTGCATGAGGACACATTTAAGTCCCTTTCCTAATGCGTCATAATATACAGTAAAACCTCCGAGTCCAACTGGTAATACAAGAATAGGTGCAGAAATCAACTTCTGCTTCCTGTTTTCAAGTGATGCCTATCACTCTGTCGACCAGACAAATGGTATATCCTTTCGTGTCAAACGGGTCATGGGTGTTGAGATTCTTGCAAAGTCTGATACGAACCTTCTGTAATATCCTGCCAATCCCAAGAAACTTCACACATTTGCTACGATCTTAGGGATTGGCCAACTTTTTACTGCTTCTACTTTTTTGGGATCCACTGCTACTCTAGCCCCTGATATGATGTACACCAATAATGAAATACGATCTGACCAAAACTCACACTAACTGAGCTTAGCGTATAACTGGTTCTCTCTCAGAACCTATAATACTTTTCTAAGGTGATCTTCGCGCTCTTCTTCACTTGCTGAGTATACGAGAATGTCATCGATGAACACTATGACAAATTGATCTAAGTATGGCATAAAGATGCGGTTCATCAAATCTATAAATATTGCTGGAGCATTGGTTAAACCAAACAGTATAACTAAGAATTTGTAATGCCCGTATTTTGACATGAATACTGTCTTAGGAATATCCTCTCAAACTCTAATTTAATGATGTAGTGCCCCACTCCGCGAAGGCTCTAGATAAACAGAGAAATCAGATTGTTGGCTCTGCAACAGAAGACGATTGATCTGGGTGAGTGGACAAAGACACGTTTTATGATTCGCTTATGCCTAATAAGAAGCTGAGTTTTGATTGAAGGCTATTGTTAATAACAAGATAGTAAATCATTGAGTATGCTTAAAGAGAATTCACATGTTGCCATGCTAAAACAAGAAACAAAGATAATATGATGCCTTGCTAAGAAATGAACGTTGGATTGATCAAGAGAACCTTGCCATGCTAATAACAAGAGAAATAAGATGCTTTCATATATCGTATGCTATCAAGTATGTTTCAATGCTTAATGATATTGAGCTGTTTCAAAAGAAATAAAATACTGGATAGATTGCTATTGTACAAGAGTTGCCTAAAAGAAGATGATACGGCTTGTCCGTATAGAGAAAATAGTAGAGCTACTAGCTCGATTATATGAAAAAGAAGAGATAAAGATGGAATGTCTGCTGATCCATTGATGAATTGTTAACAAGAGTTTAATTGATAGACGTTGCATTCATAGAGTCGGTACGGATAACTTGAGCTCAAGGATGTAATCTCTCGATCGGTTGCAGGGCGCTGGAATCAATCGGCCTAGGAGGGAACATGACACCATGGGGCTAAAAGTCCCCGCCATCAAGGAATATTGTCATGCCCCGATTTATAGAGTCATTTATTCACATATTTATCTCTTAGAATCGATCGTCCTCGCTTGTGCGTGATGCCGTACAAGTCTGGTATTGCACTTGTACAGGGAAAGATGGTACATAATTGATAATCTTTAAATAGAAGCACATCACAGCGGCAGAAACAGACAAATTAAAGTAAATAAGGACAATCTTTTACTACTAAAATATGACAAATTAGCGACTCCGACAAAAGACGTCGCCAAAATTTTGCATATTAGCGATGTCCTAAAATGTCATCGCTATACGACACTAGTTGGCGACGTTTAGCGCCATCCTAAAATGTCGTCGCTATACGACACTAGTTGGCGATGTTTAGTGACGTCTCCTCTTGACATCGCTAAGTTTTTTACTTAGGGCACGCAGTTTCCTTTTTCCCCCTCACTTGAAAATTTCTAAAATTTTCTCTCGATCTCTTCCCCCGGCGATCTCCCCCCCCCGGCGACCCCCTCGACCCCCGGCGACCCTCTACCCCCCCTCGGCGACTCCTTCCCCCACGGCGACCCCTCCCCCCCCACGGTGACTCCCTCCCCCCCGGCGACCCCTACCCCCGTCGAGCTCCTCCTTCTCAAGCTCCTCCTCCCCCAATCCGAGCTCCTCCTCCTCTTCCTCAGGTAAACCCTAACCTAACTCCTCTCCCTCCTCCTCCTCCTCCTCCTCCTCCTCCTCTCCCACGGACATGTGAGACTCGCCTCACAATATCGGCATTTATATACGGATACGTATTTTGTATTGTATTTCGTATTTTCTCGATTTTCGGAATACTTAAATTTTTTTCTCAAATTATAGATTTTCGTCTTGACCAGCATACCGACGGTGTACCGGAGTATACCGACGGCATGCCGTCCGGACAGATTTTCCATATTTTAGATATTTTCGATTTTAGATATTTTCGAGAATAGTGTTTCCGATATTTTCATGAATAGTGTTTCGGATATTTTGATGAATAGTGTATTGATATTTTCGTGAATAGTATAGATGCATTCTATTATCCAATGGACAATTGGTTTTCTTTCAATGGCTAGGATTGATCTAGAATGTGACATGGATCACGATCCAACGGTCACGATTAATTCACCCCTTCTATATATATCCTATGAGTTTCTCTCTCCTCTCTCTTTTCTTTCCTTCACCATTTCCCCTTCACTATCTTCTCTCTTCCTCAAGCTTAGGAAGGCTTGGCCTTGAGGCCTAGAGTGTGGTTTCAGAACCCCTCTTGGTGGTGGAGTAGAAGATTATGTTCGGTTGCTAAAACCTAGGCAAGTACATCTTGCTCAAAAGTGACATGACCATGCTATATTTTTGTTTTCCATAAAAATTAAAGTTTTATTATTCTATAATATGCTCCTCTAAATTGTTAACATGTTTAATATATAGCACTTTTGGTTTTGATCGATAATATTGCGTAGATCTGAGTTTCTAGATATGATTTTTGAGTATTTTGAGGTATTGATCTATCAAATATTTTAATTTGTGAAAACTAATACTCCCATGTTGTAGGAAATTAAATTTCATGCGATTTTGACTTTTGAAAATCCGAATTTCAATTTAAAACGATGTTTTTATGGCCGAAACAAGTTTTGAGTTTTCAAAAATCAACTTTCTGTGACGGTTCAAAAAATCGGTCGGAAATCTGCGAAAATTCGTCAGACAATCCGAACTTGCACCACAAAACTTGCTGTGACACTTTGAAAAATTCGTCGGTAATCTGCAGTAATCCGCTGGATAATCCGTTTTATGCCGTTTTAGGTTGTTTTTGTCCGTTTTTGATATTTTCTCGATTGTAATGGACTGTTAACATGATTAGATGACCTTGGATAGTTAAAGAATGATTGTACACTCTATATACATGGTACATGCTTATGTTCACGTATTGTTCTATGTCCAGATTATAGATAGTGGCCTGTTATGGTGCACTCCAGATTACTATATATGTCTAGCTCGATTTAGTGGCTCATAGTAGCTCACTCATGACTTGATTTTCTTATTGATTTCTAGACCCGAGATATGAGTACATGTTCTTTCTTGACACCGTGGATATAGCTTGTTGAATGTTAATCTATTGCATCTTGGCACTGGACAATCGAGTGTGAGTATTGTTCCGTGTATTACGTGATATTAGTACGGGGATGTTCGTAAGTGATAACTTATGAATTACTCATACATAACACACGTCATCTTAGGAAATTCTTAAGTGTCCACGACTTGAGAACTTGACATGAATATGATAAGGTAAATGACAAGTAAATTCAAGTAGATCATTGTAGGAGGAAATTCGCACTACCAACCCCGAACTCCAAGGGCCCCATAAGGCATGGCTTAACCCTGCTAGGCAAGGGCTCCATGACCTACCAAGTATCCGCGTATTGATATACGATCGAGTCATATGTCGTGTCGCGTTGCGGCACAGTCAGTTATATGTTTTCTTTTACTAGTATATGATATGGTTGTTTATGTTACAAGTCTAGACACGTTTCATCTGCTAGTGGTCTTGTTGGGCAATAGATATACTACTCGTACCCCTGGACATCCGGGTATCTGCAGTCAGGTAGTTACGAAAATCCTCAACTTGCATACTAGTAATTAGGATTATGATAACCCTAGCTAGTTAATGATAGCAAGCCGTAGGTAATGATTGGCCGTGCACTTTTGATTGTGTGTTACCTTATATGCTCTTATGTCGGTGAGGGGCCAGAGGCTAAGTTCTGCTAGGGAAAAGATCTGTAACCCCGGTCCTTATTTGGTTTAAGGGTTGTAGCTCCGATTCCTAGTAGTTCCTAAACCCCTTATTGCTCATCGAATTATTTCTGTTCCATAGCTATATTGTTCAGTATTTCCATTCAGTCATTTATATTCTTGAGATACGTGCATTGGTACCGCACTAGTCTCGATCCGTATTTATTTACTTCTGTCATTATGTTATTGTGTTGTTGTTGGATTTTGTCGTGCACCTCGAGCTTCCTTGTGGTACTTGGTATTTGGGGCCTGACCCTACTGGTTTTGCTTGGCCAGATTGCCGCTGGAGCCCGAGGATTCTCCATACCTTTCTCTAGATGACCCGTCGCCTGCTTAGATCTGCGGTCGTTCCTCCTCGCGAGTGGGTTCCCTTTTTGTACCGCTCATGTTTCATTTTATTTTGGTGGTGTTAGCTAGGGCATGTGTTAGCCCTATTATTTTGAGACTTTCTCAGACTTCGGTCAACATGATGTATTATATTAGATCTAGACTGATATAGTGATCATGTATATTGGTACTTTGCTAGTGTAGCATTTGTATTCACTAGCTTCATGATCATGTATGGTATAGTATTTTGGGACGCCTCTTTACTTTCATATTTGATATACTCTTGATATTTGTTGTTGTTGGATTGAGATAGGATTTGTTCGACCATAGGAGTCGTCAGTGGCATGCAAGAGTCTTCCCACTTGTCTTCTAGACAGCTTTGATTGTATATTGGGGTACTGGCATACTCTAATACACGTAGCTGGCTTTGTTTCGCCTCTACTTTCCAGCATTCTGGTTCTGGGACGTGACAGGACACGTACACACACACGGACACACACACACACACATACACACACACACACACGGACACACGAACACACACACGGATACACACACAAGGACACACATGGACACACGGTTAGGGGTACAACTTGGGCGGGCTAAACCTGTAGAAAGCTTGTGTGTCCGTGTGTTTCCGTGTGTGTCCGTGTGTGTGTGTGTGTCCAAGCCAAGACCTGGGCCCTCCCTCTCGTCCAATATCTGCACTCCAAATCACCCTGCACTACAATGCCAAGTCCCTGGCCTTCCTGCCTACTACAGGGGACCAACACTTGGTACTACCCTAAGTCCCTGCACCCAGTGCAGAGCATACACTCTACCTGCAGGGTCATGGATAGTACCCTGTGGCCCTGCCTAGTGCAGGCCACCCTACCCCCTAGCTGCCAAAGGGCTAAGTAGCCCTATACAGCCCTCTCACTCACTCTTGACACCTAGGACTGTCAACTAGGAGTGATACACTATGAACCACACATAGGCTATACACCTCACATGAGCAACCCTTCCTTACATTTATGTGCACGCAACTTACTGTCTAATATCAGTCCTATTCTCCTTCTTATTCACTGTTATTACAGTCATAACCATACAATGGCTAACCCATAACACTAGGACACCAAGTCAGGGCACACACACATAAATACATACATGTAACCTATTGTCTACCTATTTACATTAGCTGCTATCTGTAGACTTGCCTCTAATTGCCCGAGCCCTTTCCTTAGCATACTAATGCAATTACATAATCCAAGACATCCTATTACACTAACACTCCCTATTTTATCTTGCTCTAAACTGAACACCCTATCTATATCTACGTGAACACACACTGACATCTATTTTTGATACTGCACTCGACATAATACACCTACGTCAACTGACTCCACTTAACCTATCGGATACTCGCACAACCTGATACACGGTATCCTCATATGTATGCCCCTTATTGATACGAATAGTAGACACACTCACACACACAAGTTCTCTGATAATAGGTTTCCTTACACCAGCACTTATAGGCCAGAACCTAACTACCCTTAGAGTATTACTGATACCCCTAGTTATCCTCTTATGGTACACATCTGTGTACAACCTGCATTTACCTATAGGTGCCTACTTCACCCATGGGCGCCTATTATCCATGCCTTGATATGGATATTCCATATTAGCATGCTTTTGACAACTATCCTTCACCAATTTGTACACACACCCCCCGTCTACTTCTCCTCCAATACTTGCTACACGAGTTTGTCTCCTCTAAAAACTTCCAATTTCCTGGGTGGAGGAGAAACATACTTCCATTACTGTTGTTAACCCAATCCACTGTTTAGAATTTATTTAAAAGTAAACATATGCACCCTGAGTTCTTACCTACTGTTGTGCCTATGCTTAAAACTTTATTACACAGCCCTGCAACCCATACTTTTACCTGAACCCCTAGTTTACAGGTTTTAGGATACTCCTTTCTATTGTTGCGTACAACAATTTCTATGGTTCAATTACTCTGTGTGGTTATAATACCCGACCCAATCCGCCCGAGTTGCACCCCTACACACGGTTACCATGTCTCTCTGCTGTAATATACACTAGGATATTCGGATACTGCAAATATCGGTGTTTGTTCCATGTCTATGTCTAGTGAAGGATAATTGCCTAAACTTAGTCAACTTCACCCAGTTTGACTTGTTTGTCCAAGATATTAACTTAGTCAACTCAACTTTACCTAGTTTTACTAGTTAATGCGGTGAACATGTGTGTCCATCTTTATAGAATTATTTCCAAATGGATATGAATTACTACTTGCGAAATCGTTCATGGATGTATAATCGTTGTTCTGATGATATGTGTGGTATGCGAGATGAATACATAGCGAGAGTAGAGCAGTTCCTGCAGTTTGCTAAGGCGTTCCCTCAGTACATGGACGGCACCAAAATTAAGTATCCGTGTGTGAAATGTCATAACGTGAAATATTATCCAGAAGTGGAAGTGACATATCATTTGTACTCGAGGGATTTCACGCCTAACTACTATCAGTGGACCACACACGAAGAACTTGTGTCTTTAGCATCAGAGCCGGAGCCTTATGTTGAGCCGTATATGTATGCGAGACCTAATTTTGTTTCAGATAATCATGCATACGACGACGGGTGCGTGAACATGGTTTTCGACGCTGCAGGGCCTAGTTTCGTTCATGATACAGCTGAGGAGGCACCCAATGTCGATGTTGCAAAGTTTATGGAGTTGCTGGAGAATGCAAGGACTCTATTATATCCTGGTTGTGAGGATCATTCACCGTTGGAGGTGGTTACAAGACTGTTGATCATTAAGCAGATTTTAACATGTCGCAAGAATGCTACAACCGAGTGTTGGATTTGATTATAGAGATCTTGCCGGCGGGTGCTAAGTTACCTAAAGACTTTTACCGGTCTAAGAGGATGGTGAGATCGCTCTGGATGGGATACGAGAAAATCGATTCTTGTCGCAATGGGTGCATGCTGTACTACAAAGACAAAAAGGACGCAGATGTGTGCAGATTTTGTGGTGCTGATCGATATAAGACAACTAATACAGGAAGGTCTACCGGTGCAAGAAGACCGACTGATTCAATGCATTACTTGCCTTTAATGCCGCGATTACAAAGATTATTTATGGTGAAAGAGACGGTCGAAAATATGAGTTGGCACATACGAGAACAGATTGAAGGAGTATTGGATCACCCATCCGATGGAGAAGCGTGGAAGCACTTTGATCGAGTGTATCCTAATTTTTTTCAGATCCACGTAATGTCAGATTGGGGCTATCTTCTGACGGTTTTACTCCTTTTGGTCTTTCGGGATCCCATTATTCGTGCTGGCCTATGATTGTCATTCCGTATAACCTACCGCCTTGGATGTGCATGAAGACTCAGTACATGTTTCTAACCGTTATAATTCTTGGTCCAAACAATCCCAAGAGGAACATTGATGTGTACTTACAGCCTTTGATAGATCGGTTGAATCAGTTATGGGAAGTAGGCGCTAACACATACGATGTTTCCAGGAAGCAGCATTTTCAGATGAAGACAACCCTTATGTGGACCAGCAATGACTTTCCAGCCTATGGAATGTTATCTGGATGGAGCACTCATGGCCGTCTCTTATGTCCGTATTGCATGGACCGTGCTAAGGCTTTCCGCTTAAAATACGGAGGAAAATCGTGCTTCTTTGATTGTCATCGACAATTTATGCCAAAAGATTATCCGTTCAGAAGGAACATGAATGCATTCTGTGCCGGCGTTGTAGAGAAAGGTGATCTACCACCTAGGTGGTGCGGAGCCATGATATAGAAGGAGATTAAAGATTTTCCAAGTGCTATCAAAGATCCTACAACTGGGTAGAAGTGCGATGGATTTGGTAGAGATCATAACTAGACAAAGAGGAGCATATTCTAGGATCTGCCATATTTGAGTACCAATCTGATCAGACATAATCTTGATGTCATGCATATTGAGAAGAATGTGTTTGATAACATAATTAATAATTTGATGGACGTAAAGGGAAAAACGGAAGACAATCCCAAGGCCAGGTTGGACTTAGAAGAAATATGCAAATGTCCTGCGTTGCATTTGATAGAGGAGAATGAAAAACAGTTCCTGCCGAAGTCAATTTTCTCACTGGACAAAGAGGATAAAGTAAGACTTTGTCGGTGGATCCAGGGCCTAAAATTTCCAGACGGATATGTGTCAAATCTGAGAAGATGTGTCGATCCGAAGGAAAACAAATTGACGGGTATGAAGAGCAACGATTTTCACGTATTCATGGAGAGGTTAATTCCGATTGTATTTCGGGAATTCTTACCGCAGGTAGTTTGGGATCAATTGACGGAGCTTAGCATATTCTTCAGGGATCTATGTTCTAAGAAATTGCTCGTTGATCGTCTAGAAAAGCAAGAGAAGGACATTGCGGTAACACTGTACAAGCTATAGAGGGTGTTTCCTCCTGGATTCTTTGACTCTATGGAGTATTTGCCGATTCACCTTTCCTATGAGGCACGTGTTGGTACACCCGTCGAATATCGATACATGTACCCGATCGAGCGACATTTGAGTCACCTAAAAAAAGGTAAAAAATAAGGCACGGGTCGAGTGTTCTATTTGTGAAGCCTATGTTCTCGAGGAGATTACAAATTTTTGTTCGATGTATTTCAAGCCTCATGTTGCAACTAATAGAACGAGAGCTTCCAGAAACGACGACGGAGATCATGAATGTAATGATACAATACTAAAGGTATTCAATGCTCCAGGAAAGCCATCGGGTAAAATGAAGAAGAGATATCTGAACGATGATGAGCTAAGGGCTGCTCAGGTGTATGTATTACTCAACTGCGACGAGGATGAAGTAGAGAAGCTGGAGGGGTAAGTAATTAATATGTCTACATTATTTTAATAGTGTTGATTATTATACTATTACATTAATTGAACGATGTTGTTTTCAACATATTTAATGATAAAGTGAGGTTAGGTAGGCCACACATAACAGAAGAAGAACTAGAACAAGAAATGAGGCATTATTTTCCATCATTGTTGAGTACAAATGTAAGACATGAGAACTCTTTAATTACCTTTCTGTATATGCACTTGAGAATGAGCTTAATTTTTTTTGTGGTATTTAGGTCATTCGTCCATACACAAGACTTGAGAATGAGTCTATTAGAATGCTAGCCAAGGGACCAATTTATGATGTAAAAATATGTCCAAGCTACTGTGTGAATGGGTTTAGGTTCAAGTCAACAACTTGCCTGATCAGAGGCAACTTTGTGGATATTGATTCCACCAAAAATAGTTGTTTGTGTATCAGATCTTCAAATTACAAAGATGTTGATGCAGGCAACGATTTCTATGGTGTCCTACAGAAGATTGTGGAGCTGACATATAGTTATGGAATAGAGCCTGCTAAGATTGTGTTATTCAGGTGTGATTGGTTCGATCCGATTGAACGTCAAGGTTGGAAAGTAGACAAGCATGGTCTTGTGGATATAAACTATCGGCGTCGATATCAAGCCTATGAACTATTTGTCCTGTCAAGTCAGGCTCAGCTCGTGTACTTCACAAGTTATCCTAAACGGAGAACAACAAGGTCAGACTGGTGGGCATTATGCAAGACCAAAGCTAGAAATACCTTTGAGGTTAATAATATAGCTTATCAGGAGGATGAACTACCTCTTGTAACAAATATTATAGAAGTGGACACAATGGAAGTTCCTTATTACACATCTAATTGTGTAGAAGAAGTAGAATTATCTGAAGAGAAAGATGCAGATGAAAGTAAAGATGTAGAGGAGGAGGAAGAAGAATAAGAAGAAGAAGAAGAAAAAGAAAAAGAAGAAGAAGATGAGCTAAACGAACAAGATAAATTTTTAGAGGAGGATTAAATCTGTACGTTTGTTTTATCACCATATTTGACACTTTAGTGACACTTTTGTGACTAATTGTGTTTTAGTGAATCTGTACAATGCAGATGAAAGTGAAGAAGTAGAACTATCTAATTGTGTTTTATCATCATATTTGACACTTTAGTGACACTTTTGTGACTATGATATTTTTCAAAAATCTGTGATGTCTATCATATAAATATGTATATTTGTTTTATTGTCATATGTTATTATCAAGTATGACAAGACCAGCAGGACAACGCGGATGATATTCTGTTAGGCAGTCCCGTGGGCGTCGGGTTGGGAAGGCAGATTCTGTACCCTCATCCTCATCTCCGAGTACGCCAGTCTACCGTTCTGTTCCCGGTCCATTACCGGGACAGGACAGTTCCAGCATTCCTTCCGCGTCCAGCATTCCTTTCTCGTCGTCCATCATTCCTCCCGCATCCAGCATTCCTCCCGCGTCCAGCATTCCTCCTACTGATGGCTCCATGGGGAGAGCCGATGTCGAGCATATGGAGGACGGCGATCAGAGTGATCCTGGTCAGGCAAGAGGTGAGAGCGACCCTCCATGCGCTCCCCCGGACAAGACGAGTATGGAGATTTGGACGGACGGGCCTACGAAGTAAGTTAATTAGTTAATATATATTTTTCAAATGATTATATGTACATATATATTCATGAAATTTATTATTGTATAGATATCGGCCTCCTGCAGTACAGAGACAGCTGGGGTTATTTCTGAGGCAGAACTATGGTGGGCCTTGGATTAACTACTCAGATGCTCCCGCAGATAGGAAGGCCTTTTGGTTGGCCCACTTCAAGGGAAATAATTTATTTATTTTTAAAATTTAATAATTATTTGTGTATATTATACAACTCTTTCTATTTTACTTCTTATAGAGGACCTATTTCTATCCACCACACCGGGCGGCGAAGATCGAGGCCCAATTTTTTACCGTCGCAGGCAAGCTCATCCGTGATGCGATCCACGACCAGAAGTCTCGTGATCGCTCTGGAAAGCCGGTCCATGGTTGGATCACGCCAGAGCAGTGGACTGCGATGAAGGCTAGATTCGGCAAGGCCTGGTACCAGGAGCGGTCTGACAAGGCCAAGGTGGCGCAGTCGAGCGCCAGTAAGTGGTGTGGTGGCTCCATTCCTATGATGGAGCATTTTCGTCGTCTGGTATGTTTCCTTTACCGGACATCATTTTATATATAGTTGGATAGAATGTTTAATACTAATAATAGATAATATATTTTAACACGTAAAAAAGGGTGAGGAACCCAACATGGTAACCGTCTTCCTGGTCACCCATCGGAGGGCTGGGGAGTTTATTAACGAGAGGGCGACGCAGGCATATGGACGTTCTATTCTTTATATTAATTTACTATAATTTAGAAAACAGGAAAATAGATATCAATATTGACTTTAGTAAACACTTAGACGTTAGCAAATAATGTTCTAGGCCGAGTATCTTCGGCTACAAGAGGAGGCGGCTGCTGCTGCTAGTGCACCAGCAGAGGGAGGGGCTGGAACTTCCTTCCAGTCGCCTACAGCTCCATCGTCGGACGACCTCTGGATGACCACCGTTGGTGGTCTTCAGAAGGGTACGTACTACGGTACAGGATCCTACGATGCCTATTTGGCTTCAGAGTCATCCCAGGCCCCCTCTTTCAGTGCGTAGTCTCTAGCATCGCAGGCGTCATCACGAGCTCAGGATATTGGTCGTCAGATCAACGAGCTGCGTCGCGAGTTGCAGTAGCAGATTTTTGATCACCATATCGCAGAGCAACGATCCGACGATCCGATGATCACCGGACGATTTGATTCAATCGAGCACAATATACAGGAGCTGATGAGTCTGCAGCAGGCTACAGCTGGCAGCTTGCACATGCTCACCGAGTCTACAGAGCACACAGAGCGTAGACAGGTCGAGCTGGAGGGATCACAGAGGACCGTGACTGCCTCACTTACCCAGCTACATACTTTTCTTGAGGAGAGTACTCAGAGGATGGTGCATACCCTTGCTGCGCATAGTGACGAATGGGAGAGCTGGAGCAGGTACGTCCTCCCGGTCCATCGACGGTGCAGACTCCAGACGTTCCACTGCCTCCGGACATTGTACAGCTCACACAGGAGCATTACGACATCATTTTATCCCAGATACGCAGCCGGAGTCCATTGTGATTTTATTTATTTTTACTATCATATGTTAGTGATACACTTGTTTCTCTGTTTGTGAGACTTTTATTGGTTGTGAGACTTATATTGGTTGTAGACTGTTATGATGGTAGACTGTTATTCATCTATTGGTTGTATACTGTTATGATGGGAGACTGTTAATTATGATGATATCTGCGACGGGGATGAAAAATATATCTATGTTGGATTATAAGCGATGATCTGATATACAATGGAGGTGCTGCCCAAATTTTAAAAAAATATAATGTGTATTTTTGTGATGATATGTGTCTGTGTTTACAGTGTATGTGAAATGCAGTGTTCGAAACCATCAATAGTTTCGATTACTGTTCTATGTTTTATCTTGGACAGAAAGAGCAACAGTTCAGGGTATACTTCTGAGAGCTTCATTTTCACATCCTTCACTTTCTCGGGACATCGTAAAGGATCCCGAGAAGGTGAAGGACGTGAAGAGGAAGCTCTGAGAAGTGCACCCTGAACTGTTGCTCTTTCTATCCAAAGATAAAACATAGAATAGTAAGCGAAACTGTCGATGGTTCGAACACTACACTTCACATACACTGTAAACACAGACACACAGCATAACAAAAATATCAATCATATTTTTTAATTTTTTTCATAATATCTGCGACGTATAGCGACGATCTACGACGTATAGCGACGATCTATACGTCGCTAATTAGCGCTGTTACGTCGCTAATTAGCACCATTACGTTGCTATCCGTCTCTCTGTAGCTGACGTGGCAGAGAGATAACGCCGCTAATTTGGTCGCTCTGCGTCTCTATACTGCTGACATGGCAGGCATGCCATGTCATCGCATAAAAAGAAATGACATCGCTAAGTCGTCGCACTACGTCGCTGTTTTGGCGACGTACAGTTACGGCACTATATGTCGCTAATTTTGCGACGTCCTAGCAACATTGGTTGTGACATCGCAAACAGCGACGAAAGGCGACGAAATTGTCATATGCGACTAGCTTTTCCGCGACCTTCATGTTTGGTCGCTAAAGTCGTCGCTAATTTCTATTACCGACGGATTTTCATTATTTAGCGACGTATCCTGACGTCGCTAATTTGCCTTATTTTAGTAGTGTTTCTTATTGAATAGAAATACATCACTTCTTTATAGCAGCGGAGATAAAAATGATAACTTGAAGTCGGACAGAGATATATATAACTTTATTTTCTTTATTGATAATTGAAGAAGAGTACAAGACTTGTATCGAAGTACAATGCTTACAACACATCTCACTTTACATTGAAAGCCAACTGAATAATGCTATAAAGCTTACATTTGATACTTTGATACATTGGATTACAACTCGATATACCGACTTGGCTTACAACTCACTGGTACAACTGATTACAATGTTCCATACATTATGCCCTTTATAAATAGAAGACATCATCTTGTACAAGAAGAGCTTCTATATACCCAACAAATCTTCGTTGCCACAGGACCAATCAATCTTCGTGTGCAGAACATTATAATTATGAGCACCTGCGCACAAAACGTGGGCCAGTACATCATCAATGTACTGGCGAGCAGAATCCAACCCACTCGCCTAAACCAACACTAACTAGTCAATTTAGCAAGCATTTAATAGAATGATCTTTCTACTTGCCCTAGCATCAGTTACAGTTCTTGAGCAAAAACATTAGAGTAAGCAAACATGTTATAGCATGATATAGCATTTCTTTGTGCATGGCATCATCTAAGTAACATTGAGTTAAAACGTTGAGCATATTATGGAAATATTCCTTGAAGGCATCGTTTAGCATACTTGGTGTTATCGTTCAACAGTTTATGGCAATATTCTAAAAGGCAATGCATTAGCAAATCGTATTTAACATGTTGAGCATGTTATAGAGTTTCTCATTTTAAAGGCAACAACACAGCATCATTTTATTTAGCATGTTAAGCAGGCAAGTTGAACCAACATATAAAATATTACAATTATGTGATTCCTTACCGATAGCCGACTTCTCGTACCTGTATCAAATACAAGTTATCAGATATACTTACTCTGCCTACACAAAAGCATTCATTCGCGTGCATCCTGACCACATGGTCACTGGTGTTGTTAAACCATATGGACTCTTTTTATTTCACTTCAAGATAATGCAGTCAGCATAGTAGGTGGCGAGCCTCTATGCCACCCCGCCTTATCTGTCCTCCTACAGCACTCATCATTATTTTTTCCTAGGCAGAATCGGTCCCGGCGCCCCGGTACCGTTCGAGGAAATTAAAACTGAAACCTTGTATACAAGTTGTCCATGACCATGCGATTGCATATCTGACTCGATTGTGAACATAATCTCATGGTAAAATATATTATAGAAAGTAAAGGCAACAGTGCATCATTAGTCATATTCAATGACTTATTCATTTCATTATTACCATCATTTCATTTGGTGATTTCAAAGATCCCATGCTTTATCATTTCTCATTCATTGCAACTTTTTTTATATCGTTCCATTCGACAAGGAATATAACATTCATTCATCTCAGAAGGATATTTATTTATTCTTTCATTGCTTATAAGCGGCAGACAACATTTTATATTCTTGCAACAGTCATACAGAGTGTATATGATTCAAGTATTCGTTCAATTCTCATAGCAGTACATTGTCTATTTTATCCTTCACAAGGCATATCATTATTCAAGTGTTTTACTTGTTCCGGCAGCATTAAGCATAAGGGATAATATTAATTCAGTTATAAGCATCAAGTCATATTAGCAATTCAAGTGTGATTCGTTCAAAAATTCCATATTCATGTGTCGTTCATTTCAATATTATGCAGCATAAGCATCTCTATCGATTTAGCAGCTAAAGCATCACAATTATCCAGCATTCAAGGTATAGGACATTAGGGACATATTCTCAGTAGTTCAATATTTATTTTATTAAGCATGAAGGAGTAAGGGGGAGGAAGGACAGTTTCACTCACATGTATAAAAGGGCCTTCTTACTCCGATCACATATATTCCCACCAGACATAGCTCCACCAGTGAGCCATGTTCCAACACCCATTCCATCTGAATGGCTAAGAGACTGCATCAGTTTCCATTCTCTTAATCTTCAACAAAAGTCTCGGTCCAACATTCTGATAGCATCCAACAAGCTAACCAAATAACTCGTGCGGAGCGGGACATTACAGATGTCAATTTATTAGTGAGATAGGCTAGAACGTCCCAACTACTAACAATAGGAACTCCCATGGACCATCATGTAGATAGGTATCGATTGGTGAAGAGCTGAACCCTGAGCCACATCTGCTAGTATGTGCGTTATCAGTACAAAGCTGAATCCTTGGGAGACAGCTGCTAGTCTACGCATGTATTAGTGTAGAGCTGAGCCTTGAGTCACAGCTGCCAATCAGATTGCATGAGTCGGTAACTATTTTGCTAAGAGGTATAAATGTAGAGACGAACGTGAGGAATGCTGGTTATATTATGTTTATGCTAATCCTTGTCTTGTACAGGGATGACTGTCGGCTATGGGTAAGAATCACTGAGAAGTGATATATATGTGTTGCTTAAGTTTTCTATATGAATTGATTGCAGAGATTAATCTATTGCAAAGAAATGCTACGTCCTATTAAAGAAAAGATGTGATATCGTGCTTATAATTATCCATAAGAGTGGCTTAAACAAGAGAAATGATATAGCTCCTGAAACATGCTGCACACTACATAAGAATTGAACAGTCCCTTGTATGCTTGAAAGAAATAAACTGTGGCTTTTCAAAGATATTTTTAAAAGAGATATACACTAACTCTGTACTTCATGAAATGAACATAGGTAAAAGTAGCAAGATCACATCAGAAGAAATATTTTATTACTAAATAAACAGTGATCATTTCAGACAAATGTAGTCCTTTGTTCATAATCACCAGTATGCTGATATACTGACCCATCATTAGTCTGCATGCAGGTTCAAGACGCATCGAGAAAGATAGTCCGAAGCGATAGCCCGAACCTCATCCTCAGGAGCTAAAAATCAAAAGAGATGCCAAGAGATGGATATATGTTGAAAAGAGTTGGTTTTGTATAAAGGGATGTAATGTATGGAACGGGATCGTTATAATCTGTAAAGTTTTGAGAGAATGTAAGCATTGTATCAGAGAGACTTGAGAGATTGTAATCTGTTCAAATGAAATCAATAAAGAGAATTGCTTTCTGTTACCTTGTGTTCAATTATTTTTGCAATCTATCCGCTGCTGCTAAATTCAAATATCTATAATATGTTCCGATGCGTATTGTCTATCTTGTCTATTTTGTCATTGTACATGTCTTGGCCTTGTGCAAGCACAACTTAGGCTTGCATGGTATCACGCCTAAGTGAGGAAGAATGGTCTCACAGAGTCTGAAGCAAGGACGAAAGGACTCTGCAGGATCGGGACGTAACAGATGATACCCTGACCGAAGATCTATCTTGGAGAAAACTCTTGCTCTGGTCAACTGATCAAACAAGTCATCGATACTTGACAATGGTACTTGTTCTTCACTGTTATCGCGTTAAGCTTCCTGTAGTTAATGCATAAACTTGATAACCCATCTTTCTTTCCTACAAGTAGCACTAGTGCTGTCCATGGTGATTTGCTGGCTCGAACGAACTTCTTCGCCTTCAGTTCTTCTATGTTCTGGTACAACTTGGCCTGCTCTGAATCTGACATTCTGTAAACTCGATCCGAAATTGATATAGTTCTAGGTACAAATTTTATGCCGAACACAATATCTCTTACAGGTGGTAGACCTGGAAGTTCTTCGGGAAATACGTCAAGAAGCTCTTCAACTACTTTCGGGACTTAAACTTCTTCTAATGCCGCTACGACTCCTTCTTTTTGTTGGTCTGTCTCTGGTCTGACTAAGGTAAACTGCTCCATGCCTGGAATATTAAAAGATACACTTCTTCTACAGCAATCTATTGTTGCATTACTGTCTTTTAGCCAGTCCATGCCTAAGATAACGTCAAAATTACCAATAGAAAATTCTATCAACTTGGCGGGTAAGGAACGCCCGCATAATACGACTCGACACGCTAGAATAACTCTACTAACTTCTATGAGACTATTACCAGTGAGTATATTCAACCTCTTTGGCAATGTCTCAAATTCCATTCCTAGTCGTGTCACAAATTGTGCCGATATAAATGAATGTGATGCTCCCGAATCAAATAATGCTACTGCGGGATATGAGGCTTCGAGAATGTTACCTGCCATAACAACTCCCGATGCCAATGCCTCTTCCATGGATAAATTGAATGCCTGTCCTCGGCCTCCCTGTTGGTTCCTATACTATGACCTAGCCTGGTGTTGCTGCTGGCCACTGCCTTGGTGATGCTGGGGTGGTCTCTGTTGTTGCTCCTGTATCTGCGGTCCCTGCTGCCGAAACATCTGAGCCTGTGTCTTCAACGGACGCTGTGCCAACGGTCTTACCGCTACCGCTGGTCCTCGATACTAGACTGTCCCTCGTGCTGGCAGTAAAAAAAATTGTTGTACTGGCCCTCTTGGCCTTGAATTCATGGGATAGGTGGAAACTCGATGATCTGAACTCCCACATATTAAATACTGTCCGTTCAATACCTGAAACACACCTCTAGTGTGGCCTGCCTTTCCACAATAGCTGCAGCCCATTGGGGGTCGCTGGTTCTTTCTCGGTTGTTGTTATTGTTGCCTTGCTAGTTGTTGGCCCTCGTATTGCTATATCGTGAATGCAAATGCCGGGATATGGTGCTGTTACTCGGGGCGTTGCTCTCCTTCCTCCTTCAATCTGATTGTGAGACCTCTTCTGGCCTCCAGCCCTTGATGTCATCCTCTGGATGGTGATCTCATGCCTTCGGGTTGCTGTTAATACATCATCGAAAGTCTGGTGATTGTGCCCCTCTATCAGTTGCAAGGGTTCAAGATGAAACCCTTACTGAAACCTCATAGCCCTCTGGTCCAGCGTTGCTACCATCTCCGGGGCAAACTTATTCATTCTGCAGAACTCTGCTTCATCAGCATCAACTATTTTACCAGCCTGCTTGAGGTTGATAAACTTCTGTTGTAGCTCAAATTGTGCCACAACTCCATACTTTGTCTTGAATCTCGCAGTAAAATTATCCCAAGCAATAGGGCGTCTGGTACGCACTTTCTCTGATTCCCACCAATCATGTGCGAGATCCTGAAGTAACAGCTTCACTTGATCTACATGTTCTTTAGTTGGAACCTTAGCCGCTGTCAAAATAGCCTCGATGTACTTAAGCCATGCATCCGCTGAAATAACATCTTTCGTGCCTTTAAAATGCCAGGGGTTGTACTTACAGAATCGGGTTGACGCCCCCGAATCACTCCTCACACTTCTTTCCAGAGCCGTCTATAATCTTTGGTTGAGTAATACATTCTGCTCTTGTAGTTGAGTGTGCATGTGATGCTGGTCCAACATCTGATATTGCTGAGTGGCCATCATCCCTTTTATGATTTCTAGACGAGCTGGTGTGTCTACTGCCATAAGGGTGGTTAGAACTGTTGGTGGTGTTGGAACCTCCGGATACTGTGGTCCAGCTGCTGGTTCCACTATCACCTCTTCTTAGATATGTTCTTGAGGTAGCACCGACCCTTTTTGCTGACCAACAGGGTCCTTCTGATCGTGTTGTGTTTGTTGTTGTTGTCCAACTCTGACAGATGCGGACGAAGAGCCCATAAGAAAAGGGACAAAAGAATAATCAAACGACCGGACATGAAAGATCAATGAGGTCAAATGATACTGGAATGTCAAGCTAGGATCGAGATTAATGAATCATGAGATCAAAGGGAAACATGTGTGATTGAGACATCCTATAAATCAAAATACCCCACAAGTCTGAAATAAGTCCTGCATGGGCCACAACTAAAACCTTATTATGCCCCAGATCCAGAATACCGGAGAGTGGAAGAATGACTCAGCCATCTACGTATTACGGACAGATTAATACCGTATAATACGATCAATATTGTCTACAAGACAATGAGGTTCATACTACATACATGTCTCAGTAGGGTTATTCAACATCTATTATCTCAATCATTCAAACGAGAAGCAGTAATATAGAACATATAAGATAAAGTAGTAAGGCGTCCCAAATGCTCAGTCAAAATATTCTGGAGATCTGTCTTTACAAAACATAGCCAGATGGTATAACAATGTATATACAATCATTATCAGCCGTAGTCTGACTTAGTTAGAATTATGTAATATCATGTGCAAGACAGTCCGACTAACAGGTCGGTGCCAAGCGGCAAAAAGTAAAGTAAGTAGTAAAACAAGCAGGGAAGCAAGGAACCCACTCGTGTCCTCCAGTGGCCACGCTTCTAATATTGACCATCTTGCGGGTAGAAATAAGCTGGATCCTCAGGAACTGGCTTTAAATCTGGTCATACAAAACCAGTGAGGTTAGACCCAAAATAGCATATATCACAAGGATGCACGATATGTAGGAACAAAACCAGTAAGATGTAAATATAGTATAATAAATATTAGTTTCTATTTTTACTACTGGGTTCACGTGACATCATGACACTTCGAACCAACTCCCTAACCAAGCAAAGACAGAAGTTGACCTGTCATGTCATGACATTCCGCTCATCTTAGTAGTTAACATAATAGGATATAGTGCACAAAAAAATCAAATTAAAGCGGCAATACAACTACTATGTCTTGCTAACTATAAGTTCCATGTTATCTTGGAAAGATGCATTATTGAATTCCTCAGTTCTTACCATGTACGAGCAAGGCTAGTCGATCCGTAATCAATTGTGCCAATCATGAATTACACGGGTCCTATCAAGACACCCGTTAACAATATTGCAAAAAAGTAAACATATACCACTCCCTGCCCGTGTGGCATATTTGTAGTGTCCGTGGGGACCAACTTACATGTCGGGGCAGTATTTGTCCCAAAAATGACTGTCATGTAAGAACTCGAAAATTTATTCCTCTCCATGCAGTAGTTATTTTATGTTACTTAGTTGTCCCTACGTTAATTGAAATCACATGTCACGGGTCATGATCATTCTGAATGAGTACATCCGTACGGGCACGATATGCATAACTCTACAACGATACCGGTACAGTTAGTTTGTAGGTTTTACATAGCGTAATGTAGCAAACAAACCTAGCCACAGGTTAATCATGCCTTGACTGTAAGATACACGTGCTGATTTTATAATAAGAAAATATTTACTATTGTATTAGCACATACTCAATATTGTATGAATTGAAAGTAATTGTATAATTGGAAATATCAGTACGAGTACACATGTCAATGATCGGGGTCGACAAGCCAGTCGCAATAGTTCACTATATAAACAGGAACATGTCTCATTCAATTCAATATGTCGACTAGCCAGTCCCTTAGTTCTAAAGACAGGAACGCATGATCAATATTCATTCAATATAGCAATGGTGCGACAATAAATAACGCGAGCAATAAATGGTGCGAGCAACAATTGGTACAGGCAATAAATGGTACGGCAACGATTGGTACGCCAACAATTGGTACGAACAACGATTGGTGCGACAACAATTGGCGTGAACAATGAATGGTGCGGCAACAATTGGTATGGTAGCGATTGGCACGGGCAATGAATGGTGCGACAACAATTGGTACAGCAACAATTGGTGCAGTAACAATTGGCACGAACAATGAATGGTATGGCAACAATTGGTGTGACAATGAGTGGTGCGGCAACAATTGGCACGGACAATGAATGGTGCGACAAGAATTATGGCGGCAACGATTGTTGCAGCAAGAATTGGCACAGACAATAAATGGTGCAGTAACAATTGGTGCAACAATCAATTGGTGCAGCAGTAAATGGTGCAACAGTCAATTGGTGCATCAGTCAATTGACACGGCAGCGAATGGTACAACAGTCAATTGGTACAGCAGCGAATGGTACAGCAGTCAATTGGTACATAAGTCAATTTGTGCGACAGCGAATGGTGCAGTAGTCAATTGGTGCAGACCACGAATGATGTAGACCACGAATGGTGCAGACCACGAATGGTGCAGACCATGATTGGTGCAGCTGCTCAAGAACTCGAAAACCCACAAAATCTAAAAATTTCAAATGATCATAACTTCTAATTTATAAGATGAAACAAATTGAAAACTTGCTTAAAATTGAACCCTCTTGAACATAGAACCATTTATTTCCAAAGAACAACAAGTTTTGAAGATCAAAACCCAATTTTTCTCGAAGAACCCATTTTTTTCTAAGTAATTAATACATAAGAAAACAAAATTTAAATGCTACGACTACAATATTAATCATGCTAAGAATGAAAAGAGGAAGAGAATAGAACAATAAAATTAAAGTTTGAGGAATTCCTCCATATTTATGCAAGATGTACTTGCCTCTCTCTAATGGCTAGGGTTTGGTGGAAGAGAAATGAATGAGAGTGAATGAGGAGAGAGAGAGAGAGAGAGAGAGAAAGTAGTATATATACCAAGCCCAAGTAATCTCTACCATTCATTCCTCTCCACTCAATCTAAGCCATTCATCACTTTTTATGATGAACCAAGCCAAACCAAGTTGGTTCAACATAAACCGAAATGAACCAAAAGCTAGGCAAGAGTAGAAAGTAAAATACAGAAGAATAATTAGCAGGTAATTACAGGAACTAAATGCAAAATAAATATATGACAAATTCTAAATAAATACAGGCAAGCAGTACACGTATTAAAACTTGAACTTATAAATGAGTCGCACAACTTACAATCTCAATATAAATGTTGGGCGATGCAAATTGTAATCGGACCGCACGATGTGGGACTTCACTGAAGAGTTGGTTGATGCGGGTAAATAGTGCATAAGAGAGTTGGTTACGTTGCGGCAAAACTAATTTGAGTATGACTGAAACACGAAAAACTTAGAGGGTGTGATCGTATAACTCGAGGGTCCGATATTGAATAATCGGTAGCTCGGTTACGTGATCAAAGTATAGCAGGATATGACGAATAGGAAAACGAGTTGATGTGTATGAAAAAGTTTGTAGTGAACTTGGATGTACGCAATACGAACTAAAGTCGACATTGATGCAGATTCAAAGTTGACCCTCATGCTATCGAAATTGATATGACCTACCATAATCGATACGCGAGAAAACGTAAGCACGATGTGAGAACACAAAATAGGGTAGGCCTACGATATTGAGATTTTCGAAAAATAGCAGTACAAAAATGTCAAACTGGTTGATCGTAAGCTTTATGATTGATCAGGCAAGACCATAATGTCACCGACAATTGTTTCGATGCGTATAGCATCTCCAGTGTCGACCTTAGGTAGAAAGACTCAAACTCAATACGAGTAGATGTTTTGTGAATTATGAAATTATCGACGGTAGTATATAAATTTATTGGTGGATAGTTGCACCTCAATTGTGCAAGTAGAAATTAATAGTTATGTTCTGATTTAGGGTAGTCCCATAGAAATTGTCAGAACTTGATTTGGCTCCGAAATAAGATATATCATGGTTCGTAGTAACTGTCCTTCGTTAATGATCCATAATTATTGAGCGTAGCTTCGGGACAACTGACCCTAGAAGACTTGACCGCCAAATCAAAGAAAATGTTGCAAAACCATAAGATGACCTATGCAATATTATTGCATGGTGTATGTTGATGATAAGTCTAGGCAATTTTGATAATTGTGCTATGCACGAGAGCGAGCGGTAAGAGAAATGACTTACGAGTTATATCGTTAGATTTGGATTCACCTTGTAATTGAGCTTGCTTGAATTCAACTTACATTCGTTGTCGCGAGACGGGCAAGTTTAGAATTTGTCTAGGAATTCTATACTCTATAGGAATCAAACATCAGACGCATCACCAAGTCCTTTGTATCGGAATGATTGTAGCCTTTGAGCACTGTCGACTTGAGTTAAACTTTCGAGTTGGAAAGACCGTTGCCTTTGAGCATTGTTAAAGAATTATGTTGGAAGGACCATTGCCTTTGTGTAACGTTAATTTAAAGTTGTCTCGGGAGAATTTAAGCACAGTGTCTAGGTAAGTGACCAAGCGGGCGTATCCCTGAATATTGATGCATTTGCATCAACAAAAGAAGTCGTATCGAAATGAGTTACATAACCAGACTTCAGAAATAGTTGGGCAGCGACTTCGAACACAAGGTATTACAGAGGATCATTACGATCGGATGCACGACAGCTCGATGCGACGTATAGAATTGATGGTCCATACGAAACTTACGAAACGAGAAATGTAATTTGGAATCGCGTCGCATGTAGTAACTTTATTGAATGAATCATCTATGTATCGAATATACAGATACGATAAAATTTCAAGAACAGTAGCTAAAGATAAGTGCGATAGGGTGTGCGATATGGCAAGTGTAGGATTAAAATTTACCTATTAACTTTGTTTCAATTTTCTCCCACTGGGCTTGGCTAAAATACACATATTTTTGGGACACCTTAAATAGGTGTACAATCCAAATCAAGTTGTATACTAAATTCAAATTAAGCTGCTGGAAAGACTGAAAGTTAATGAAAGCTTGCACGAGTGTTTGAAATTGAACAACAATAGTAGGGCGAGATCGTGAAACGATTTGGAGAAACACTTGAATTGAGTGTTGGTTTCGGTTCGAGGACGAACCTTGTTTTGAGTAGTATATTATGTAATGCCCCACTCCCCACGGTGCATTATGCTGAGTCGTTGACTCGAAGAGTTACGTTGACCCGAGGAATTCATCGAGTAAGATCGATGCAAGCGTTAAGTTGGCCCGAGAGAAAGCGTTGAGTTGGTTCGAAGATTCTAAAAAATCGAATCGATACAACGCACAAGTCCGATTCAAACGAATATTAGTTTTAGTTGGTTTTGTATGCAGGCTATACCTTTATACTGAAATATAAGTGGTCGACATTTTGCTTTATTTATAACGAAAACCAAATCAACGCCTCGCAACGGACTGAGGCATAGGCTCAGTAAGCCAAATCGGTCAAATAATTCAACAAAGCATGAAGTGCTCGAATAGCCAAGTCAGAAGAGTTGGTCATGCAACAAAGTTATAAAATTGAGCCGCATTGACTCGGCAAAACGACAAGGCGTATCGGCTTAAGGTGGGAGGACTTTGACTCTTCTTTGCTACTCCTTCATGCCTAAGAAAAATATACCGTGGTATGCTAAGTTAACCTATCGAGACCATGGACATGGCTCGATTGAGAGATAAACATAGTACGTGTCGAACGCTGGATAGAATAATTAAAACAAAACGTACATCAAATGTACGAGTCATTATTGAACATTGAATATCGCAAACAGGAGCGCCTCGGTCCGCAAGCCATAAGATCATGGGATAACTGTATCGATGAGTGCCTCAGTGCACAAGTCCTTCGTGCCCCCACGCATGAGTTAGAAAGCTAGGACATTGAAAGACAATTGAGGCGAGTGCCCTAGTGTACATTAAACACTAAGACATAAAATATGAAAATACAGTATCGAGGCATGCATCGCATACACGACTCGAAGAATAGGGAACAATTGTGTTAAAGCGTGCGTACGTGCACGAGAATCATAAAAGATAGCTTTTTTGCGAAGAGAACAGTTGTGGCATGAATGTGGCAGAACTGCCGAATGTGGCACAGTACCTTAGAAATGTTCAGGACCTTCGGATCGTTCATTTGACGAACATTTTGAGGCATGGTGCCATTGAACATTGAAACAAAGAATGGAATCTTACAAAGAATATAATAACGTAGAAAGAGAGAACATTAAAAGTAAGAGAATTACAAGACGACGTGAAATCTGAATCTCGGGCTCGAGACTATGTTTGGTTGTTTGAATAAGACGCACGTTGCATGGTTGAATGGACTTAAGAAATTGACTGGAGATAATCTTCCATGTGCCGGTGTTCCCTCGAACGAGAAATTGGTCCGGGGCATCCGGACCGTTGAGCCTAAGAGGGGATGTTCAACTTTGATGGGCATACATCTCTAAGACGATTAGCGATCGGTTTTTGATGTAAAAGCCATAATAGTTGGTATGCAACGGTAAATCTCCGGTTATTGGGATAGCAACTCAATACGGGAGGAGCCGGGCTACCCAATTTGAGAAAAGAAAATATAAGAAAAGAAAAGAGAGAAAAGAGGAGAAAAGAAAAGAGAAACAACTTTAGTCCATTATGGCACGGATACGCCAACAACCTTCATATAGTTAAGGAACGGTGAATCGAAAGGGCAGGAACATAGAGATTCTACACAGAGCACTTATAATAGGACCGAGAAGGAATGAGACGTATTCACCTTGCGTCGATGCAAGGGCGAGTGTGTCGATGTTGGTAAGAAGTCATAAAACAATACGAAATTACTATTGGTTGCCTGCTTGCTTATGCAAATTAAATAACATACTTGCCATGATAACATGTTTTACTGCTTTCAAATATGCCATGAAACTCACCCTAAGGCAAGGATAGAAAGATTCACTAAATTGTATGTTGCATGATTCAATATACACAACTTAATTTTGGTTTAGTAAAGTGGGTCTTTGATCAGTACAGCGAGGACGAAAGTCCTAATCCACCACTAGTTTGCTAGCAGGTTCAGGGAATGGTCTGCTCGCGATGGAGCTTCGCTTGAACATGCTGAGGCATGGACTGCCATAGCATATTAAGGTGTACGACCGTATTGACGCTCGAACTTGCAACATGATTGATGCGGCCGGGATATAGAAGACATGATATATGGAACAATAAAATCCTTTATACGTAAGAGAGAACCTGAGTGTTATAGCCAATCCGATAAATTCAGTTAGGCTGTTGAAAGCTTTTGTAACCTCAATTCATTTATTTAGAGAATTGTTTCGTATACTCTGTTTCTTCCGCTGCTAAATACAATATCAAAGATAACCATTTGAGAAATTGTCGTCTTACCTTGTACAAGTGCAACTCTAGACTCATACAACATCACGCCCCAGCGAGGACAATGATTCGGATAAATTGATGCAAGGATGAGTGATTTTCTAGGTCGGGGCATGACAACAGTTTCTAATTGACTCTATACGCAGTTTCGTAGACAATAAGAGGGAAGTGCCCTAGAGCGAATCACAGAGGAGCTTGAGGAACCCATCCAGTCGTACCAGGCCCTGACCAGAGAGAACATAAATAGGCTGGTGGATGCCGAATGTGAAGCCATCGCTCAAGAGTATGTAGAACGACAAGCTTCATTGAACAATTCTATGCTCACGTTCTCAATACAATCGAGAGATGTAGAATCTGGTATTTTTGCGGCTGCTTCTTCCATTGAACTTCACAATACCGAGAAAGCCGAAAAGGATAAAGAAGTCTGAAGGCCAAGCACTTCAAGAATTAGAAGCCGAGATAGCCTGGCCCATGCTTCAGTTACAACAGCTAAGAACCGCTAAAATGAGATTATCGAATTGCACCAATTTGTCTCAAGTCTACTGGATGGTCTGCACAAGCAAAGAGATGATCTCCTCCGAGCCCGGGATACAGAAATAACGTGTCACATCGCATTGATGCAATCCTTACTCCCAAACTCTTAGAGGACTTTGGCCCGAGAACGAGTGATTGCCACTAGGATGGAGCGTGCTGAAGCTTTGAAGAGACAAATTCTCGATCTCAGCATGCAGCCTCCACAATGAAGTTATTTAAAAAAAGGATAATAAATATAATAACTCCTTTTTGAAGTACTTTTTATCGCACTTTTGATAATTGTAATAACTTTTTGTGTTTAAATGAAGAAATCTAGAATTGGTAATCTTTTGTGGCTCTATTACTTATTATGTATCTGTTTGAGACACAAGCAATAGATAGGAGTAGAAATATGTTCAGAGGTACTGGATATGACATATTTCTCGAAAATAACAACACTCATTATACCTGTTCAGAGGTAATATGGACATAACAGAATATAATGTTGACATATTATTATTTCAGGGACGACATTATGACAAGTCGTTGATATAGATAGTAGAATTTATAGGTAATATTGACGTGAATTCGTATACCTATTAATTATCCTTAAACCAACTGGGGCTCAAGAATAAGATGATGTCTATGATGATGATATGGGTTAATCTTTTGAGGATGTACCATAAGATCTGATTAAGACTCCACTGGAAATTTTTGGGGACTTATTACCTGCGGGTTTATTCACGAAAAGAGTGAATAAAGGATAATAATTTGAAGATTTGCATATGTACAATATTTGCTGGGAAACATAATACACACTTTTAAACATGATATTTCTGAAGGAATTTGCTGTTAATAGGCATCCTAGCGATTCGACCGCCCATCCCGGTCAGCTGGTAGGCTCCGTTAGAGAAAACTTTGCTTACAATGTAGGACCCTTGCCACTTTGGCTCGAACTTGCCATTACCACTTTGGCTTGAACTTGACCTTTCTCATGTGCGTCATAGTCATAAGATGTCTTATAGTAAAGACTAGCTCACATTTGAAATGTGACTTTACGGTTGAAAGATCTCAAAATACGGGCTTGATACAGCTCAATGTGCTGTTGAGCTAGTAGCCACTTCTCATCAAATGCTTCAAACTCTTGAAGTCGAAGATGGTCATTATTTTCCACAGTGAGTTTATTGGCGATAGCTATCCTCAAAGATGGAGTTTGAATTTCTAATGATAAAATAGCTTCGCATCCGTACACCAGAGAGAAGGGTGTCTAGCCTACAGATATTCTCCAAGATTTTTGCTCCAATTTTATTTATTGGCAGAAACAAATTTCTTGAGAAGCATGATGATTGTTTTGTTAAAAGCATTTGCTAGACCACTAGTTGCAGGAATATAAGCTATAGAAGCGATATTGTTGATTCGATTGTCATCACATAATTGAGTAAATGTTTGACCAACAACCCGAGGTCCGTTGTCATGGATGGTCCGTCGAGGAACGTCGAATCGATAAATCACATGATGCTTGATGAAGCTGATGACACTACTTGTCTTGACTTCTACTAAAGGTATAGCTTCTGCCCTTTTTGAGAAGTAATCGGTTATAGCTAAGATAAACCAATATTCTCGAGTTGATGGAGGATTGATAGAACTAATAACATCCATACCCCAGGCTTCAAAGAGCCAAGATGCTGCAGTAGAATGTAAGAATTCAGATGGTTGGTAGATGAAATCCGTATGGATTTGACATGTTCGATATTTCTTTGCATATTTGATTACGTCTGCTACCATGGTAGGCCAATAATATCTCATACGTCGGATCCGATCCTGTAGCGTAGGACCAGGCTTATGTGCACTGCAAACACTATCATGAGATTCATATATTATCTATTTTGCTTTATAACCCGCAAGATAATGTAGGAGCATACCGTCAAATGATCGTCGGTAGAGTAATTTTGGAGGAGTAATTGTAATAGAATCAAAGTGACCGATGACGGATTGTCGTAATTGTCGTTGCTTCTTTAGGGTCTTCCAGTAAGACGTCATGTACTGTAAATTCGATGAAGTGAGTTCTCCAGTCCTTACTAGTAGTGCAAATTTGAATGCAATGTTTAAATTATTCTCGACACAGAATAATTTTCGGTTAGCGATGACGATTAATTGTTGCCTTTTTACAGGAACTGCTAAAACAGCTGGTAGATTTACAATCGCATCAACTTCTGTATTGTATGCTCGGCATACATGCTCAATAAAATAGCTAATTTAATCGCTGCTACTTGATGAGGGTTGAGACCTTGATGTCGGACTTTATAGGTACTTCTACTTGACAATCAATTTAGAGTCTCTGTATACATTAAGATAGTCGATATCCAGCTGTTTAGCTAACTAGAGACCGATGAGTAAAGCATTGTACTCAGCAACATTATTGGAACATGGCTCATCTATAGAATAGGCTCTTTGAATAGCTAGTCCTTCTGGGGATACAAGGATAATCCCTACTCCGATAATGATAATACCGTTGGGTCCAATTCTAGATGACCCATCAAAGAATAGACGCCAAGCGAGTATTTCTTCTGAAATCATGTTGGTCTCTAGAGTTTCAGCAAAAATTTCATCGTAGTGTTTTAAAGTTTTTGGAATTGAATGTGCGGCCAAGAAGTCGGCTAGGGCTTGACCCTTGACAGACTTATGCGGGACATAGACCATATCATACTGCGTTAATATTATCGCCCATGTAGCAAGTCTAGAGTTGAGTGTACTAGGATTTTTCATCAGAACTCATAGTGGATTGACTTTGGAGATGACATGAATGGTCTGACCCGTGATGTAATGATGCATCTTTTGTAAAGCGAACATCAAGGCTAAACATTCTTTTTCCATCGGACTGTATCGAAGTTCAGTACTGATCATTGTGCGGCTGAGATAGTAAATTGCTTGCTCATGGCCTTCATTGTTCTTATGGGCTAGGAGGGCACCCTGAAAATGATCTATTGCTCGAACATATCTCAGGAAGGGTATTTTTGTGATTGGAGGAATTAGGACTGGAGGGCTCATCAAGTACCACTTTATATCATTAAATGCTTGCTGGCATTCATCAGTCCAAATAAAAGACACACCTTTCTTCATCAATTGAGTGAACGGTCTACAGCATCTAGAGAGATTTGAGATGAACCTTCTGATGTACGCAAGTTGTGCCTGGAATCCTCGTAGCTCTTTTAAGTTGCGTGGAGGTCAAATCTCTTGAATGGCTTTGCCTATTTGGGGGTCAACGTGTATACTCTTAGAGGTAATAACGAATTCGAGAAATTTGCTAGTAGAGACTCCCAGAAATGACTTGGTGGGATTTATTTTGAGTTAATGATGACGCATTAGATCGAAGCTAGTCTTTAAGTTTTGGATGTGATCTTCCTTTTGATGACTTTTGACAACAATATCATCGACATAGCATTCAACTATATTTTGTAAATTTTTACAGAAGATGATACTCATGGCCTACTGATAGGTGGCACCAGCGTTCTTGAGACTGAACGACATAACTGTATAGCAGTAAACTCCTATAGGAGTGCAGAAGGACGTATGCTTTCATCTTTGGGGTTTATCCTGATCTGATTATATCCAAAGAATCTATCCATGAAAGACATTCTTTAGAACCTACAGGTATTGTCGATCATGACATTAGTGATTGGAAGAGGAAACTCATCCTTGGGATAAGCTGTATTGAGGTCTCTAAAGTCGATGCAGACTCAGACTTTTCCTGTCTTTTTCATAACCGTTATGACATTAGCTACCCAATCGGGATGTTGTTCCTCCCAGATAAAACCACAGGCGATGAGCTTCTTGACTTCAGCTTCTATAGCATCCATCATATCTTGTTAGAATCATAGCTTTTGTTGTCTGACTGGCCTAGCATTTGGCAAAATATTAAGCTTATGGGTAGCAATTTGAGGATCTAATCCTGGCATATCTTTATAGCTCCAAACGAACACATCAATGTATTCACTAATGAGTTGGATCAACTCTTGTTTTTCTATTTTAGGGAGACTTTTGTTGATAAAGATTGGCCTTGGAGAAGTTTTGTCTCCGACGTCAATTTGGATTAGCTCATTTTCAGTAGGTGGTTCACGTTGTTCGCAGCGAAGCATCCATTGAGTATCCATCCGTTGTATCCAAGGCTTTTCCTCATAAGCCTCGATAGAGTCGTTATAATCCCCTGAGAATTCAGCTGTCACCATATTGGATTATAGAGTCACTCGATGGATGTGCCCTATGCTAGTATCTGAATCCCACGAGGAAGAGTCAGAAGAATTAGACCGTTCCTCTTTATCAGATTCAAAAATATCTGGGGTTAGATTGGCGTAATATAGCCTAACCCGTGTTTTTTCTTGTCTTAATATTGTGAAGACTTTCCTTTCGGGGCGGGTATACGAATAGGAGTTCGTCTACCTTTAACCATTGAGGCCAGATTTGAAATTGTAGCCTATCTTTCAAATGATATTTTTGGACTGTTGACTGTAACGACGTAGTTGAATTTGCCCACTATCATCGTTTTAAGAGTCGTTACCAAATATAGCCCTTTGATTCAATTTACTGAAAAGGATATGATGCTTGTCTTTCTTCCGGAAAGGAATTAGAAAGAACAAGTTTTGTACTGGTTCGAATGATATCTCATCTTGGAGGGGTTGAATTTCCCCCAAGGTAAGAGGCTCAAAATTATCCAGAATTTCTAAATAATGCTATGTGTAATAATTAACATCAATATACTGCAAATGAGACATTACTTTAATTAATATCCGCTTCAATATTTACAACAGTATTTTTAACCTTGGCTGATGAATTACCAAGGTTAATAATAACATCTGAGAAGACGAGGGGCGGGAAGTGCGTCCCTTGACTGGATTTACTAGGACCTCGTCTGGATTGTTCTTCCGATCTTCTTCAGTGTCCATAGCCAATACAACCTTCATGTACTTTTCTTCATACATCCTAGAGTCTGTATAATAGGCCTCGATACCTCGGAAGGGATTGAGATCAGCCACTTCTTTTTCGACATCTCCATTGTTATCAACGTATTTAAAGCATTGATGGAGAGTGGATGGCACAATGTTATGTTCATGCAACCACGGTCTTCCTAACAATACATTGTAGGAGACGTGATTATCAATCAAATAGAAGGTGACTTTTGTACGAAGATTGCCAATTTAGACTTTTAGGCAGATCTTCCTTAATGGTTCGCTTCTTCTAGAATTGAATCCAAGAATAGTCGTGACCGTCGTAGAGAGGCTATGAAATGGGATCCTTAATGTATCCAATAGAGTCTTCGGTATAATACTGAGTATGGATCCAGGGTCAACTAGAATGCGATCGACCTTCATTGTGTCGACATACCCTGTAAAGTAGAGAGGTCGGTCATGTCGATTGTCCTCCAGTAATATGTCACCTTGAGTGAAGGTGATATGAGGAATCAGTTCCATCACACTATATCAATAAGAGAATGCCACAGGTTTTTCGTTTTGTTACTTGAGATGTACCAAACAAGTGTCAGCTTGTATCAAAGCATCACTTAATGTTTTTCGAGTCTCCCTCGAGAGACACAGGAGTTTGAAAATCGATAATCTTGCCGGAATATTGGCTGGTTGAGCTAATATGTCAAAATTATACAATTTTTTGAGTTCTTGCAATAGAGTTGCCTTCTTCAGGTTCTTATCAAAGCGAACCAGCTGCTTTTCTTTATCAACTATTGTCAATTTTGAAGGACCCGAGTTAGCTAGTGGAGCTAATATTGTAGGGGAATCAGGAGCAGAAGGAGATAATGTCGGAGGAACATTGGATGCAAGAGGAGGAGTGACTACATTCTCCTGTCCTTCTGGGTAGTCTCTAAGGTAGATCCTTCTAGACCTGGTACCAGTCATGGCTTCTTCTTCCAGAACATGTGAGAAAGAAACAATGTTACAGTCTTTCACTCGTGTCTTACTTCTGGAAGATTTCCTCTTTTGGGGAGATCAATGATCTGTCCAAAATCCTAGGCCGATACGGGACTTGTTGTCTTGAAGACGTAGAGAAAAAGGCATCGGAGATCCTTTTCCGTCATTTAATCCAGGTGCTTTCTGTAGATCGTATCCCATCTTCATCATTAGTTCGTGAGACTGCTGACTATACCGATGGAACTCTGGTTTGTACTTGATCTTTGGCTTCGATGACACAGTCGTTGAAGATAGAAGCGAAGTTGCCGCTAGAATGAATGTGGTGTTTAGTGGAGGAACATGACCATCCAGTAACGTAGATTCACTTGAAGTCATATGACACGACTTATATTTAGTTGTCTTCTTTGACTTGTCAGAAGAAGTAGATGTCTTTGGTTGAAAGTTGGCTATCAAATCGGGATGAATCCTTATGATTTCACCTTTGTCAATTGATAAAGGTACCAAACCATCACTTCTTGCTGGCGGAAGGTTAACGATCTCCAAGGTAGCTTTTGGGATAGGAAAAACACCATCCTATACCAGCAGAGCGGGGAAGTCACCGAACTCTAGATAGACGACATTGTAGTCACTGTTTTCTCGTCTTGCTGAAGAGTGATTGCCTTAGCATTGATCAGCTCTTAGATCATTTTTTAGTACGTAGCACGCCCTAATTGGATGCCCCAGGAACTTGTGATATATACAATATTTAAGATTGTCAGTTTTACCTACTTCATCTGTCCGCTTAGCGTCAGACAGTTGAAGTTTGTTGCTTTTGATCAGACAATCGAATATCCTCAAGATGTCATCTTCATCAAAGGAATACTCCTCTTTGGGATGTGGTGCTCTCTACGAAGGTGCCATTGCTACAGGTGCCGATTGACTCATGTTAATGGCCAAGGCTTTTTTTGCTTTTACGGTTGTTTTGACGAAACACCACTATTGGTAGCAGGATGCTCATCTTTGTCGAGATTAGGCATTAGGATACCTAGCTACTTGTACTTACCAATACTGTCTTCGGTTGCCCTGGCACGTACTATAAAGGAGCCCCAATCTTGAAATTGTGTGGGTTCCATCCACATGCTGACTATAGGTAACAAGTTTGACTTATAAGTATCTATAGTCAATACATCAGGAGTACCCAAAGGCATTTTGAGTGCTTCTCGTTGGAAGCGCTCTATGAAACGTTCATCGGTTTCATTAGGCCTTTGTTTGATTTTAGTAAGGGTTCACAGGGTCATGTCGTTTGTTCCTTCGTAGAACAGTTCCAGAAACATCTATTTTAATGCTTTAAAAGATGTTATACAACCATCTGGCAAACTACGATACCACTCAGAGTCAACACCTGCTAAACATCCGACGAATACCCTAGTGAGTAGGGCATCATTCTGCTGAAGATGATCGGTCATCATCTCGAAGTGGTTGATATACTGAATTGGAGATATGCTACCATCAAACAATATTATGGTCCGCGGCTTATATTTGGGTTGGAATGGAACTTTCTTCCACTAAGAAGTATAGGGTTGTTTGATCCCTAGTTTATGCAAACCCTCATTTTGCTTGAAAGCTTCAAACTGATTCTATAGAAGCTTGACTGACTCCAGAGGGCTCCTGATGTTTGAGGAGCAGTAGACTGTTTGATGGATTGGGAGGTGGAACTGCGTGATAAGTTGTCAGGACCCGCACACGCTTTTCGGGTTACAAGTGCGTGTCCAAGCCAGCCTATACCGTAGTGTCGGTGGTATAACACTGTCAAGGCCATGTTGCTCAAAATCACATAAATAAATAACTTTTTTGCTAATTAGATTTTGGTCAGCAAGTACACCCGTCTCGCCAATGCTAAGCGTAGTTGCAGCTAACCTAAAAATATTGGTTTCCAGTCAGGAATGGAACGAGTACAATTCATTGAGTGCAGTTCCAGTATATGGTAACGACTATAAAATAGAGGTTAGCCATAAAATACATGATGAAATAATCAGGATAATGGTAACAAGAGACATAAAAAATATAGAGAGAAAACTACATAAAACCAGTAAATGAGTAAAACCAAAGGAAATACTATCTACGTGTTTGAAGTACCTTTTCGATATGTGATCGGTCTAGGGACAGTTAACCACGATGTCTAAGATGTCTAAATAGCAATAGCATAAAGCATTGTCTACGATGTCTATATTGTATGAAATAAAATAATGTCTATGATGTCTAATTTTCATGAAATAAAATAACATCTACGATGTCTACTTTGCATGAAATAAAAAACTATGTACGATGTCTATAATGTCTACGTACAGATCACACATCTGCTTGGTACTTTTCTTTTCTGACACTACTGGTAAAAAATATGACAAGATACGAAAGGAAGACAAGATGTGGTATCCGTGTGACGAGCGTGTCGAGAATCAAACATTAAATGACTAACAATGAACTATAGTAATTAACAATATCGAAAACAAAAAACAAATGTACTTGCCTGGGGTCCTTTGCTGGTAAAACCGATAATACCAAGCACTCAATGTGCCACACAAAAGTCAAACTCGCGCTATAGTCTCCAGATACTGAAACAGACATCACCAATACGTTTGGTAAAAAAAATAAGTCTAAGAATTCCTACCCAAAAATTCAATTCTGGACATAGGAAAAAAATCATAATTTCGGGTCAAAATAATATCCCTCGTAGACTCGCTGTGCGCGAAAAAGCATGCCAGTATCTACGTCTCTAAAGTCATCAAACTATATGTCTACGGGTCCAGTTTGATGATACGAACCCAACCGTATGTCCAAAGTTGGATTCTGGTGGGCCGTGCATAATTTTGCCCGTTGGATCGGGTCGCAGGTCTGTCAAAATAGCGTTCCGGTCGACCTTTTCAGAATCGGACCAAACTTGGCATACATGACCAGAAAAATGATATGGTCCGGTTGGCACAAGTTTTGTCTCGAGATGATGAATGTGCACGAAGTAATTGGATAGTTTACAAAGTGGCCGATACGGTGTATCTAGACGGATACGTCTCGATTTTGTCGTACACACACAGCGAAATTATGTTCCGTCGAATCCCATACGTCGACAACATCCATACCCGTCTTTTGATTCTCATGGGTTGTGACCATGTCGCCCGGTTTGTCGGAGCGCACGCAGTATAGGTGAAATTTTCTAAAAGTTTACTGTTTCAAAAACAAATTTTTGTCAATTTTGGGGATCCAATTTCTCGACGCATAGTCAAAAAAATTTGATTCTACAAAAGGGTTTTCGAAGCACTATAGGTTGTTTAGGACTGTGTTTATTTAGCTTTTTGAAACTATTATGATTACGTTCACGAACTTCCTTCAAACAGTGGGTTTGGGACTGTTGTATTCCCTGTTTATAAACATGTTTTTTTGCCAACTTTGTGCTCGATCTAGGACATGTACAGTGCAAACTAAATCTAAGTATTTGAAGGGAAATGAAAGGGGTAAGGTTATCTTCACACCCATGAAATCGGTTCCAAAAAACCGTCGAGTGAGAAGGACAAAAATGTATGACGAACTGGGCTCGGGACTGGGCTGCTGCTGGTGCCGCTCTGTTTGGTGTGCGCCCAGTTCACTGCTACGTACGCGACTGTGCGATCGTAGCTGCCAACTAGCTAGTCACGGTGCGGTGGTGGCGTGCGCCTGAGGACAGGGTTGCTGGGGTTTAGGTTTTCGTAGGAGTTTCTCTGTCGTTGTATATGAACGGGATTGGAAGAAGAGAGGGATTCGGGCTGTTCTCGCAAGGGAACAATGCATATGGGCCTTTCCCTTCTCTTTAATATATATATATATATATAGAGGATGAGGGAGGTGAGGTGCCACCCTATGGAGGGTGTCTACTTGTCACCCCCCCCCCACATGTTATCATCATGCACCCATGTGCATGATGATAGCATGGGGGGGTGACAAGTAGACACCCCCCCCGTGAGGTGGCACCCTACCTCCCTTATTCTCTCTCTCTCTCTCTCTATATATATATATATATATATATTTTATATATATATATATATATATATATATATATATTCTTAAAAAAATAAAAATAAATATATATATATATATATATATATATATATATATATATATATATTCTTAATAAATTCTTCAAATCTTATTAAAATTCCAAAAATCTCAAATGGCTTCTAATAAATCTGAAATATTTTTTGTTACTAAAATTACATTTCAAATAATGTATTTAAAAATATTCTAAAATTCTTGAACTCAAAGTAAATTCAAAGTTTTCTCAAAACAATCCTTAATAATAATTTTTACTAAATAAGCATATTATTTATTTATTACATATATAGATGTACAAAAAACACATTATTTATATGAACTATAAAGTGTTATATACATACTATTTATAAAACAATAAAATCATTTATTAGAATTCTAAATATATATAAGTAACCTACATATTAATTTTGTACTCTAAAAATTTAAATAAAATAAAGAACAGTGCATACATATGCCTATATATGTGTAAATTAATATTCTAAATGAAATAGAAGTTAATAGTGAGAAAATATAAATAAAAAATATAATAAAAGGGGGGCTTACATCCTATCCAACTTATAAAAATTTTGTTCTCAAAATTAAAAATAATCTTAATATCAAGGATACATGATTTTTATACAAAGGCGGAGCAGGTACATCAAATCGTAGCTCGATTTTTGAATGAAAAGAGGGGTGGTTTTAACGGAATCAAGATGGGTGCCTGTAGAAGCATGAAAAAAATAGGGTTTATGCGGATTATCATGTATGCGTCACCCTAGACAGCAGTACAAAAAATGGAGTTCATCCGGGCCGCAGAAGGAAGGCTCCTGAGACCACTATGCGGCCAAGTTGATTCAGGCCGCAGAAGGAAGGCTCATATGACAACTCTGCGGCCAAATTGATCGGGGCCGCTGAAGGAAGGCTCCTATGACAACTCTGCGGTCATGTTGATTCAGGCTGCAAAAGGAAGGCTCCTATGACAACTCTGCGGCCAAGTTAATCCGGGTCGCAGTAGGAAGGCTCTTGAGACCACTCTGCGGCCAAGTTGATTCAGGCAGCAGAGGAAGATTCCTGTGACAACTATGCGGCCAAGATGAGGCAGGGATGTCCTACAGCAAAGGGATATTATGACCTATTATCGAGCCGCATGAGCCTTATGCGGTCCAAAATTCTCCAAACACCCTAAACAGATTAATTCTACTTTGTGGTAGGACGCATGGCGAATTGACAAAGTCTCAAACCACCCAGATATGTTGCAACAAAAATCTCGACAGACACCCAGCTGGAAGCTAAAGACCGGGTCTTGGTGCACTGTTACGGCCACATGGCTACTTGACCACCTATGCGGCCCAAAATATGCCCCATCTAGAAATCTCTATAAATAGTAGGGTACCACATCCATGCAAAGGGGCTAGAAAAATCAAGAGCATTGTCTCACTAGAGCAAAGACTGCGTCCGATTATCCAAGAAGTAAGGCAGAGTTTCTACACTTCTCCCACGCCTCCACCGCCACCCTCCAGAATCTAAACTAAATAATTGTAATTAGATTGTTTCCTAGGATTTCTATCTAGGCTCTCTTTTGTTCTTGCGAATTTGCAATCAAATTCAGTTCCTCTGTAGTTCTTGTTTTTGATAATTAATGGCAAACACGATGGCGACTCTGCTGGGGACAACTTTCTTCACCGATGAGAAATTGGTGACGCAATCCGACACGTCCAAGCTCGGCTCTACGCAGCAGATGCTTGTTGTTCGTTTTGATCAACAAGCATTCGAGGAAATGCTTTCTGAAGGGAGCACCAGCCCAGCACAAAAGCGAGCCAACCCGAAAAGAACCCGCAGGACACGGAGGCCCAAGACCACTGCCCCTCGCCAGGGACTAGAAGGAACTCCTTTCGCTGCTCAAGACGACGACCAAAGCTCCCATGCGGTCTCACTTTTAATGCAGAGAACCCCGCTGTCCCCAAATCCAGCAGAAGAAAATACTACGATGCTGCACTATCGGGGGTATAGGGGAAATCCATGCGATCAAAGAAGAGCCCGCATAAGAGCGATGATCGCAGGAAGGCGACATATGCGACAGCCAATCCTGGCCGTAGACAGGGTACCCCATGCGGCCCCGACAGAAGCTATGTCTTCGATCGCATCTCATGCGGGCCAGACCCCATGCGGCCCACAGAGAACATTGAAGGTTCCAAGTTGGACTCTTCCTACTACGCACCTTTGGGTGCTAAGTCAAAGAAGTCTAGGGCAGTGCGGGCTCAACAAGCCCAGCCAACTATCCAATCTGCTGACTGTCAGCGGGTACAGTTAGTCGTTACACGGGCCCCTGATGAAAAGTTGTACAGAACCTCCCACGTCCAGCCCTCAATGGAAAATGGACAGGGTAGGTTCCAAGAGTCTCCCCACAATGATCTAGAACAAGTTCTTTTACTAGCCTCAGATTATGGAGCAAACATGATACCTATGCACCCGTGTGCCCAGGATACCCGGGCCCACAAAACAGATGCAAAGGTAGATCAATCTGCTCTCGACTTGCGAGAGGTGCTCATCCACAAATGCAAGAAGAGAGGCAGCCTTGGCATGCGGTGAGCCCTCTCTAGGACATCACTGTACCCAAGTCGTTATCAAATACTGCTGTAACAAGTCGGCAATACCTAAAGACTGGCAGTCCGTCTTCCAACGACAGCACCAGCGAACACCTGTCCGACGATAACTCAGGAAACAAGTGCAAATTTTGGAAGAATAGGAATTTACTTTCGTCTCCTAAAATTCGACTCGAAAGGTTCCTGGTGGCAAGGGAGAAAAGAAGACAGGCTCCTCCAGCTCGGCAACCTTAGCCAGAACGGCAAGAAAACTCTTATCTGGAGGATTGTCGCCGGCGATCACAGGGGGTGTCTACCAAGGCACATGTTCAAGAAAGAGGCTTCCAACACCCGGGGGTTCATCCTCGATGTTCCTGGGGGTGAACGAAGCTGGGGGTAGTGTTCCCTGAACGTATGCGACAACCCGGCATTCCAAGAGGATGCACAGGGGGTAGCGATCCACTGGAATTATGCAAGAGACTTGGACGTCCCCGAGGGTGACCGCCTTCGCCAAGACGATGCAGCTTCCTACGCAGGGGGTAGCACCCTTTCCGAGTCCGAGGAGGAGGACATTCCGACGTTCCTCGATAATTTTTCTGTACGAGGGTACGACACGGAAAGCATATCCTCTACCGTACCCTCCCTCTCCCCACGTGCGGACAATATTTATTGCAGGAGATGATCACGATGGGCCTAGTAATCGACAACGTCTAGAAGCGCTTGAAGCCATGATCCTAACCTTGGTCAAGTCAGTAGACAAGATCAAGGCTGCCTTGCCGACTCAACCAGCAAGGACACCTGGACAAACAAGCTTGGGCCCCGCAGTCAACGCGGACTCAAACACGACCGCTCCTCCTCTGGAAGACAATCCTCTTGGAATATCCACTACCTCAGCTGTAGACGAGGCCAGGGACGCAAGAAGGGAAGTCCAAGAGCTTCGAGCAATGTTCAATGCCCGAGACTCCTTCCGGGACCTCAGAATACGGTAGCCGTATCCCGTTGCATTGAGAGACGTACCTTTTTCTTCGTAGTACAAACCGTTTCATATTGATCCATATGATAGGAAGATCTCTGCTAGCCGATACATGACTTATTTTGAGGTCACAACAGACCACTTGTCGCATAATGACGCCATCCTCACACGACTATTTATCGTAGCAATTGAGGGAATCACGTTCGACTGGTACCGCAACCTCCCGGACAACTGCATCCATTCCATTGACGGCTTCAAACACATATTCCTAAAAATGTTCTATGAAGTAGGGCATGATATGACAACGTCGTCTCTCATGGACGTCGTTCAAGGAGAAAGGGAGCTAACGAGAAACTACATCGAGCGGTTTTGCCAAACCGCAATGAGATTGCCCCAAGGCAATCCGGAAAGCTCTTTGATTAAAATGTACCAAAAGAAGTTGCTCCCCACAATCAGCCTCTGATGCACAAAGATCAATTCAGAGATTGGACAACTTTCATCATAAGCGCTACATACGCGGATACAAAGTTAAAGAAGGCCCGCTAGCTGGGATTACACATCCCAAATGTAGAGGACAAGGGCAAACGTCCAAGTACCACCTCCAATAACAACAATAGTGGCGGCACCACCAATAACTGGGACACCAAAGGCAAACAGGCCATGGTCACTGGTACAACCAAAAATCCTGATCAAAAGCAAGCGGAAGTTCCAAGGCCCAAGGAGACATACTCTTTTGAAGATATCCATGTCAAGCCTATCTTTGGCATGCTCCAGCAGACGGATAGGATCCAACTCCGTGATGTAGAGTACGAGCCTCGAGCGACAGAGATTGAGGGTCCAAAGTATTGTCACTTCCACCGCTATGTCCACCATACCACACAGGAGTGCTTCACATTAAAGCGGTACATCCAGAGGCTCATCAACTCTAATACACTGTTGCTGGATTTCAAAGAGGTTATTGTGGCTGCAAACATGGTATCCATTCAGTTCGACGACTTCCCTCCAACGAAAACTCAAGACGGGGTAGTATCTGTTCCCCGGGCAACGATGGAGGTTACTAACCTTCCACCTGTCTGGGACCAGATGACTGGATTGGTGCCTCTCACCACATCACGAGGAAAGGTCTTGTGGGTCCACCCAGACTTAGTGCCCGAAGTTACCCAGGCGGTACTATCCTCAACTAGCAAAAAGAAGGGCAAAAAGTCCAAATCCTGCCACACAATCTCGGTCGAAGCTGAGGAGGCGACAACCGTTGTTACCCGGTCTGGCGCACAATCCTAGCCCACTCTGGGTAATTCAGTCGAGGACCCTCAGCCAATAACGCTACCTGCTACTGATGTTCCGAGACCATCTCAACCTCCACCGTCAGACAAATCCAAGCCGAAGGAAACTCGCTTCGACAGGCCGCTCCGTAAGGACACACCTCAGGGGCTGGAGAGACCTTACAACTTTGACATACTAGCACAACTGGTTAATACGTCAGCAAAGTTGTCATTATACGAGCTCCTAAGGCTCTCCAAGGATATTCGCATCGCATTGAGCAAAGCACTCCAGATTGCTGGCTCCTACTTAGCTCAGGTCAAGCCTACAAGAGAAGACTCGTCAGTAGATCTCTAGGGCAACAATTGCACACATGTAATACCCATTATCGTATTTACCCTACAGGATATGTTAATCAAAACCAACTTGCATGATCGCCCTTTGTACTATACTGGATACATATGCGACATCAAGGTGGATCGGATGCACATCGATCCTGGCTCGTCAATAAGGATCATCCCGAAAAACTTGCTTCAACTCCTAGGCATCCCTATGCACCGGCTAGCATCGACCAACACTGCCATTAGCGGTTTCAACTCGAAAAGAAGCTATCCCCTGGGAAAGATTCGCTTGAAATGTCAGATCAACGGCCTGAAGACGGAGGTTACCTACTACGTCATAGACACAAATATATCTTACCATATCCTCTTGGGGCATCCATGGATACATGACTATATGATCGTGCTGTCCACGCTCCACGAGTGCTTCAAGTATGTCAGTAAGCACGGCTTCGTAAAGACGAAATTCGCTAACGTCGATCCCTTCAAAGGGATCGAGTTCTACTATTCTTCTGAGCTTGTCTATATAAAAAATCTATAAAGCACACAATTGACGAGGAGACACAAAATGAACTGGTGGCCACAACAGGGTCAGAGGAACCTCTAAAAATTTGTCTCCGGGCCCGTAAACTGGGCAGAGCCGCACCCCTTGTCGCGATATTGCATAAAGAAGTGCTCGGTTCTCTCGCCCCAACTGCACAGTTGGAACCGATGGTCATCCGACTCCCGAGGTCTAGCCAGGAGCCAAAATCCGTCGTAGAGCCGATGGTGATCCGATTGCCGAAATCCAATCAAAGGTGAACGGAAGATGCAGGTCCTCTGTGGAGCCGATGGTAATCCGATTGACGAAATCCAATCAAAGGCGAACAGAAGATGCAATGTCCTCTGTCGACCCGATGGTTATCCGCATCCCCAAGACAACAGCCAAGTGTTGATCCGGGACCCTCAGACAAGCCGATGCCACAAGCAGAACCCTTGGAGGTCAAGTTGCCCAGGATGTCGCCCAAGCCTCTGGTCACGCAGGGGGTAGCTGAAGAGAAGAATGAACTTGAAAAATATCTAGTTGCACATATTGATAGTACCTCATCCGAATAATGGTGGGGGTGGAACATAGGTACACCACCGTGGAGAAGGAATGCCTTACTTTGGTGTTCGGTATTCATAAAATATGACACTATGTGATAGGACTGACTATCCATGTCGTCTCACGAGTCAACCCGCTCAGGATTCTCATGACCAAGCTAGGCGCAGTCAGTTCTTGTCTAGCTGCTTGGGCGATATTGTTGTCCCCCTACGACATAGTTTTCGTTCCGCAGAAGGCTGTCAAAGGTCAAGCTTTGGCTGACTTCTTAGCAGCCCATCCAGGCTCAAAAATAGCCAAAATCTATGAAGAAATCCAAAACAAATTTATCAACTCAAACATGACTTCACATGATGCCGTTTGACAAATATTCTTCGACGGTACTTCAAGAATAGGGCCCCAAGGTAATATCATCGCTGGAGTCAGGATAATATTAATTTCTTCCTCTGGATTGGTTGTTAATCGGGCTTACTCTCTCACAGAGCCCTGTTCAAATAATGTGTCCGAATATAATGCTCTGGTCATCGGGCTCTGACTCGTAAAAGAAGTGGGGTCGAATACCTAGATGCATATGACGACTCGCGGTTGATTGTTAATCAAATCCGAGGCTCATACGAGGTCCGTAACGAGGACCTGATTCCTTATCACTAGACAGCGATTACCATCATTGCAACCTTGGAGGGGTTATTTATAAAGCATGTTCCTAGGCTCCAAAATATTGAAGTCGACACCCTAGCAGGCCTTGCCGCTTCCTTGGCAGTTCCAAATCATGCTCATCATCTAGTCAACTTGATAGGCCATGAGCTGGTCTACCCAAAAACAACGTTCAACTAGGTACGAGTTACTCCACCTAGATAATTAATGACATATAGGACTGGAGACTCCCGTTCATCGACTTTGCAGCCTACCGAATCCTGCCAGAGAATGTGAAAGAAGCAAATTCAATCAGAAGGTGTTTTCTCATATTCTTTTATGATACAGAAATAAAAATATTATATCGACGATCCTACGACGGACTACTGCTATGCTGCCTATCAAATACAGAAGCCAAAGAAGCCCTACGTGAGGCTCACGATGGCATTTGCGGGGCTCACCAACCTGGCCCGAAGTTGCAGGACCATCTCTGCCGGATAGGCTATTACTGGCCTACAATGGTAGCAGATACGGTCGATTATGCAAAGAATTGTAGAGCTTGTCAGATCCATGCAGACTTCATAAATTAACCATCCGAATTCTTGCACCCAACAGTGGCCTCTTGGCCATTTGAAGCATGGGGAATAGACATTATCGGCCTAATCACTCCACCATCATCCAAGGGACACCGATTTATACTTGCAATCACCAATTACTTCTCCAAGTGGGCGGAAGCTGTCCCTCTTGCAGAGGTAAAGACATCAAACGTGATTAGTTTTGTAAAATATCACATCATCTACCATTTTGGACTGCCCCAGAGGATTATTCACGATAGTGGTTCGCAGTTCGCAAGCCATGCTTTCTATCGATTCTGCAATAAAAATTGGATTCTGAATGTGGCTTCAACGTCATACAACCCATCGACTAATGGTCTGCCTGAAGCTTTTAATAAAACCATAATCAAGCTTCTCAAAAGGTTCATGTCTTCGAACAAGCGTGATTGGAATAAAAAGCTAGGCGAATGCTTATGGGCTTACCATACTACAATTCAGACGGCTACAGGAAATACATCGTTCTCTTTGGTTTACGGGAGCGAGGCAATTCTCCCGTTGGAGACCCAGATCCCCTCGCTTCACTTGGCCCATACTTACCGATTAACGTCGGATGATAACTACCGCTGACGGCTACAAGAACTGGAAGACCTAGACGAGAAGCGTTTACAAGCTCAACAAAGCATCAAGCTCTATCAAGCACGCATCTCTCGAGATTTCAACAAGAAAGTCAAGCAGAGAATATTCTAAGTAGGCGATCTCATCTTGGCCATTCGCAAACAGATGGTCACGACTCACAAAATTGCCGGCAAGTTCCAGCCCAAATAGGAGGGCCCATTTGTCATCGAAACCGTATTCTCCAACGGCGCATACCGGCTCGCAAAACAAAATAGAGACTTGCTTATGATGCCCATAAATGACAAGTTTCTAAAAAAGTTTATGCTTAAAGACATGCTCGTACTTCCTTAACTACTAAATCTCCTAGACTGTCGAGTTGTGTACACCAAGTAGCTCTGAACTTACACTCTACTAGCTCCTAGTGGATTCACATCGCATCTCCATGGATGACAAGTCATGTATACTAATACCTCTGAACTTCCACTCTAATGCTTCACCCCACCGAAGTCTGCCAGGTTTTTTGCCGCCTCTGAGCAAACTTCCTAGTTTTGATTGTCGTATATCACGTCCATATTGCCTCTGATATAGATAATCTCCAAACTTAACACATGTACCCAATCTGGGATAAAGCCACGCTGATAAGGCCACAGAACCTATCACGTCCATATTACCTCTGTTAGGTTTTGTTTCAAAAACTATTACTCGCACCACCGGTGCACAAAATGGTAATAGGTCCACCAAAAATCGTTAAAATCTATTACTCGCATCACCGGTGCGCAAAAGGGTAGTAGGTCCACCAAAAATTGTTCAAAATCTATTACTCGCACCACCGGTGCGCAAATGGGAAATAGGTCCCAAAAAAACTGTTTCAAATCTATTACTCCCACCACAGGTGCACAAAAGGGAAATAGGTCCATAAAAGTCCCCCAGTGTGATATCCTCTGCCAACCACAAATGCAGTATTAGGCCCTCGAGTACAACACACCAGATGTCATAAGCAAAGAATGAAGTTAATGTACACTTTTATTCATGGGACTACGTCCCCCAAAAAAACACAAATTAGAGATTTAAATGCATCAGTGACAGCCTGGACAGCCTACATAAGACTTCCTTGTGGCTTGAAATCTTATATGTATCTCCATGCTTCTTATTCAAAGTATTCCAAAATTTGTAATTTGAAAACTTTGAAGGGGGTCTTGTAGAAGCATGAAAAAATGGAGTACATGCGGATTATCATGTATCCGACCCCCAGACAGTAGTACAAAAAAATAGAGTTCATCCGGGCCACAGAAGGAAGGCTCCTGAGACCACTATGCGGCCAAGTTGATTCAGGCCGCAGAAGGAAGGCTCCTATGACAACTCTGCGGCCAAATTGATTCGGGCCGCAGAAGGAAGGCTCTTATGACAACTTTGCGGTCAAGTTGATCAGGCCGCAGAAGGAAGGCTCCTATGACAACTCTGTGGCCAAGTTAATCCGGGCTGTAGAAGGAAGGCTCCTGAGGCCACTATACGGCCAAGTTGATTCAGGCCGCAGAGGAAGATTTCTGTGACAACTATGCGGTCAAGATAAGGAAAGGATGTCCTACGGCCAAGGGAGATTGTGAACTATTATCGAGCCGCATGAGCCTTATGCGGTCCAAAATTCTCCAACTCCCTCAACAGATTAATTCTACTTTGTGGTAGGACACATGACAAATTGACAAAGTCACGAACCACCCAGATATGTTGCAACAAAAATCTCAACAGATACCCAGCTAGCAGCTAAAGACCGGGACTTGGTGCACTGTTACGGCCACGTGGCTACTTGACCACCTATGCGGCCCAAAATATGGCTCATCCAGGAACCTATATAAATAGTAGGGTACCATATCCATGGAAAGGGGCTGGAAAAATCAAGAACATTTTCTCACTAGAGCAAAGACTGCGTCCAATAGTCCATGGAGTAAGGCAGAGTTTTTACACTTCTCCCGAGCCTCCACCTTCACCCCCAGAATCTAAACTAAACAATTGTACGTAGATTGTTTCCTAGGATTTCTTTCTAGGCTCTTTTTTGTACTTGTGAGTTTGCAATCAAATCCAGTTCCTCTGTAGTTCTTGTTTTTGACAATTAATGGCAAATAGTTCCATATTCTACAAGATAGGGTATCTTTATTCAAGATTCTATCCAACTTATAAAAGTTGAGTAATCGTGAAAATTATCATTACCAGACTTCTGAGAAGGACAATTTTTAAGGAGAGGCACGAAAATATTGGACACATCTGACCGCGAGTCAAGAATTCTAAGTGAGCCTAGATATCGTCATGGGATTCTTAGTCAATAACTTCTATAGGAGAATTATTACTATTTAACATTGTTTCCATCGACCATGCTCTCAACAAGAGGGTATGGAGCTCTTGTTCGAATATAACTAGAATATGTTGTTTCAACGAAATTTCAATCTTCATCTAACAAGGGTTACTAAGATATGAGATTGAAGAAATTTAGGGAACGAAAGAGCTCGTGGGTCAAGAGTTGAGGGTCCTTAGTAAGTGTATAAAACCTTTCTATAGAATTAGATTAGGTAAATGTTTGAAAACTTTGAGTCATAACAACTAGCATATGTGGGTTGGTGTTTGGAGTCGTATAGGAGGCATGTGCTTGCTTGTGTGGAATGCATACATCATAGGTGTGATGTGTCTTGCATGGATCATGGGTATTTAGTTTGTTTAAGGGTGTGGGTCAACTGCATGGTTAAATTAAAACGGAACAAAAATGAGCATCTATGGTTTGTTCTAAGGGAAAAATATTCCATACCTGTGGTGTAATTAAAATAGAGCACATGCATGGTTAAATCAAAACGGAACAAGAATGAGCATCTATGGTTTGTTCTAAGGAAAAATATGCCATACCTGTGGTGTAATTGAAATAGAGCACATGAATATGTGTTTGCGTAGGACATGTATGTCATGCGTGTAGCTTGACTGGTCTAGCTCATGAGTGTGAACTTTGTTACAAGGGAAAGGCTAGTGTTGTGCTTCAAATATGAAAGTCATGGTATGGGTTATCAGATGATGTGGATAGGAGTGGACGTTATGAACCGCTGTTTTATTAGTTCCATTGGAACAAATCTATCACAATCCTTTGTTAATTCTTAGAGGGGCTTGCATGTACACTTCGGTAATTCCGTTCTCGAATTTGAAACTAAGATACAAAATTTGAAGGATCAAGGTTACGATCTTTTATCGTGGTTATCTAAACGCACGAGCAAATGGATATAAAATACAAGACGAAGATCGTGTTGCAACTTCCAACAGATGAAAGAATGATCACTATGGAATCCATGTTTGGCACACTACACCAAAATGGGCACTTAGGAACACTTTTTGTATGTACCTAATATTTTTAGGAACATTTGACAACTGTTTCTAAAAGTGGCATTGCAATTATTGGAACGGTTACCATGTGTTCCTAAACATCGTTTGAAACGGTTAACAGATGTTCCTAAATTAGATTTTGAAACACAAATAATATGTTCCTAAATAGTTTTAGAACGACTTTGAAATGTTCCTAAAATTAGATTTTGATACACATAATGTGTTTCTAAAGTATTTTTTGGAACGCATTGAATTGTTTCTAACTATCAGTTTGAAACGTTTTATGTTCATTTCTAAATGTAATTTGTAACACTTTTTGCAGTATTCATGTGGCATAGTTTTAAAATGCTTTATTAACGTTCATGCATTTTTTTCAATTTCAATTTCATAAGAAATTTTTAGTTTGAAACAAAAATATGATGATTCATGAAATTACCATTAGAACACAATAAATGGTGCATTCCACACATTCCTGAATCAACATGCAATAGGTCCACAAATTAACCAAAGCTGTCAATTTAATATTAAACAACAAATAACATATCCCAAACGTTACTTGTTATAAAAAGTCACTAAAAGTATACATAAAGTAAAAGTTTAAAATAAAAAATGTAGCTCGATTGCAAAAAATAATCTGTTTACAAATTTTTGTTCTCTAAAAGATGATCCCAAAAGTTATTCTCCAACCGAATGATGGAGATTTGAACGATGACAACTAGCAGCACTGCACACAACATTATGAAACAAGTTATAAGTTAAAATAAAAAAATGACGAGAAAGAGACTAAGATAACCAAAATCTACTATGTAAGACATTGGAGAATAAAAGACCGTATAATTCAGTCTTGGTGCCAACAAACAACTCAAAACAATGAATAAAAAATAGCTACCATATCCATTTTTTAGTTATAATATAAACCAAATATCATATCCAAATTTTGATACATATACAAAAAAATTATAGTAGATGTTGTACCATTTTGAGCCAAATGACAAAGAGCAAGCTCAATGTGCCGTCTTGTTGAACTTGAATATGCTGGGAATTAGCAATTAACCAACTAAGTGCACCATCCTCTATAAGAAGAGATTTTCATGTTTTGTGCCCTTCAGAAAATACCACATATATTAGTAGTTCATTGAATTCAATACCAGGTCCCAATGAAAATTGACGAAAAAAGATACCAATCTACGACAAAAAATGTCAGAAAAAGAAGAGCACGAGAGGCGAAACCATTTATTCTTATGGAAACATCAACTAACAAGATATGACAAAATTGTATCAAATATTAGACATAAATGATGCTACTAATCCAATTTTGCACCAATTTTTCCAGATTCCACCAATTTTGCCATCATAAAGTAGCACAATTGATATAATAACTGCTACTTCGAGTTTGAGATAATGTTTTGTATATAAAGATTGTAATGTAGGACCAGATTACTGAAGATACTAGTTTTATATCATTTTGTTTTCATACTCATTATTTATTTACAAATACTATTTACAGATAAAAATAGTATTTGTAAAAAGGATCAACCTTACAACCATTTTTGGAATCCTCTACTTTCACCCAATCATAATAAAATACAGTCTCCTTGAAATCTATGTAGTCCAACTCTAATATATATCTAATTATTCCATAGTAAGTCATCATTCCTTCCTTTGGATTCTTGTCTTTTCGACTGTAGAGGCTAAAAATTAAGCTATGCTACTCACCTAGAAGTCATCTCATCGAAATACATCATATCAATAGGTTGTGCCATATCAGGTTGCGCATACATCAAGTTGCGCCACATCAGATTGTGCCCATCTCAGGTTGCGCCAACATCAGGTTGCATGAGAGGTACGTGGTAGTTTCCTCGAAAGACTATAACAGCATCATCATTGCTTGACAACTGACAGCACGTATATCAAGGAAAATCCGTTTGAATCCCGTACAATACAGCTGTCAAGGAGACTTCGTCAGGGAGCAGTTTGCGTAAAATGTCAGGTGCGCGAGGTTGTACTCAGGCGCAAGTTGCTACATTGTACCCCTCGTACAACCTGATGATGCTTGCTCAATGTGATCAAGTTGATATCTCGAGCAGGGTGATGTGGCGCACAAGCCACTAACTTCGCAGAACGTGCCCACTACACTCCCACGACCACGCGTATCTCACTCAAATGATGCCATGCGTCCACACCAGTTAGTGCAACCGCTCGCACAAGTTGTTATATTGCGCCTTCGCGTAACCTGATGAAGCTTGCGTAATGTGATCAAGTTGATATCCCGAGCATGGTAATGTCGAACGCAAGCCACTAACTTTGCAGAACGTGCCCACTATACTGCCCATGACTACGCGTATCTCACTCAAATGATGCTACGTGTCCACAGCAGTTAGTGCAACCACTCGCGCAAGTTGCTACATTGCTCTCCTGTGCAACCTGATGAAGCTCACGCAAGGTGATCAAACAGTATCTAGAACAGGGTGACGTGGTGTGCAAGGCACTAACTTTACAGAATGTGCCCACTATGCTGCCCACGACCATGTGCATCTCACTCAAATGATGCCACGCGTCCACAGTAGTTGGTGTAACCGCTTGCGCAACTGAACAGGCGCACAACTTAAAGCTCGCGCAACCCAGAATAACTGCTAAACAGTTATTTCAAGAACTCTTTAATTAGATTTTTAAATCAGTTCCAAGGCATCATGAATGATCATAATCTCCCGCTAAAGTGTTGTTGCATCCTCCAGATGCTCGTGTCTTCGATATCACATCGTCCAAGGGATAAAGTGATCGTCTTCTGATCAGATTTCTATAATTGTACTTCCCCAAAAATCAATTGTAATTTTTGTACTCTTTCTCAATTTATAGAAATCAAACTTCTTTTATTTTTGCAAATAAAATGGCGACTCTACTGGGAACAAATTTTCTTGTGACGAGAAAGTGACAACTCAATGTGATACCGCGTCGATCGGCAAGATACAGAAGACTTTGGTCGTTCAAGTCGACCAAACCGCTTACGAGGTAATGATCAGTGCTCGGGGTACCAAACGCACTGTTGCTAAGAATAAAAGGTGCACTATGGGACTTCTATGTCTTCTCGGCCAACCATAGCTCCTGTGTAACTTGTGCAGCCTGTTTCTTGGCCAACCATGGCTCCTGCACAACATGCGCAGCCTATTTCTTGGACAACCATGGCTCCTGCGCAACATGCGCAGCCTAACTCTCGGCCACCCATGGCTCATGTGCAACTTGCGTAGCCTGTCTCCTAGCCAATCAGAATTCTTGTACAACCTGCGCAGATTGCTTCTCTGTCAACCAGTCTTTCCTGCACAACTCGTACCTACCGCTTCTTCGGGACTAAACAAAAGAAAACGCCTTTTGGCTACTCCCTCATCTTCTTCAGTGCTGAACTCATGGAAGAATCTATCTAGTGAAGGTGTTAAACAGAACAAAGAGAAGCGCCCTTTGGCCTTTCCTCAACCTGTGCTTATGGCCTTTCAATCACAAAACAAAGAGAAACGCCTTTTGGCTACTCTCTCATCTTCTCCAGTCCTTGACTTGGAAGAAAGTATCTCTGGTGGCGCTCATACGCCACACAGTACGAAAACTCTTCTAGGAAGGAACTCTACTCTTTCAAACAAAGGTAATCAAATCTCTACTAAAAAGTGAGTTCTGTTCAAACTGAGATTTTTATCACTCAGTTGCGCCAGAGCAAGCACATGAGAACAGGTTGCGCAACACAAAATGGAATTCTGCCAAATCTTAAAAATGCAACTACGTATCTTCCTATCCTGCTCATCTCAAGATCCAAGCAGGGTAAACTACTAGTATCTCAGACAAATACCCAAGTAGCAGATCTATCTGACCTCCGTACCTATCTCAACAAACGCCAGTCGACACCTACTTCAGCAAAATGCAAACAGATTACGCCAATGGCTAAACTACGCCAGAAGGAGATTTTTGAAGTCAAGCATCCCTTTACCTATGCTAATCAACTCAGCACTTCCTTGTATACTCAGGGAACATGACATCTCAATAATAGGAATCATATTCCTAATATCATTAAAGAATATGTTCTTTCAACCTCTTTTCATCCTGATGTTGTAACCGATCTCCATAAAGTTCTTAAACAGAAACAGAAAATCCTAAATCCTTCTCACCCAATGCATTCCCAAGAACATCACTATAACCACCACCATGTGGTAGTTATCAAATGCTTTTGTCAATCAGCTAAACGGTTGTCTTCGACCGTCTGAATTACTCTCAGGTTCCTCAACCGATGATATGGGATGAAGATGAATTGTTGTATGTCTCTATCAACATGACGTCTTGAAGCACTGGGGTAGAAAACACCCGAGACGTAATGTAATCCATAATCCCAGTCAACAATACTTAGATCAGATTTATGATTCTGATGAAGGAGTATACCAATATACTCGAACAAGAAGCCGAGACATAATCGGTCAAAAGAATTTTTCTTCCGACCAAGAAACAATCGGTCAATGGAATCTTCCTTCCGACCAAGAAACAATCAGTCAAAGGAATCTTCCTGATTCTTACCAAGATTCTCTCAGTCAAAAGGACATCCCTATCACTTATTCTAGGGCTAGTTCCTTATATGACTTTGATGCTGATAGTAAAAGTTCTGAAAGGACCATCTTTTCCACTAGCTCGTCTTCAATGGCTAGAGAAGTGACTGCTTATGTCATTACAGAAGATCAAGATACTTCCAGTTCTAACAGTCAAGAGCAGAGAATTGCTGCTTTGGAGGCTAGTTTGAAGAACATAGCTGAGATGATGACAGGCCTGCATGCTGTGATTATGGCATAACACACATTTCTACCGGTTGTGAATCTTATTCCGACCCAAGAACCTGTAACAGCACCAGCTCCCATTAATATTGATCTGGGGGTACAGTCTCCTACCGCTTCCATACCTGCACAGGCTATTCCAAGTTAATCTGGTGCTGGAGGTGGTACTTATCATGCAGTACCCCTCCTAACATATCAAATCAATCCACTTCTCCATAATCATCGGGAGATACCAATTAGGCCATAAAACTTTTACGTACTCAATTTGAGGCTTTCAAACGGAAAGACGGCTTGTAGAAGCTTAGGATTAAGCAGCCTTATCCCATAGAATAGAAGGAAGTCCAATTTCCCCCTAAGTACAAACCCCCTACTATTATGCTATTTGATGGCAGCACATCACCAAGTAAGTACCTCAATCATTTTGAGGTAATGACTGATCAACTTCAACCAAATGACGCTCTACTTACTAGGGTTTTCGTCGGATGTTTAGCAGGTGCAGCTTAGGACTGGTACCGTAGTTTGTCAGATGGTTGTATAACCTCTTTCTCTGAATTCAAACAAATGTTCTAAGAACGATTTTATGAGGGGACAAATAACATGACTATGTCTGCTCTCATTAAAATTGAACAGCGACACAATGAAACAACTGAAAGGTTCATTGTACGATTCTGTCGTGAGGCACTCAAAATGCCTCTTGGAACTCCAGATGCTTTGACTATAGACACATGTAAATCAAACATGTTGCCTATAATCAATATGTGGACCGGATTGACACAGTTCCAGGATTGGCCTTCATTCATAGTGAATGCTAAAGCGGCAGAAAAAAGTGCTAACAAGTTCAAACAATTAGGTATTCAGATGCCTAATCTTGACAAAGATGAACATGCTACACCCAATAATGGTGGCCATCAGAACAACCGCAAAAGTCAAAAGACTTTGTCTATCAATGTCAAAGGCAAAGAAACTCTAGCCGTAAACATAGGTCAACCAATACCTCCTCCAACGGCACCACCACAGAGGCACCACGTCCGAAAGAAGAATATTCTTTTGATGAAGATGATGTCATGAGTATCTTTGACTGTCTGATCAAGAGCAATAAACATCAACTGCTAGAGGTAAAACGGCCAGATGAAGTAGGTAAAACTGACCACCCCAAATATTGTGTTTACCACAGATTTATTGGACATCCGACACGAGTATGCTATGTGCTTAAATGCAAGATCCAGAAGATGGTTAATTCTGGCATAATTACTCTCCAACAAGACGAAAAGACTGTAACAACTAGTGTCGTCTCTCTACAGTTTGGCAATTTTCCTACTCAATTTGTGCAGGATGGCGTCATTCCCATCCCGAGAACCACATTCGAGATAGTTAATCTCCTATCTGCACGAACTGATGGTCTTGTTATTCTGTCTACTGATAAAGGAGAGATTATATTGATCCATCCTGATTTGGTGGCTGACTTTGAAGCACCTTCTTCATCCACAAAGTCCATGAAAGCAACCAAATACAAGTCATGTCATATGACTTTATTGAGTGAATACTGTCCTCCACCTTTAACTGTTACTTTCCTTCTGCTGCAGATCCATCTTCTTTCTTCCTTTCTGAGACAATACTGTCAAAGCCAGAAGCTAAATATCAACCAGCTACCATCTGTATCATCTATAGTCTCGTGAATTAATGACAAAGATGGGATATGATCTACAAAAGGCTACCGGCTTGAATCATGGAAAACGATCTCTTGTGTCTCTTTCTCTATGCCTTTCACATAACCAATCTTGGGTTTGTTTGGGTTACTGGACGAACTCTTCATCTTGTCAAAAGAAACCTTCCAAAAGTAAGACCCAAGCAAAAAGTTGTAATATGGTAACTTTTGAACCTGTATCCGAGGAAGAGGCTTTAACTGGTACCAGGTCTGGAAGAAATTACCTGAGAGACTATTCAGAAGGCCAGGAGAACCCTGCTCTATCTCCAGAGGCTCCTTCAACATCATCTTCTCCTGCTGTCAATGTTCCATTAGTTTTATCACCTCCAGTGGAACCAACTCCTCCCAACCAACGACAGCTAACAAAGGAAAGCAACTTGTCCGCTTTGACAAAGTATTGAAGATGACTCATGTTCTAGGACTCGAGAAGCTATATAACTTTGATATACTGGCTCAACTGGCTAATACCCCGGCAAGGTTATCAATTTTTAAACTACTGCATCTCTCAAAAGAAACTCGAGAGACATTGAGTAAAGCCTTGATGCAAGCTGATACTAGTCTAGCACTCCTCACAGTCAACCAAATATTGATAGAATTGACTATATGATACTTGTGATAATTCAATACGACACATGAAGACTAAAGTCAGTACAAGCCAGACGACAGCTCGCACCTGCAATGCAACATATCTTTGAGTCTGTATTTTACAATTTTCTTGAGTCTAGATTTATGTAAACTGAGCTATGCTGAGCATCTGAGACATAACCTATATCCATATCCCAAAATCATAAGCTCCACGTAAATCAAAATGAGCCAATTTACCTATTGACCCATTATGTGCTCTGGAGACAGAGTTCGGGCCGAACTCTGCCTCCTAAAAATCTGGACCCTAATTTTTAGGGTTGGCTGGTTGCAAGTTGTCCAACGGCCAAATTTTTTAATATTTTAACCAGAATTCTGGCCGAATTTTGCCAACCTGGTATCCTATAAATAGGTCATGAATTCTTTCATTTTCAATCATCCAATCTTCTCTTCTCTTTTCTCTAAAGCCCTATACAAGCCATACCCTTCTTCATCTAGTAGCCACAAGCTCCCTAAGCCTCAAGTGCTCAGTATTTTTTAGTTAGGAGTTTGTGCAAGAGTTCAAGAAGTCGCTTGGAAAATTCCAAGCATCGCCACTGCGATCTTTGTAAGAAGTTGACGTGCTATTCTGAAGAAAAGGCATGGGGTGTAACTACTATTTCATAAATAGTAGATTTAATCGTTCTCAGGCCTGGACTAGTCCTCCACGAGGAAAACCAGGTTAAATATTGGCTGTGTTTGCGTATGCTTTCTTGCTCCTTATTTATTTCCGCATTTACTCTGATTACTTTCAGCTTGTAAAAGAGTTTAATTTTTAATTGGCTATTATTGTTTTAAACTCTATGCACCCCCCTCTAGCGTTGCCATCTGTTCTTCAATTGGTATCAGAGCTCTGTTCTTTCAACAAGGATTAACATCCTAGAGCTGATCCATGGCAACCACAAAATCCATGATTTCTAATCATGGTGAAGGGCAGTCCACTCATAGGCCTCCCCTATTTGATGGAACTAACTACACCTATTGGAAAACAAGGATGAGCTTTTTTCTTAAGTCGCTAGACTTCGACCTGTGGACCATCATCACCGATGGTTAGAAAAAGCCCGCCAGGATAGTTGTCAATGGTGATCTCATTGAGAAACCACATGACAAATATTCTGACGAGGAGAAGAAACAGGCGAGTCTAGACGCGAGAACTATTAATGCTTTATTTTGTGCTATAAACAGGAATGAGTTCAACAGGGTCTCAACATACACCACCGCTCATGAAGTATGGAGACTTCTAGAGATGACACATGAAGGAACCACTCAAGTCAAGGAGTCAAAAATAAGTCGTCTCACTCAAGAATATGAGGCTTTCAAGATGAAGCCAAATGAGACGATCACACAAATGATTACAATATTCCTCGACATCATCAACCCCTTGTCTTCTCTCGACAAATATTATACAAATCACGAGAAGATCCGCAAGATACTTAGGGGGCTACCAAAGATTTGGAACCCTAAGGTGACAGCCATCATATAAGAAAATGATCTCACAACTATGTCCATGGAGACTTTGATGGAAAAGCTGATGACTCATGAGCTTGACCTCAAAGACTTCGAAGAGCCTGCTCCTAAAGCTATGGAGAACGCCCTCAAAGCTCACCGACGAAGGGCTGACCCCGAAGAGACGGATGACGACAACTCGGAAGGTGATGATCAAGCTCTCCTTGTCAGCAACTTCTGTCACGACCCGCACCCACTGTGAGGGTACGAGAACGTAACAACGCCCAGCCTACGCCACAGTATCGGGGTAGAACGCTTTCCTAGGTCACAACATCTAACAATATAAGGTACCTGAACAGTATATACACTCCGATTGGAGGTGACATAACAGAACAGTCTCAATCACATCTAAGGCAGATACAAAATAGTAAAGGTAGGTAGAGAGATCAAAACTACAATGTAATACAAATAAGAGAGAGAGAATATAAGTATCCAAGATAACAACTCAAGAACATCCGGCTCAATACAAGTCTCTAAATATATACAACATCTCATAACAACAACTGAAAGTCAAAAACAATGCTGAAAGAAAAGCTAAAGCCTAGCTATCTAGCATAGACTATGGGAGTAGCATCCTGTACTGCAGCTGGGTCCTCCAGAGGAACCAGGTAGCAGGTATCGTCTAAGCCTGCTCCATAATAGGTGGTACATAGGGCCTCCTCCTTATCCTCTGTAATATTTTCAACAGGTCCAGTCAGGACATGAGCGAGCACAATACATCTCACGCAGTTCATATCAAGTTAGGAAAAATAAAGCATGCAATAGAGTAAGATACATGAAACACTGAAAGAGAATATATGAAGTAAAGGAGATAGCTGTAAGGAAATATCTACTATAAATAGAGAACTAGCAGTGACTAGTGAGTCAGAGTAAAATATAAACATGTGAATGGCATAGGAGATTCATGACTACAGCTAAGAGAGTGATTCATGACTACAGCTACTTGGATAATATTCACATGCCTATTTCTACTCCCCCATCCCCAATCAATACACAAGGATCTGTTCAAGTTATGTTAAGATTCATGAAACTTCACATGGCTCATAAAATGAGTGATACGTGAAGGTGATTCATTATGGCTCTGTGAACATGAGAGTACATGTGTTACAAGCGATTAGTGAATCAGTGGAAGCATAGAGATACGTGATGATTTATGAAACGCATAAAACATGCAGTATCTGATGCTCCCGAGGGGGATAACATCTCATGAAAAGATCCATATAGTACCAATCTATGCTACCAACGTGTCAGCATCAAGTAAAGTAATCTAGAGCAAGAATATAAATCCTGGCAAGTATGAAATGGTCAGAGAATGTACTCGCCTGATAACTGAATGTCCGAAGAGGGTGTACTTCCTGAGGAGAGGTGTCTGTCTCCTAATCAGAGCAACACAAGTTACAACATGTCTAAAATAAGGAAATAGACTGCTACAATGCATCTACATGAAGTTTGGGGTCAATTTAGGCTAAAGTCAACCTTTAGTCAACTCTAGTCAACCCTAACAGTCAACTAGGTCAATTCTAGTCTAATTAGTCAAACTAGGTCAAACGAAGTTAAAGTTGGTCAAACTAGTCTAGGTTGGTCATACCTAGGCTTAACAAGCCAATTCTAGGTCAACTAACTAGATACCATACAAGTCACCCTAGCCTAGTGATACATAAGTGTATCCACACCACATGCCATAGGCTAACTACATAGGCAATATCACGACCCGCACCCACTGTGAGGGTACAAGAATGTAACAACGCCCAGCCTACGCCGCAGTATCGACGGTAGAACGCTGTCCTAGGTCAATCATCTAACAATATAAAGGTACCTGTACAGTATTTATGCTCCGAATGGAGGTGACATAACAGAACAATCTCAATCACATCTAAGGCAGATACAGAATAGTAAAGGTAAATAGAGAGATCAAAACCACAATGTAATACAAATAAGAGAGAGCAATTCTAAGTGTCTAAGATAACAACTCAAGAACATCCAGCTCAATACGAGTCTCTAAATATAAACTACATCTCAGAACAACAACTGAAATTCAAATAACAATGCTGAAAGAAAAGCTAAAGCCTAGCTATCTAGCCTAGACTGTGGGAGTAGCATCCTGTACTACAGCTGGGTCCTCCAGAGGAACCAGGTCGCAGGTGTCATCTAAGCCTGCTCCGTAATAGGTGGTACATAGGGTCTCCTCCTCATCCTCTGTAATATTTTCAACAGGTCCAGTCAGGACAGGAGCGAGTACAGTACATCTCAACAGATCATAGCAGGTTAGAAAATATAATCATACAGTAAAGTAAGATACATGAACTGAAGAAATACAGTATGTAAACAGAGAGAGAGAACTGTAATAGAAATATCTACTATACATAGAGAACTAATAGTGACTAGTGAGTCAGAGTAAAATATAAACATATGAATGGCATAGGAGATTTATGACTACAGCTAAGAGAGTAATTCATGACTACAGCTACTTGGATAATATTCACATGCTTATTTCTACTCCCCCATCCCCAATCAATACACAAAGATCTGTTCAAGTTATGTTAAGATTCGTGAAACTTCATATGGCTCATAAAATGAGTGATACGTGAAGGTGATTCATGATGGCTCTGTGAACATGAGAGTACATGTGTCACAAGCGATTCGTGAATCAGAGGAAGCATAAAGATACGTGATGATTCATGAAACACACAAAACATACAGTATCCGATGCTCCCGAGAGGGATAACATCTCATAAAAAGATCCATATAGTACCAATCCGTGTGACCAACGTGACAGTATCAAGTAAAATAATTTAAAGCAGGAAAATAATTCTAAACAGGATATGAAATAATCAGAGAATGTACTCGCCTGGTATCTGAGTGTCTAATTGAAAAGTACTGTCCGAGGAGTGGTGTCTGGCTCCTATTTAGAACAGCACAAGTCACAACAAGTCCAGAATGGTAAAATGAAACACTACAATGCATTCTACATGAAACTAGGTCAATCTAGGCCAAAGTCAACTCTTGGTCAACTCTGGTCAACCCTAGAAGTTAAACTAGGTCAACTATGGTCAAACTAGGTCAACTATGGTCAAACTAGTCCACACTAGTCTAGCAAGTCTATTCTAGGTCTAATAAAGCTATACAAGCCCAATCTAGGCCTATTAGTCAAACAGGAATACACAGGCCATAGGCTATTCTTCCTAGGCCAACCCAAACACATACACCAAGCCAAATCTATATCTAACCAATACACTCTTGATATTTTTACATAACCTAATACATAACACATGTATTTATGTATATTACATATATATAGTAAATACACACATTACATTATATATAACATTATATATTTACATACATTACCTATTAACAAGTATTTACATAAGAGAATAGGATATATATATATATATATATATATATATATATATATATATATATATATATATATATATATATATAGAGGGTAGAACATATAGAGAGTGTGAAGAGTGAGGGAATAGAAAAATGAACTATGATTGAGGGGGCTGACCCAAGTGACAGTGAGGCTAGTGTATGTGTGTGTGTGTGTGAATGTGAGAGTGGGTGAGGGAAAGTGTGTAAGAGTGTTTGTGTGCAGGAAAATACAGAACAATGAAGTGAGAAGGAGGAAAGTGTGTGTGTGTGACCCTTTGTGTCAACCTTAGATTTCAGTCCAACTAGGTGACAGAAGAAAACAGGGAGTGTGTGAGAGTGTACATGAGAGTGTAGGAATCAAGTGTGTGTGCTAGTGTAACATGTAGGGAAGATTAAAATCAGTGAAGAAAAGGATGGAAATTAATTCAGTTCAGCCAACACTCAAACCAGTCCAAAACAAAACCCCCAAATCAGTTTTTACAGTTAACAACTTATTATGTTCAGTCCCTTCTTTAAAACTCAGATTTTGGGTTCAATATAATAGTGAACTCAGGTTTTCAGTTATATCATAAACAGTCCAACACTCATAACAGTTTAAACATTCAAAACACCCCCCCATTTCGAAATTAAAACATAACCATAACACCTCAAAATCGACCCACAAGTAGAATTCATATAGGAGGACTATAATAGGGACTTAAACCTATGACTAACAACATTTAAAATGATAAAAAGGACTGTCAAAAATCACATTTTAAATCTGGAAAAAAGACTGTAATGAGAATGGTATCAGAATTTTTTGGTAAATGAGATTGATCATTTAAAACTTGATAAAAGGTAAAATAATTGGTTGGTAATATACTAACAGCATGTGCACGTGTCATATGATGTGTTTATGTCCAAGCAAGGGGACACAAACGTGTCCAATCGAAAATAACAACTCAACTGTGCACACAGACATAGCAGTTTGGCACTGCATCGTGCATAGGTACACGCGTGTCGTGCACCCGACACAGCCCAAACTAGATCTCGTGCTCGTGTCAGTGGGTGTGCCTAGGGTAGACCTAGGTGTGTGTCACGCTGATTCGTGTTAGTGCGTCGTGTCCAAAGATACAAGGCCGTATTAGTGGCTAATTTGTACTGTGCGCAGGACAGTGAGAAATCAGTGCACGACTGATTTCTCTCCAACCCGACCACGAAACCTAGTAAAATTTTGGGGGCATGATGTCAGTACGTGCCCCCTAGTGTCCACAAAATTTTGTGTCAAACCATCAAGTGTCGTGTCCTGTAGGAGGCCCGAACAGTAGGGGAGAACTGTAGCTGCGCGCGCGCACGAGCGAGGACGTGTGCACGCGTGTCCAAATGACACTGTTTGCCATTGATTGTAAAAGTACAGAACAGTTTTATGGGAGAACTGAACTTAGACTCACAATACAACCTCGCTTGTACAAAGAAAGCCTAGGGATGAAAGCCTAGGTACAGCAGACTAAGTACAATTATTTATTTTAGATTCTGGGGGATGACGATAGAGGCTCAAAAAGGCGACGGCAGCCCTGCCTTACTCCTTGGACGATCGGTGTGCAGCCTTGGCTCCAGAAGATTTGCTTAGCGTTGAAAAAATGCTCTCTTTGCTCTCTCTCTGCTCTTCTCTCCAAGTACTCTGGTGCTTTCTCTGGTCTCGAAAAGTGCTCCTGTGTACGCCTCTTTCTATGTAAGTATATCTGTCTCCTCTCCTTTTCGTAGGGGAATAGCACCCTGCTATTTATAGGAATAAGATGTGATCATTAGGGTTACAAATGATTGCTTCTTGGGGATGGCGACGGCCTGTGGATTGGTCAATCTAGGCCATTCATTTTGATTGTGATGAATCTGGACCATTGAGTGTAGATTACACCAAATCTCATCAGCAATTAACGCTGATTGGAATAAATCTTTCTCATAATGATCTTCTGATGTCTGCGAATAAATTTGATTTATTCTGCTGCCACGTGTCTCAGATTATTGGGATTTGACCCAATCTTTAATTGCAGCAAATCTGGGAAATTGATTGGCTTCATAGCACGTGTCCTGAGAGCCGCTGAAGGGATTTGAGCCGCATGAGGATTGGGCCGCATAAGGATTGAGCCGCATAAGACTGCCACGTGTCAGGACTGCTTGGGGATTGGCCCTAGAACCTTCGAACTACATGATAATCTGAGCCGCATAATGGGTAATGAGCTGCATGGAGATGATCCTTGCGAGCCGCATGGGGAAGCGTCTGCTTGAGCCGCATAGGGAGAACCTCCGCTTGAGCCGCATAGGGATGTTTCGATCTTATCCGCATAGGGCGACTTCAGCCTGAGCCGCATGGGGAGTCTCCGTTCGAGCCGTATATGACTGTCCACGTGTCTAGGCTGCGTGGCATTTTCTGGATCTCGGGGGATTGTGTCAGAGATCTTCTTCGTTTTCCTAGGCGTCCGTCATTATGAGGGAGTCATTGTTGTTTCTTTGTGTCAGAGCTGTCAAAAAAATCGTAGAAGGCCACGTTGTGTTGCTTGATCCGTATGTCCATGTTGGTGACTTTTGAGCCGCATGATACTCTTGAGTCGCATGAAGCTCGTCTGATTTTGAGCCGCATGAAGCTTCCTGGGTTCTGTGCCGCATGAAGAATGTCTCTTGACCGAGCCGCATGAAGGACGTCTCATGACCGAGCCGCATGAGAAATATCTCATGACCGAGCCGCATGAAGACGTCTCATGACGGAGCCGTATGAGGAATGTCTCATGACCGAGTCGCATGAAGGACGTCTCATGACCGAGCCGTAAAAGGAATATCTTATGACCGAGCCGCATGAAGAACGTCTCATGACCGAGCCGCATGAGGAATGTCTCATGACCGAGCTGTATGAAGGACGTCTCATGACCGAGCCGCATGAGGAATGTCTCATGACCGAGCCGCATGAAGGACGTCTCATGGCTCGTATGAGGAATATCTCGATCAGCCCGTGCACTCGCTTTGTGGACCCGGGTATCCCGAACACACGAGTGCGTAGGTATCATGTTTGCTCCCTGATGTGGGGCTAATAGAAATACTTGCCCTCGATCTTTGTTGGGAGACTCTTGAGAACCACTCTGTCCGTTTGCCGCCGGGGGCTGGACACGGGTGGCTCTGTACAACTTTCTATCAGAGGCCCGCTTAGCGAGACGCTATTGATGGTCAGAGGTTGGGACAGCTGACTGAACCCGATAAGCCCGTGCTGTCCTAGACTTCTTCTACTTAGCACTCGAAGGTGCGTAATAGGAAGAGTCCAAGTTTGGAATGAGGGAAGAGAAGTTGGTGCCCTTTTCAAAGGAGGTAAGGGGGCTCTATTTATAGAATGGAGTGAGCCCTTTCTTCTTCTCCTTTCCGATGTGGGACTAAAAGCAATATTTTCCATGCTTCTACAGGACCCCCTTCAAAGTTTTCAAATTGCAAATTTGGAACACTTTGAATAAGAAGCATGGAAAGTAGATTTGTTTAGGTGTGGCAATCCAATCAGAGGTAGCATGTATGTGATAGGTTTGGGTACTTCCGCTGGAGATTTTATGTGGACTTATCATCCTTGGCATACCTTGGTTTTAGGTACGGATAATAAGTTGAGAGAGGGAACCATCATATTTACTCAGAGGTGGTATGGACGTGGTAAATATAAGGTTGATGGTAGAGCTTTCCTACTCAGAGGTGATATGGACATGGTAGGAGTGAACTCGAATGAGGATACATATAACAACTCAGAGGTGCTATCAACGTGGAAGTTCTAGGCATTGGGTGAAAGAATGCTATGGAATAGCTAGGCTCCGAAAGTATGTGATGATGAGGAAAGATGTGGATGTACTAAGGGACCTAGTACGGCATTTGTGGTCAGCAGAGGACATTTGTGGGCCTATTACCCTTGGCATACCTTGGTTTTAGGTACGGATAATAAATTTGATAAGAATACCTAGAACAACTCCGCGGTAAGGCGGATATGGAGGTTCTTAGTATCGGGCAAAAGAATGCCATGGAGCAGCTGGGCTTCCGGGGCATGATGAGAAATTTGCGATCAACAGAGGACATTTGTGGTTTTGTGGTCAGCAGAGGACATTTGTGGGTCTATTATCCTTGGCGTACCCTAATTTAGGATACAGATAATAGGATGAAAAGGAACCAACATACTTACTCAGAGGTAATCAGGACATGGCAAGCATGAGGGCTTTTCACCGCGGAATCTTCCTACTCAGAGGTAATGAGGACATGGCAGGAGCGGACTCGACGGAGGATATTTGTGGACCTATTATCCTTGGCGTACTCTGGTTGTGGGTACAGATAATAAGTCGAAAGGGAATCTTCATACTCACTCAGAGGTAATGAGGACATGGCATGCATGAAGGTTTCTTCGACGGTGCCTTCCCACTCAGAGGTAATGAGGACATGGCAGGAGTGGGCTCAATGAAGGAGGGTACATAGAACGACTCAGAGGTAATGAGGACATGGAAGTTCTATGTAAGGGGTGATTTGTTTTTGGCAGAAGTGGAACGACTCAGAGGTAATGAGGACATGGCCGTTTTAGAAATTTGTGGATCTGTTACCCTTTTTGTGCATTGGGAGTACGTGCAGTGAATCATGAGGAAGGATCTCTTCCAGGAAGAAAGTTCAGAGGTATGATCATACATGACTTACTACCTGAAAGAGTGACCGGGATGTGAGTTCAGAGATACCAGTGGGTACATGACTCGATAATTTGGAGTATTGTGAAAGTGTGAGTTCAACGGCACCAGCGGGTACATGACTCGATGATCTGGAAAATATTTGTGGATGTGAGTTCAGCGGCACCAGCGGGTGCATGACTCGATGATTTGGAAAATATTGAAGATGCGAGTTCAGTGGCACCAGCGGGTACATGACTTGATAATCTGGAATGTGTTGAAGATGCGAGTTCAGCGACACCAGCGGGTACGTGACTCGATAATCTGGAATATTGAAGATGCGAGTTCAGCGGCACCAGCGGGTATATGGCTCGATGATCGGGGGTTTTTTTTTCGGATGTCATTTCGGACGTAATACTTCTTCAAGAACTTGTCGTTGATGGGCAACATGAGCAAGTCTCAGTGTGAGCAGCCTCATACTTGGCCAGCTTCGACTCTTCTTCGGCCACCCCCTGTGTAAATACAGACTGAGAGGATGACTTGGGCAACTTGATTATCAGGGGCTCCATGGGTGGAGCAGAACGTGGGGTTGTTGGCGCACTAGCCACCCCCAGTTTGGTGCTCGGTACTGGGCGGGGAGTTGTTGGCTCGCTAGAATCCCTAGACTTTGTATCGGGGTGACGATTCTTCTTGGAAAGAAGTATCATCATTGGCTTGTCAGAGGGATTGAGCTTCTCTGCTTGTGGCTGGCCGACTCTCGGCAGCCTGATTATTAATGGCTCCGTTGTGGGTCTTGGCATTTGGCCAGACCTTGGCAGACGGATTATCATCTGCTCTTCTTGTGCCAAGAGCCTAATTGCGTCCTTACGCAGAGTGGCGGTAAGGGGTGCAGACCTGCCCGGTTTGCGAGCTTGGAGGTGGATCGTCAGAGGCTCTTCTGATCCTGTGGCTGTCTCGGTACAAGCTTGTACATCTCCTTCACCAAGATGCTTCCTCGACTTTTCGTACAGGCAGGAGTCTGAGTAGTAAGATTCGACCCCTTTGAAGGGATCGATATCAGCAAATTTCGTCCTCACGAAGCCGTGTTTGTCGACATATTTGAAGCACTGGTACAGCGTGGAAGGCACGATCATATAATCGTGTATCCATGGGCGCCCCAGGAGGATGTTGTAAGAAGTATCTGCATCGATGACGTAGCAGGTGACTTCGAATTGGAGGTCACCAATTTGACACTTCAGACGAATCTTTCCAATAGGGTAGCTCCTGCTCGAATTAAAACCGCTGTTGGCGGTACTTGTAGGCGTCAGGCGATGCATTGGGATGCAGAGATGATGTAGCAGACCCTTCGGAATAATGCTTATGGAAGAGCCAGGATCAATGTGCATCCGATCCACCTTTACGTCGCCGATGTATCCAGTATAGTATAGTGGGCGATCGTACAGATTAGTTTTGATGAGCATATCTTGCAGAGTGAAGACGATGTTTGGCATTGCGCCAATGCAGGCACTATCCTAGAGATCCATAGGTGAGTCCTCCCCGGTGAGGTTGGATTGAGCCAGATAGGCATCGGCATTTTGGAGTGCTTCGCTCAATGCAATACGAACGTCCTTGGAGAGCCTTAGGAGTTCGTACAGTGACAACTTGGCCGGTGTGTTAGCCAATTGCGCTAAGATGTCAAAGTTGTAGGGCCTCTCTAGCCCTTGGGCTGCCTCTTTTCGGAGGGATTTGTCGAAGCGAGTCTCCCTCGGCCTAGGCTTGTCGGTCGTCGAAGGCTGAGCCGGTCCCGGAGCATCAGTTGTAGTGGGTTGATGATTTTCAGCTGGATTGTCAACCACAGGTTAGGATTGCGCCCCAGACCGCGTGACGACGGTTGTAGCTTCCTCGATGTCTGCCGAGAGTGTGTGGCAGGTCCTGACTTTTCTATTCTTTTTCTTGCAGATAGAAGACGATGTGGGCCGAGTCACTTCCGATACCAAATCTGGATGGATCCACATGACCTCCCCTCGTGATGTAGTGAGAGGTACTAGACCAGCAGCCCGATCTCGGGGAGATGAAAGATTGGTAATCTCCATTGTCGCCAGAGGGATAGGTATAATACCGTCTTGAGTCTCTGTTAGAGGAAAGCTGCCGAATTGTACGGACACCATGTTGGCTGCTACGGTTACCTTCTCGAAATCGAGGGCCAAAGCGTTTGAATCGATGAGGTTTTGGATATACCGTTTCAGCTGGTAGCAGTCGTGTGTAGCATGATGGACGTAGCGATGATAATGGCAGTACTTTGGGTTCTCCATCTCTGCCGGCCGCGGTTCCCATCTTGGTGGAGGAAGCTAAATTTTGTCCCCTTGTATGAGCATGTCCAAGATGGGCTTGACGTGACCGTCTTCGAAGGAGTAAGTAATTTACGGCCATTGTTTGTCTGCCGGCTTTGGCTCAGGTTTCTGTGCCGTATCGTTCACCATAGCCTGTTTTCCTCTGCTGTCCCGATTGTTGGAGGGGCTACCCCCATTGTCGTTGTTGGTGTTAGGACGCTTGCCCTTGTTCTCTCCCTCCGAGATGTGTAATCCCAGTTGGCGAGCCTTCTTCAACCGTTCTTCGGCGCTTGTGGCGCTGATGATGAACGTCTTCTAGTCCTTGAATTGACTTTCGCCCATCCAGAGACTGATTGTTGGGAGGAGTCTCTTTTGGCAAATTTCAATCAAGGTGGAATCTGGATTTCCAGAGGGCAACTTCATGGCGGTTTGGCGGAACCGTTCGATATAGTTCCTTGTCAGCTCCTTCTTCCCTTGGACGACGTCCATGAGGGTGGACATGGTGATGTCCTGTCCTACCTCGTAGAATCTCTCCAAGAACAAGCGCTTGAAGCCAGCGAAGGAGTGGATGCAGTTGTCTGGCAGGTTGCGGTACCAGTCGAAGGCGACTCCTTCCAATGCCCCAATGAATAATCGTGTGAGGATAGCATCATCATGGGGCAGATGGTCGGTGGTGACCTCAAAGTAAGTGATGTACCGACTTGCTGAGGTCTTGCCATCATATGGGTTGATATTGAACGGCTTATATCTTGGTGGGAATGGGACACCCTTCCATTCAGCGGGGTATGGTTGCCGTATTCTGAGGTCTTGAGCATTTTCTCGGGCATGGAACATGGCTCGGAGCTCCTGAACCTCTCTTCTTACTTCTCGAGCCTCATCTGTCACGGTAGGGGCCGTTATTTTGGGAGGATTACTTCCCGGGTTTGGTGTCGCTGAGTTTGAGTCCGCATTGACCGCAGGACCCGCGCTTGTTTGGCCAGGCGTCCCTCCTTGCAGAGTTGGAAGAGCGACTTTGATTTCATCTACAGACTTGACCAAGGCCTGCAGTATAGCCTCCAAAGTGTCGATACGTTGGCGATCGCTGGAACCACCTTGATTGCTGTCCGTCATGAACATCGTCTTTACATGGGTAGTGATGGAAGGAACGGTGGAGGATGTGCTCTCCGAGTCATACCCATGCACCGAGAAGTCATCGGGGTATGTGGAGATGTTCTCTTCGGGTTCGGACTCGGAGGGAATAGTACCCCCAGCTTCGGAGCTTGCTTCATCTTGAGAGTCATAGACGTCCTCGGGGACGTCGAGGTTTGCTACCTCCGATGGGAGAGTTGTCTCCCCCCGCGCAACTTCTTGGAACATCGGGTTGCTGTAGAGGCTCGGAGGGGTGCTACCCCCAGCCCTGGTAACCCTCTGTGTTGCGGACGACGAATCCCCCACTGTAGCAGATTTCGTCTTAGAGCGAGTACCTTGGAAAACTCCGGTGGTGGGCACCCGCTTAGACGACAGTCTTTTAGTCGCAGTGGTTGAGATCTTCGGGCTGGAAACATTTGTCTTCTTCCCCCTTCCATCAGCAGGGATCTTCCGAGCAGAGTTGCAGGAGACGACGGGTGGTGCCTCGTCTTCTTATGATGGCTGTCGCAGTCTTTAAAATACGGACTGCCGACTTTTTTGTGCCGTCGCACTGTTGCAGCAGCAGTTGACGATGACTTGAGTGCAGTGGCGTCCGTGAGAGGACTTTTTGCACCCCGATGTGTCTTTTCTTTCCTTGTGTTTGTGGAGGATAGCCTCACGCAAGTTAGATGGGACGGGGTCGACCATCTCTACTCCCGAAATTTTGGGAGACTTTTGCGAACCTCTCTGTCCGTCCGCCGCTGGGGGCTGGACTCCAGTGTTTCTGTACAATTTCCCATCTGAGGCCCGCATAACGGTATGCGGGACGCTCGGATGGTCAGAGGGTAGATCAGCGGATCGAACTCGCCAGGCTCGTGCTGCCTTAGACTTGTTCGCTCTAGTGCGTAAGGGCACATAGTAGGAAGAGTCTAAGTGATACTGGAGAGAGTCAGACATGTCTTCTTGGGAGCACAGGAGATTAGGACCATAGGAGAGGCGGTCGAAGACAGAGCCACGTGGAGTAGGCATCATGCGGCTGGAATCAGCAGTCCTCATGCGGCTGGGAGTCGTAGCCGCATGGGTTTTCTCCATACGGCTGGAAATTCTGGCCGCATGAGTGTTATGCATCTGGATAGCGGTTTCAGCCGCATGGTCATCATTCATGCGGCTGGCGAGCTTGGCCGCATGAGTCTTCGCCCTGCGGATTGTCCCCTTGTTCGGTTTCTTTCTGGAGCCCAAAGAGTCGTTCTTTGCCCCTGTAAGTCCAGTATCGTAGTGCTTTTCTCTGCCGGACTTGGGGACAGCGGAGTTTTCTATGGCTTGAAGTGGGGCCGCGCGAGAGTCACCTTCACCGTCTTAGGTAGCATCGAGGACTTGGGGAGGAGCAAACGATTTTGGCCTCCACTCTTTGCGAGCCTTCGTTGTGCGGGTGCGCTTCTGGACCGGGCCAGCACTTCCTTCAGAGAGCATTTCTTCGAACGCCTGTTGGTCGAAGCGGACGACCATCTTTTGCTGTGTGGAGCCGAGTTTGGCTACATCCGATTGCGTCACCAACTCCTCGGCCGTGGAGAAGTTTGTCCCCAGCAGAGTCGCCATCATGTTTGCCATTGATTGTAAAAGTACAGAACAGTTTTATAGGAGGACTGAACTTAGACTCACAATACAAACTCGCTTGTACAAAGAAAGCCTAGGTACAGCAGACTAAGTACAATTGTTTATTTTAGATTCTGGGGGGTGACGATAGAGGCTCGGGAAGGCGACGGCAGCCCTGCCTTACTCCTTGGACGATCGGTGTGCAGCCTTGGCTCCAGAAGATTTCCTTAGCGTTGAAAAAATGCTCTCTTTGCTCTCTCTCTGCTCTTTTCTCCAAGTACGCTGGTGCTTTCTCTGGTCTCGAAAAGTGCTCCTAAGTACGCCTCTCTCTATGTAAGTATATCTGTCTCCTCTCTTTTTCGCTGGGGAATGGCATCCTACTATTTATAGGAATAAGATGTGATCATTAGGGTTGCGAATGATTGCTTCTTGGGGATGGCGGCGGCCTGTGGATTGGTCAATCTAGGCCATTCATTTTGATTGTGATGAATCTGGACCATTGAGTGTAGATTACACCAAATCTCATCAGCAATTAATGCTGATTGGAATAAATCTTTCTCATAATGATCTTCTGATGTCTGCAAATAAATTTGATTTATTCTGCTGCCACATGTCTCAGATTATTGGGATTTGACCCAATCTTTAATTGCAGCAAATCTGAGAAATTGATTGGCTTCATGACACGTGTCCTGAGAGCCGCTGAGGGGATCTGAGCCGCATGAGGATTGGGCCGCATAAGGATTGAGCCGCATAAGACTGCCACGTGTCAGGACTGCTTGGGGATTGGCCCTCGAACCTTCGAACTACATGATAATCTGAGCCGCATAATGTGTAATGAGCCGCATGGAGATGATCCTTGCGAGCCGCATGGGGAAGCGTCTGCTTGAGCCGCATAGGGGGAACCTCCGCTTGAGCCGCATAGGGATATTTCGATCTTGGCCGCATAGGGCGACTTCGGCCTGAGCCGCATGGAGAGTCTCCGTTCGAGCCGCATATGACTGTCCACGTGTCTAGGCTGCGTGGTATTTTCTGGATCTCGGGGGATTGTGTCAGAGATATCCTTCGTTTCCCTAGGTGTCCGTCATTATGAGGGAGTCATTATTATTTCTTTGTGTCAGAGCTGTCAAAAAAACTGCAGATGGCCACGTGGTATTGCTTGAGCCGTATGTCCATGTTGGTGACTTTTGAGCCGCATGAAGCTCGTCTGATTTTAAGCTGCATGAAGCTTCCTGGGTTCTGTGCCGCATGAAGAATGTCTCATGACCGAGCCGCATGAAGGACGTCTCATGACCGAGCCGCATGAGGAATGTCTCATGACCGAGCCGCATGAAGGACGTCTCATGACCGAGCCGCATGAGGAATGTCTCATGACCGAGCCGCATGAAGGACGTCTCATGACCGAGCCGCATGAAGGACGTCTCATGACTCGTATGAGGAATATCTCGATCAGCCCGTGCACTCGCTTTGTGGACCCGGTTATCCCGAACACACGAGTGCGTAGGTATCATGTTTGCTCCCTGATGTGGGACTAATAGAAACACTTGCCCTCGATCTTTGTTGGGAGACTCTTGAGAACCACTCTGTCCGTTTGCCGCCGGAGGCTGGACACGGGTGGCTCTGTACAACTTTCCATCAGAGGCCCGCTTAGCGGGACGCTCTTGATGGTCAGAGGTTGGGACAGCTGACTGAGCCCGATGAGCCCGCGCTGCTCTAGACTTCTTCTACTTAGCACCCGAAGGTGCGTAATAGGAAGAGTCCAAGTTTGGAAGGAGGGAAGAGAAGTTGGTGCCCTTTTCAAAGGAGGTAAGGGGGCTCTATTTATAGAATGGAGTGAGCCCTTTCTTCTTCTCCTTTCCGATGTGAGACTAAAAGTAATATTTTCCATGCTTCTACAGACAGACACGACACAAGCACGATTCAAGCTCAGAGCTAAAGAAATGGATAAGCGACACAAAAACACATTTTTCTATTCAAAAAGTTTTGCAAAATCAGAACGAAATGTCCATTGCGACATTTCGTCAAACACCTAGGGCTGTCAATGATACGTGTCCGATACGGATGCGTATAGGACACAAATTCCACCAAATCCTATTCCTACAAGGTCAGGGTACTTAGGGCTAGGCATCCATGCAATGAAAACCAAATTTAAATAGGTGGATTAGGATTTTACCTATGGTGTTCTCCAACACAAAAACCCTTTTGAATGAAGATTCCCAAAAGCCACTAAACTCATTCAAATTGATAGAAAACTGAGAATAACAAATTCCAACAATAAGAAAACAACAATTAGAACCTATTGCAATTTGTTTGGATTAAAGAGGATTTAAAATGGATTTTCTAGGGATTTTTGAAGTAGGGAAAATACCTCTTTCTAAGCTTGCTCTTTTCCAATGAGGCTAGCCCTAAAAGGAGGAGAATATTTATAGAAGGGGGTTTCCCAATGGGTGTAGCGGCTGGAACAATAGTGTTAGGGTTAGGGTTAGGGTTAGGCACTAGTTAATGGGCTTTGGGCCTATTTGGCTAGTTATTGATTTAATGATTAATCACAAGTCATGGCTTATGACTTAAAAGCCTAACTTAAGTCAAATAACCATACCATGGGTCAACTCTAGTTTAACTAGGGTTGTATAACCTAACCAAGTCCAAACTCAACTAGGGTTAGCTCCTAGGTTAGTCTACCATGGTCATTGCTAGTCAAAGTCAACCTAGTCAACCCTCATCCAAACAATTCCAAAATAAATTCTAAAAATTCTCATAAATCATAATAAATTCAAATAAATCCTAAAATGACTAAAATACCCTCTAGGCCAAGATGTACTAGTTAAACATTCTAATCACATGGCTAGGCTCTAAGGTTACACTAGTCAAACACCAAAATCATAAGTCATGATTTAAAACAGTTTTAAATGATTAAAAATTACCAAAAAATCATATTATCATTTAAATATCATAATTAAATAAATTAAAATACAAAATTTCAAAATTACCCTCATTTTAGAAACTGGGTGTTACAGGCAATGAGCCATATCACATATAGGCCAATACCCATACCATATATCTATATACACATTATTACAGAGGCCAATGAAATCTCTATTTCACATTACACATTGGCAATTGAAATATTGACATTACATTACCACACAAGTCTCACTAGGATATAAATATATGTACTCACATTACATAGGTCACATTCCATAGGCAATACAATATTCCTTTCAGTTTTACACTATCACATCACACATTTCACATTGGGTTAGATATTATATATATATATATATATATATATATATATATATATATATATATATACACACACATAGGGATATGTAATCAAGATAATTGTGCGTGTGTGTGTGTGTGTGACAGGAATGTGATTGTGTGTGAAGGTTTACATGACTGAAATCAGTAATTTAGATAGGAGGACATGTGTGTGTGCCATGATTTGTGTGTGTGTGTGATGTTCTCATATGTGGGTGATAGGCAATATAAAAAAAACAGTGACAGTACAATGGAAAGTGTGTGTGAGAGTGAATGAGTGAAATACTAATTTGTGTGTGTGAGAGTTAACTCATGTGTGTGAGGTGATTGTGTGTGTATCAGAAATAATTCTCAGGTTCAATGTCCTGGACTGTTGACAGTGTAGAGTGTGTATGCAAGTGAGTAAAATCTGAATGTGTGTGTGTGAGAAGAGTACAATGAGTAGGGCTGTGTGAGAGTGATGTGAACCAATATGTGTGGCATGTGAAGAATGAACAGTGGCAGTGTAGAGTGTCCTAGAAACCAGCATGTGTGTGTATGAGTGTGTGTGTGTGTTGTGTGAGAGTGAGGGAAAAACAAAATCATAAATGTGTGGCAATGTGAGTGAAAACTGTGAGTAAGTTTCAGTTTTCTGAAACTTGATAGGAAGAACCCCAAACCAATGCCAAAAACTAAAACAGTGTTTCCTTTAACCCCATACCAACACAACTACTCATTCAACTATTAATACACATGTAGGTGAGTTATTCTAACAGTAAAACATCAGTTTAAACAGGAAAAAATGAAAACAAGTTAACCAAGAAATCAGTTTCAGTTTTCTTGTATTAGCCTACTGTATCAAACATGAAAAACTTCATTTGAACCCAATTATCGAACACCCCACACAATCCCACAATTCATTAACTTAAATACATATGTTGGTGAATCAATTTACTTTTATTAACATCACAAAAACATGGAAAGAATGAAATCAAAACAGAAGAAATGCATTCAGCCATCATGTATCAGTGCATATCAGTATACAAAGGGAATTCAAATTTTCGAATGTAAATAATCACTAAATTTATGAAACAAAGGTTGGTAATTGATGATAAGCATGTGAGGGTATATGAGAGTGTCCTCGTGTCCAGGAATTGGACACGAATCGTGTCCAAACTACACGTGTACACAGACAAGAGACAGTGCACGAATAATCGTCGTGCACGCGTGCACTCGTGTCTAGGACACGACACACGATACGACACAACACGTGGGTGTACACCTAGGTTCTCCTAGGGTAGGGCTAGGTTCGTGTCAGCCTGAAACGTGTCCACGTGACACATAGGCACGACACGAACCCCGTGTCAGCAGCGCCTGTGCGCGTGCACAGCCGCCTGCGCGTGGCCAGTGCGGGGGCGATTGCGCCACGTGCACTCCACGAGATGCTTCCAAATTTTGCGAGCATGGTGACAGTCATTGCCCCTTGCTTCCCCCAAAAATTTGGGTGTCGACGTGTCCTGTGTCTCGAGTTCTAGCCCCCGATAGGCAGGACACAGCTTAGGGCTCGTGTTGCGTGTCCAGGTCAAAAATCACAACACAAACGGACACAAAACACCATACAACCTTCGCAAATATTCATACACTCATGTAGATCTACAAATCTATGCAATTAGTTTTCAAAAATACAAAAATAATTTCCTAAGTGGCATTTCTACAAACACCTATGCACCTATCATGATACGTATCCGATACGGACACGAAATGGACACAAATTGTGCCCAAATTTCGGAAAAAGCTAGGAAACCCTAAAACCTAACCTTATATGCAAAGAAATCAGGAAAAACAATGAGTTTAGATGATTTACCTATTGAGTATCAAAACTCAAGAAAAGCTTCAAAGAGGGGATTCCAAATGGCAACTCCAAATCTCCAAATGGCATGCAAACTGAGGTGCTCCTCCAAAATCAGTATATCAACATAAATTAGATCCTATTGCAAAAGACTAGGATTAAAAAGGAGCTAAAATGAATTAATTAGGAATTTTGAGCATAGGAGAAATTACCTCTCCTCCAAAATTAAAGCAAACCTAAAAAGAGGCAAGAACACTCTTAGGAGACTACTTATAGGCAAGGGAAACCTAATAGTGGCTGCCATGGTTGGGTTAGGATTGGTCTTGGGCTTAGTTCATGGGCCTAAGGCTTAAACACTAGGCTAAAAATTGACAAGTCATAAGTCATTGACTTAAGTCACTAGTCCTGGACTAATTCCATCCAAACTAATCCTCCCTACTTTAAAACTAATTTCTAATTAATAAAGTAGGTTAACTAGAGTCCTAGTCACCAACTAGGGTTACCTTCTAGGTTAGTCTACAAAGTCTCAACTAGTCAAGACTAACATAACACATAGCAATATTTAATTAATATTAAATTCACACAAATTTTCATAAATCATAATAAATTCAAATAAATCCTAAAATGACCAAAATAACCTCTAGGTTAAAATGACAAATAAGTATCCCAATAACATGGTTAGGCTCTAGGTCAACCAGTCTCCAAGGTTACACTATCAAAACACCAAAATCATAAGTCATGATTTAAAATAGTTTTAAATGATTAAAAATCACCAAAAAATCATATTATTATTTAAATATCATAATTAAAAAATTAAAATACAAAATTTCAAAATTACCCTCATTTAGAAAACTAGGTGTTACAAGTCTACCCTCCTTAGAAAAAATTTGTCCTCGAAATTAAAATGGTAGTAATCCTTCTAGGTCAAACACCCCACAATCACAGTCTCAATTCACATAGTCCGATAATCATATGCGTCTGTCCAAAATCATGATAATCAGAATCTTCGTCATGCTAGTGAGCAAGGCTACAATAATCACAGAGTCCTCGACTAAGGTACATATCTCTAGAATTATGGTATTTAAAATTTTCGTATTGCCGCATGCTTGGCAGCAAAAATCTTAAATTCCCACACCCGAGAAATACATCCAAAATCTGACTATATATCCTCATAATGCCAGCTATCATGACAACAGAAGACTCTAGATCCCATAACTTAGGCGACCTTGCCCATACGACTTATCTCGGAAGAAAACCAAATCGAAAAGAAATGCCAGATCAAAACTTATCAACAAATAAGGAAGCAGATAAGAACAGATGGAATTGAATTTCAAGATAGATATAATGAGGTAAGGTGGGAATAGAATCAAAAAGAACAGAACCTGCAAGCACCTCTTCCACTGCCTGAGCATCCTCGACTGACATGGCGTAAGCTCGCCCCTGCTGGCCTCCACCAGCCTGATGCTGATACAGCACAAATCTCTACTGCTGTGTCTGTAACGGTCCCCGCTGCTGACCTACCGCAGCCTTGGCTCCTCCTCCTGGCGCTGCTCCTTGTGCTACTCTGTCTATGTACTGGGAATACTCCCTGAGCTGGTGGTCCACTGCTCCACATAGTAGGCACCTGCCCAGCCTCTTCCTGCACTCACCCCATCCATGCCCCGGCTTCTTACAGTAGGGGCAGCTGACTGCCTGCTGTCTGGGTACCTGATGCTGTCCCTGCTGATGGCCCTGACCCTGGAACTGCTGCTGAAACTGATGCTGAACGTACGACCTCTTGGCCGGTCCTCCGCTACTGCTGCCTCCCTGGGAGTCTCGCCCCCTCTTGAGCCTAAGCTCAAGATCATCCTCTGCAGCTAAAGCGTCCACCAGGATCTCCTCAAAGGTAGCGCTGCGGGCATTCTTGGTGTAGGACTTGACCTCCTTTACCAAGCCCTTCCGGAACCTCCGGGCCTTCGTCGCCTCTGACAAGCCCTCTACAAATCTGCTCAGGCGGCAGAACTCTCCTGATTACTCCTCCACAGACTGGCTTCCCTGGACTAGGGCTTCGAACTAAGTCTCGAGGGCTCCCAGCGCTGCATCCGGGAAGAACTTCTCCTTGAACAGCTTCTTGAATGCTGCCCAAGGCTGTCCTGCAGTACCAACCCTCGGGTCGGTTTGGTACCATGTGCGGGCCAGATCCTGCATCATGCTGGCCGTTGCCTCAATCTGGAGCCTCGTCGAAATCTCAGCCAACCTGAATATCTCCTCCATGTGCTCGATCCACTCGTCGGCATACAAGATCCCCTCTGTCCCTCGAAAGTCTCTCGGGTGCATCTTCTGAAAATCTTGGATGCCCTTCTCCCGTGGCTGGTGCGGCTACGGGGCTGCCGCTGGCTGAGCTACAACTCTCTCTACCGTAGTCACTGCCAGCTCAATGCCTCGTGTGAGCTCTGTTGTGTGCCTCTGCTGCTGGGTCTGCTGACCCTCCATGTATTGCCGAAAGAAAGCTAACAGCTGAACGGCGTCAACCGTCCCTACAGGTGGCTGCTGCTGCTGAAGCACATCCGAAACCATCGGACTCGGCTCATGCCTCACAGGTGGAGGGGCTCCTCCGAAAGCAGCCGAAACGCCTACCCCAGCTTGCATGACTGGGGCTGCGGTACCAGGGGCTGGCTGCTGAGTATGAGAGGTGGCAGACCTCTCATCGGCGTCCCCTAGCCCTGGCGATGCGATCTCGTCTCAACCATCCTGGAGACACAGATCAAAAAGAAACAATTGCTGAGAATGAGTCAAAATATCAAGGGAGGACAGTTATATTCAAGGGAGACAATAAGCAGCAAAATGTAGATATACGAAATCTGATAAAGAGTTTTTCCTAATGCGATTGAGTACCTCCAAAAATATCCTAATCCTACTGTAGGATGTAGTGATACTCTAGTTCGAATACCACTACATAAACTCCACCTGCATGGGCCACCACTAAAAATGTGTCACGACCCGCACCCACTGTGAGGGCACGAGAACGTAACAACGCCCAGCCTACACCGCAGTGTCAGCGGTAGAACGCTATCCTAGGTCACAACATCTAACAATATAAGGTACCTGAACAGTATATACACTCCGATTGGAGGTGACATAACAGAACAGTCTCAATCACATCTAAGGCAGATACAGAATAGTAAAGGTAGATAGAGAGATCAAAACCATAATGTAATACAAATAAGAGAGATAGAGAATCTAAGTATCTAAGATAATAACTCAAGAACATCCGGCTCAAAACAAGTCTCTAAATATATAAAACATCTCAGAACAACAACTGAAAGTCAAAAACAATGCTGAAAGAAAAGCTAAAGCCTAGCTATCTAGCCTAGACTATGGGAGTAGCATCCTGTACTGCAGCTGGGTCCTCCAGAGGAACCAGGTCGCAGGTGTCGTCTAATCCTTCTCCGTAATAGGTGGTACATAGGGCCTCCTCCTCATCCTCTGTAATATTTTTAACAGGTCCAGTCAGGACAGGAGCGAGCACAATACATCTCACGCAGTTCATATCAAGTTAGGAAAAATAATGCATGCAATAGACTAAGATACAAGAAACGCTGAAAGAGAATATATAAAGTAAAGGAGATAACTGTAAGGAAATATCTACTATAAATAGAGAACTAGCAGTGACTAGTGAGTCAGAGTAAAATATAAACATGTGAATGGCATAGGAGATTCATGACTACAGCTAAGAGAGTGATTCATGACTACAGCTACTTGGATAATATTCACATGCCTATTTCTACTCCCCCATCTCCAATCAATACACAAGGATCTGTTCAAGTTATGTTAAGATTCGTGAAACTTCACATGGCTCACAAAATGAGTGATACGTGAAGGTGATTCATGATGGCTCTGTGAACATGAGAGTACATGTGTTACAAGCGATTCGTGAATCAGTGGAAGCATAAAGATACGTGATGATTCGTGAAACGCACAAAACATGCAGTATCCGATGCTCCCGAGGGGGATAACATCTCATAAAAAGATCCATATAGTACCAATCCGTGCTACCAACGTGTCAGCATCAAGTAAAGTAATCTAGAGCAAGAATATAAATCCTGGCAAGTATAAAACGGTCATAGAATGTACTCGCCTAATAACTGAATGTCCGAAGAGGGTGTACTGCCTGAGGAGAGGTGTCTGCCTCCTAATCAGAGCAACACAAGTTACAACATGTCTAAAATAAGAAAATAGACTGCAACAATGCATCTACATGAAGTTTGGGGTCAATTTAGGCTAAAGTCAACCTTTGGTCAACTCTAGTCAACCCTAACAGTCAGCTAGGTCAATTCTAGTCTAATTAAGTCAAACTAGGTCAAACAAAGTTAAAGTTGGTCAAACTAGTCTAGGTTGGTCATACCTAGGCTTAACAAGCCAATTCTAGGTCAACTAACTAGATACCATACAAGTCACCCTAGCCTAGTGATACACAAGTGTATCCACACCACATGCCATAGGCTAACTACATAGGCAATGAGCCATATCACATATAGGCCAATACCCATACCATATATCTATATACACATTATTACAGAGGCCAATGAAATCTCTATTTCACATTACACATTACACATTGGCAATTGAAATATTGACATTACATTACCACACAAGTCTCACTAGGATATAAATATATGTACTCACATTACATAGGTCACATTCCATAGGCAATTCAATATTCCTTTCAGTTTTACACTATCACATCACACATTTCACATTGGGTTAGATATTATATATATATATATATATAAAAATATATATATATATATATATACATACATACACATAGGGATATGTAATCAAGATAATTGTGTGTGTGTGTGATAGGAATGTGATTGTGTGTGAAGGTTTACATGACTGAAATCAGTGATTTAGATAGGAGGACATGTGTGTGTGTCATGATTTGTGTGTGTGTGATGTTCTCATATGTGGGTGATAGGCAATATAAAAAAAACAGTGACAGTACAATGGAAAGTGTGTGTGAGAGTGAATGAGTGAAATACTAATTTGTGTGTGTGTGAGTTAAATCATGTGTGTGAGGTGATTGTGTGTGTATCAGAAATAATTCTCAGGTTCAATGTCCTGGACTGTTGACAGTATAGAGTGTGTATGCAAGTGAGTAAAATCTGAATGTGTGGGTGTGAGAAGAGTGCAATGAGTAGGGCTGTGTGAGAGTGATGTGAACCAATATGTGTGGCATGTGTAGAGTGAACAGTGGCAGTATAGAGTGTCCTGGAAACCAGCATATGTGTGTATGAGTGTGTGTGTGTGTGTGTTGTGTGAGAGTGAGGGATAAACAGAATCTTAAATGTGTGGCAATATGAGTGAAAACTGTGAATAAGTTTCAGTTTTCTGAAACTTGATAGGAAGAACCCCAAACGAATGCCAAAAACTAAAACAGTGTTTCCCTTAACCCCATACCAACACAACTACTCATTCAACTATTAATACACATGTAGGTGAGTTATTCAAACAGTAAAACATCAGTTTAAACAGGAAAAAATGAAAACAAGTTAACCAAGAAATGAGTTTCAGTTTTCTTGTATTAGCCTACTGTATCAAACATGAAAAACTTCATTTGAACCCAATTATCGAACACCCCACACAATCCCACAATTCATTAACTTAAATACATATGTTGGTGAATCAATTTACTGATATTAATATCACAAAAACAGGGAAAGAATGAAATCAAAACAGAAGAAATGCATTCAGCCATCTTGTATCAGTGCATATCAGTATACAAAGGGAATTCAAATTTTCGAATGTAAATAATCACTAAATTTATGAAACAAAGGTTGGTAATTGATGATAAGCATGTGAGGGTATATGAGAGTGTCCTCGTGTCCAGGAATTGGACATGAATCGTGTCCAAACTACACGTGTACACAGACAAGAGATAATGCACGAATAATCGTCGTGTACGCGTGCACTCGTGTCTAGGACACGACACATGACACGACACAACATGTCGGTGTGCACCTAGGTTCTCCTAGGGTAGGGCTAGGTTCGTGTCAGCCTGAAACGTGTCCATGTGACACATAGGCACGACACGAACCCCGTGTCAGCAGCGCCTGTATGCGTGCAAAGCTGCCTGCGCGCGACAGCGCACGGCCAGTGCGGGGGCGATTGTGCCACGTGCACTCCACGAGATGCTCCCAAATTTTGGGAGCATGGTGACAGTCATTGCCCCTTGTTTCCCCCAAAAAGTTGGGTCTCGACGTGTCCTGTGTCTCGAGTTCTAGCCCCCGATAGGCAGGACACAGCCTAGGGCTCGTGCTGCGTGTCCAGGTCAAAAATCACGACACAAACGGAGACAAAATACCATACAACCTTCACAAATATTCATACACTCATGTAGATCTATAAATCTATGCAATTAGTTTTCAAAAATACAAAAATAATTTCCTAAGTGGTATTTCTACAAACACCTATGCACCTATCATGATACGTGTCCGATACGGACATGAAATGGACACAAATTGTGCCCAAATTTTGGAGAAAGCTAGGAAACCCTAAAACCTAACCTTATATGCAAAGAAATCAGGAAAAACTATGAGTTTAGATGATTTACCTATTGAGTATCAAAACTCAAGAAAAGCTTCAAAGAGGGGATTCCAAATGGCAACTCCAAATCTCCAAATGGCATGCAAACTGAGGTGCTCCTCCAAAATTAGTATATAAACATAAATTAGATTCTATTGCAAAAGACTAGGATTAAAAAGGAGCTAAAATGATTTAATTAGGAATTTTGAGCATAGGAGAAATTACCTCTCCTCCAAAATTAGGGCAAACATAAAAAGAGGCAAGAACACTCTTAGGAGACTAATTATAGTTAAGGGAAACCTAATAGTGGCTGCCATGGTTGGGTTATGATTGGTCTTGGGCTTAGTTCATGGGCCTAAGGCTTAAACACTAGGCTAAAAATTGACAAGTCATAAGTCATTGACTTAAGTCACTAGTCGTGGACTAATTCCACCCAAACTAATCCTCCCTACTTTAAAACTAATTTCTAATTAATAAAGTAGGTTAATTAGAGTTAGACTAGGGTCACCAACTAGGGTTAACTTCTAGGTTAGTCTATAAAATCTCAACTAGTCAAGACTAACATAACACATGGCAATATTTAATTAATATTAAATTCACACAAATTCTCATAAATCATAATAAATTCAAATAAATCCTAAAATGACCAAAATACCCTCTAGGCAAAATGACAAATAAGTATCCCAATAACATGGTTAGGCTCTAGGTCAACCAGTCTCCAAGGTTACACTATCAAAACACCAAAATCATAAGTCATGATTTAAAATAGTTTTAAATGATTAAAAATCACCAAAAAATCATATTATTATTTAAATATCATAATTAAATAAATTAAAATACAAAATTTCAAAATTACCCTCATTTAGAAAACTGGTGTTACAACATCAAGAAATTTCTTCGCTTCAATCGAAGAAAGAAGGAACCACAAGAAGATAACGAAGAAGAGCCAACATGCTACGGTTGCAAGAAGACTGGACACGTTCGAAAAGACTGTCCATTCTTAAAGAAGAGCAACCGTTATGAGAAACCATACAAGAAGGCTTCCTCAAAGAAATATGCCAACACAAGCATTTCGCATGAAAGCGAAGCTAGTGACTCCGAGGAAGAAAAGGACTCTCATCAAGACACTGCAAACGTGTGCCTAATGGCAACGTCCGACAAGGTATCAAACGAAACTCTTGATGATTTCACTTTTGATGAACTTGGCGATGCTTTCACCGATTTACTTGATGACCACAAGAAAGTCATTGGTAAATATAAACATGCCAAGGAAAAGATCAAAAGTCATGAAGTCGAAATTTAAAGACTCTCTTTATTGCTTGAAAATATTAGAGACACTTCACCCACGGAAGTCATAAATGAGGTGTCTAAGCTTAAATTAAGCCTTCATGATGCCGAAGCTCGTATTGAACAACAAACACAAGAAATCACCGCACACAACACGGAGCTTGATGAAGAAAAGAGTAGACACAAGATTTCTATTACTAAGATATACGGTTTGAATGCTAAAATTGATGAACTGCAGGCTGTCTCTAAGAAATTAGAGACTAGATTGGAAAAATAGGTTGCTCAACCTCAAATCCAATCACATAAGACACACACAAAGTATGACACTACTCATACTAGTCAACCATGCCATCCACCTGCAGCACGTAATCATGCTTACATGTACACTCACTTTCATAAAGCACACAAACTACATGCACGTAGAAATAATTGTCATATGACACATAATCATCATGCTACACATAGATACAATCATCACTATGTTGCACCTAAACAAAATCACCATCATACTGCTAATAGATATAAACATCATCCTGCAGCCACATATAGTCATCACCATGCTCCACACCACTCTTACCATGCTACATATAGATATTTTCACCATGCTACTCCACACCACTCTACATATAGATATCATCACCATGCTACTCCACACCATTCTACATATAGACATCATCAACATGCTCCTAGCATAAATAGGAATGCTATTTGTACTTATTGTGGATTACATGGACACATTTCACCACAATGTAGAGTTAGAAGATTAGTAGATAGAAATATATATGCATGGTTTCCGAAAACTAACTTTTCAGGACCCTCAAGAACTTGGGTACCAAAGGTCACATCTACTCTTGATGTAGGTGGACCTTTCCTCCTAAACTAAGAGTAAGTGGATTCTCGATAGTGGATGCTCGCGGCATATGACGAGAGACGCAAATCTTTTCGTATCACTATCGATGAAGAGAGAAGGATATGTATCCTTCGACAACAACCTAAAAGGGTATATTATAGGTAATGGTATTATTGGACATCCTCCTTCTTTCGTAATAAAGGATGTCTGCCTAGTGACCGAGTTAAAGCATAACCTGCTCAGCATTAGTCATCTTGCTGACCATGGATATGACATTAACTTTGGACAAGATAAATGCTTTATTTATGGTAGGTCAACGGGAGACATCACTTTTGAAGGGATAAGAGAGGATAATATTTATATTTTCTATCTATCAAGAGATACTAACAGTGCAGGTAGATGCCTATATGCTCACAAGGATGAAAGATTACTGTGGCACCAATATTTTGGTCATGCCAATATGGATACTATATCCAGGCTATCGACTAAGAATCTAGTTAGAGGCTTGCCCGACATCACATTCAAAAAAGACACGGTACGTGTCGAATGTGAATTGAATAAGGCAACCAAGTCCTCATTTCATTCCATAAACTCTGTAAGCACTACTAGACCCTTACAATTAATTCATATGGATTTATTTGGCCCTAGTAGAGTAGCCAGTCTTGGTGGAAAATTCTATGCTTTTGTTATTGTTGATGACTTTTCTAGATTTACTTGGATTTTCTTTCTTTCAAATAAAAAGTGATGCTATCTAGTTTTCAAGATTTTTGTTAAGAAAGTTCAAAACGAAAAAGGCTACATGATTACTCGAATCCAAAGTGATCATGGAGGCGAATTCGAAAATACTAATTTTGAAAAGTTTTATGATTCCAATGGTTTTGATCATGAGTTTTCTTGTCCAAGAACTCCTCAACAAAATGGTGTTGTGGAGCAGAAGAATAGGACTCTTGGCGATATGGCTAGAGTCATGTTGAATATGTTTTTACTTTCGAAATATTTTTGGGCTGAAGCTGTCAGCACAGCGTGCCATATTTTGAATAGGGTGCTTATTCGTCCTATTACCAAGAAAATACCCTATGACTTTGGTTTGGAAGAACCCCAAATGTTTCTTATTTTAGAGTTTTTGGTTGTAGATGTTTTATCCTTAACACCAAAGACAAATTAGGCAAATTTGATGCCAAAGCTGACGATGGTATTTTTCTTGGCTATGCTGCCAAGAGCAAGGGATATAGAGTGCTTAACAAACGCTCATTAATTATGGAAGAGTCTACCAATGTGACTTTTGATGAAGATAATAGTACATCAGCTACTCTTGATGATGATGTTGAGCCATCAACTTCTACTCCAATGAATACCACTACCGAAACCAATTCTCTGGAGGGCTTGCCAAAGAAATTTTCTTTCAAGCCGTCACATCCAAAAAATTTGGTAATAGGTGAGGTTTCACGTGGAGTAACTACTAGATCATCATTAAGAGACTCCATTGCTAGTACAGCCTTTATTTCACAAATTGAGCCGAAAAATATTTTAGAAGCTTTTAATGATGAATTTTAGATTTCTGTCATGCAAGAGGAACTCAACCAATTCGAGAGGAGCCAAGTATGGGAACTCGTTCCTAGACCGACAAATCACTCGATTATTGGTACTAAATGGGTTTTTAGAAATAAAATAAATGAAGATGGTTCAGTTACACGCAACAAAGCTCGTCTAGTAGCCCAAGGATACAACCTAGAGGAAGGTATCGACTACGATGAGACGTATGCTCCTGTTGCAAGATTGGAATCCATTCGGATGCTTTGTGCATTTGCTAATTTTGAAATTATTTCAAATGGATGTTAAAAGTGCTTTCTTGGATAGTTTTATTAAGGAGGAAGTTTATGTAAAACAACCCCCTGGTTTTGAAAATCATAAATTTCCCGACCATGTTTTCAAGCTGAAGAAAGCGTTATATGGCCTCAAACAAGCCCCTAGAGCTTGGTATGAACGGCTAAGCAATTTCTTGCTTGACAAAGGTTTTTCAAAAGGGAAAATTGACACCACACTTTTCATAAAATCTTTCAAAGACACTATTCTCTTAGTACAAATATACGTTGATGATATTATATTTGGTTCTACTGATGAAACTCTCTGTCAAGATTTTGCCAAGTGTATGCAGACCGAGTTTGAGATGAGCATGATGGGGGAGCTCAACTACTTTCTTGGACTGCAAGTCAAAAAAACATCAAATGGAACTTTCATCTATCAGTCAAAGTATACAAAGGACATGCTGAAGAAATTCGACTTTGACAACGTCAAACCAATCAGCACTCCAATGGCTACTACAACTAAACTAGAACCAGATGAAAGCGGTAAACCTGTGGATCAACGTAAGTATCGAGGTATGATAGACAGTCTACTTTATTTAACTGCTAGTCGCCCTGATATTATGTTTAGCGTTTGCCTGTGTGCTAGATATCAAGCTAATCCTAAGGAATCACACATGACCGCCGTTAAGCGTATCTTTCGATACCTTAAGGGTACGGTTACAGTGGGCCTATGGTATCCCAAGTCAACATCATTTGACCACATTGGTTACGCTGATGCTGATTTCGCCGGATGCAAGGTCGACCATAAAAGTACGAGCGATACGAGTCATTTATTAGGAAAGGCTTTAGTCTCTTGGTTTAGCAAGAAGCAGAATTCTGTCGTACTATCCATAACAGAAGCTGAATATATTGCAGCTGGTCGTTGTTGTGCACAAATTCTGTGGATGAAGCAAACCCTTGAAGACTATAACTTATCTTTTATGCATATTCCTATATTTTGTGACAACACTAGTGCTATAAATCTCACTAAGAAACCCATATGTCACTCACGCACGAAGCACATTGAAATACGTCACCACTTTTTGCGTGATCATCAGCAAAATGGTACTATTAACTTAGAGTTTATTGATACTGATCATCAGCTAGCAGATTTCTTTACAAAACCATTATCCGAAGAGCGTTTCAGTTTTCTTAGTCGTGAACTTGGAATTTTGGATGAAGCTGTTATTTATTAAAATAACCTGCGTAAATATCGAGTATGTCTTGATTCTTTATGATGAAACCTCTATGGGTACAAGCCGAAAGGGTCCTTCTGACAAAAAGGCGTAAAAGCCTAAGCGACACGGTGCACTAGTCCTCAGGACTATCGCTAGCTGGGATCCGGCCCCTGCAGCTAACCCATGGCAGCTTCAAAATATTGAATTTTGGCATAATTTCGTGTTTATTACATGGTTCATTTTTATTTATCACATGCTAAAGTTTATATTCTCCAACTTTACTTTGCTTCAGCGATAACTTTTTGCCATACTCTACTTGGGTTTTTCTCAATCTTGTATATGCATTTACTTATCATTTTTCTTTGGTCTCTCTCACTTAATCAAAATTTTTTTGGCCTGATTTCTGTTCTTGTTACAGAAACCGGAATTCGGGCCGAACTCTGCCCCATCCAGTGTTCAGGCCGAATTTGGCTTGGCTATTCCAGAACTGGGAGCAGCCTCAGCCGCTGATCAAAATTTGATCCAATGGTCCATATCTGTTCCGACCATTCGAACCCTTACATAAATATTCGGGTTCCCCTTTTCTCTCTCCTCCATTGCCACCTTCTAAACTTCTCCAAACTAATTTTCTCCAAACCTTAACCCTAGTTCTTCCTTCCTAGAGCATATCTCTTCTCAAAACTTTAGGAGAAGGTTTCTCTCACCATTCTCCTTCATATTTCATCATCACATTGAGGTATATTTCAACACTTTTCTCCATCTCAATTTCCTCAATTGTCTTTATTATTTCATGGCTCCACGATTGTTCAATAGGGGGAAGAGACTTCGAACCGAGGGAGCGTCCTCTTCGAATGCTCCTCCTGGTGTTGAACCGCCCGTTGAACAACCCAATCAACCACCTATCCACCCGTTGTTCAACCCACCTCGTCCACTCGACCCCAACACGTATGACGACCAGATATTTGTATCACTTGATGCTTCTAATGCATGGTTTAGCGATTTTCGGACACGTCCGGTGTTTGCGGGTCATCCTATCAATTTTACTATTTTTTCACAATATGATTCACTCTTTCATGATCTTTGTCTTGATGAACTTGTCACCACCAACTCGGTTATATATCGTAATGCTATTCAAATGTTCTATTGCAACCTAACTCATGATGATACACATATTTTTTCACGGGTTGTGGGCATTGATATTTCTTTCGATGATTTTGACTTGGCCGAACACCTTGAACTCCCGGAGCCAAACTCATAGGAAAAACTTGTTGAAGCTCGATCGTTTCAATTTCCCGATAGGTCTTCCCTTGAAAGCTTCAAGGACGACTTGTGTACCCCTAACACACGTCCTCGCAAGCTTTTGGCCAAGTTTCTTAATCCCTATTTTTATGAACTTCATCGAATTATTTTTAACACTATTCTGCCCAAAGCGGGATCCACCGATGAGGTTACCTACTTTGATATCTCAGCTTTGTATCATCTCCACTTTTATGTTCCATTTAATCTTCCACGTACCATGATGGACTGGATGATTAACGCTAGGAAGAAACCAAGATCCTTGGTTTATGCTCTTTATCTTCCTATGCTCTTTCGTGCTTTTCGTGTACCTCTTGATGAGTGCCAGTTCCTACCTGCACCTGCCTTCCTCTATAAGGCACGGCGGCTTCAGGCAGCAGTTGGCTTACCTGTTGTATCCGAGCACTCTGACGATGAGCCCGATGCCCCTTCTCTTGGACAGGATCGTCCTCCTCCTCCTGCTACTCTTGAGTCACTCCAGACTATGCTCCGCGATCGATTCACTTTAGAGGATGATCGCTGTACTCAGCTTGACTACCGGACCACCCTGCAGATGAGTGCCATCAGCAACTCACTGCACGACATTCGGTACTCCATGTCCCGGCATCCTTCTATGTCTATTCCTATGGAGCGGGACCCTGCTCGTGATGGATATTGTATCGATGACCCTTGGGTTATCCGCTACTTGGATCCGGATGCGGCCTTCGTGGACCCTCGTCGTTCCTTCACTGATCCATCCGACGACGCTGGGCCTTCACGAGCTCGATGATGGATATGGATTTCTACTTGCTGCTGCTACTGAGGATCGTAGCTTATGTTTTATGTATTTTGGATTTTTAGTTGATGTAGTTGCTTTTATGCACTTTGATTGTAGTAGACTTATTTCTTATTTGTGACTCTTGAGACATTCGGTAGTTTTATCAGTTTCTATGCAATATCATCTACTAGTGTGCTTGCCAGTTATTATTTCATATGATTTTTTGATAAATGCCAAAAGGGAAAAAAATATTTGCTTTGCTATATTCATATAATTATAGCATATTTTCTATCATTATGTATATGTGCTTTGGGAAAAGAATGAACAACAGGAACAAAGCATTATTTACGGAGAAGCTACACCATTGCTCTTTATTGTGTCCAGATATGAATATTGAATATACAAATATTATTTTGTTAATTATCAATATGGGGGAGATTGTTGACACAAAATCACAGTCAACCAAATATTGATAGAATTGACTATATGATACTTGTGATAATTCAATACGACACATGAAGACTAAAGTCAGTACAAGCCAGACGACAGCTCGCACCTGCAATGCAACATATCTTTGATTCTGTATTTTATAATTTTCTTGAGTCTAGATTTATGTAAACTGATTACGGAGGAGCTACACCATTGCTCTTAAATGTGTCCAGGTATGAATATTGAATATACAAATATTATTTTGTCAATTATCAATATGGGGGAGATTGTTGACACAAAATCACAGTCAACCAAATATTGATAGAATTGACTATATGATACTTGTGATAATTCAATACGACACATGAAGACTAAAGTCAGTACAAGCCAGACGACAGCTCGTACCTGCAATGCAACATATCTTTGAGTATGTATTTTACAATTTTTTTGAGTCTAGATTTATGTAAACTGAGCTGTGCTGAGCATCTGAGACTTAACCTATACCCATATCCCAAAATCATAAGCTCCACGCAAATCAAAATGAGCCAATTTACCTATTGACCCATTCTGTGCTCTAGAGACAGAGTTCGGGCCGAACTCTGCCTCCACACAGAGTTCGGGCCGAACTCTGTCTCCTAAAAATCAGGACCCTAATTTTTAGGGTTGGCTGGTTGCAAGTTGTCTAACGGCCAAATTTTTGAATATTCCAACCAGAATTCTGGCCGAATTCTGCCTACCTGGTATCCTATAAATAGGTCATAAATTCTCTCATTTTCAATTATCCAATCTTCTCTTCTCTTCTCTCTAAAGCCCTATACATGCCATACCCTTCTTCATCTACTAGCCACAAGCTCCCTAAGCCACAAGTGCTCAGTACTTTTTTAGTTAGGAGTTTGTGCAAGAGTTCAAGAAGTCGCTTGGAAAATTCCAAGCATCACCACTGCGATCTTTGTAAGAAGTTAACGTGCTCTTCTGAAGAAAAGGCACGGGGTGTAACTACTATTTCATAAATTGTGGATTTAATCCTGAGCTAGAGTTCTCAGGCCTGTACTAGTCCTCCACGAGGGAAACCAGGTTAAAAATCGGCTGTGTTTGCGTATGCTTTCTTGCTCCTTATTTATTTTTGCATTTACTCTGATTACTTTCAGCTTGTGAAAGAGTTTAATTTTTAATTGGCTATTATTGTTTTAAACTCTATTCACCCCCTCTAGAGTTGCCATCTATTCTTCAAAATGCTATGTAGACGATATTGCTGTCAAAAGTCATCTAAAGGAAGACCACATTCAAGACTTGAGAACTATATTCGATCTAATACGCCAGCATCAACTCAAGATGAATCCCACCAAGTCATTCCTGGGAGTCTCTAGTGGCAAATTTTTTGGGTTCGTTATTACCTCTGAAGGTATACATGTTGACCCTGAGAAAATCAAAGCCATTCAAGAGATGCATCATCCATGCAACCTAAAAGGGCTACGACGATTCCTGGGACGTCTTACATATATCAGGAGATTCATCTTAAATCTCTCTAGATGCTGTAGACCGTTCACTCAACTCATGAAGAAAGGTGTGTCTTTTATTTGGACTGAAGAATGTCAGCAAGCATTTGAAGACATAAAGCGGACTTGATGAACCCTCCAGTTCTAGTGCCTCTAGTCTCAGGAATACCGTTCCTGATGTATGTTCGAGCAATATACCATTCATTAGGTGCTTTATTAGCTCAGAAGAATAAAGAAGGTCATGAACAGGCTATCTATTATCTTAGCCGTACAATGATTGGAGCTGAACATCGATATACCCAGTGGAAAAATAATGTCTAGCTTTGATGTTTGTTGTTCAAAAGACGAGACATTATATCACTGGCCAAACTATTCATATTATTTTTAGAGTTAACCATCTCTGGGTCTTGATGAAGAAGCCCAGTACATTCAATTCCAGGCTTACAACACGGGCCATATTGTTATCATAATATGATATGGTATATGTTCCTCAAAAGTTTGTTAAGGGTCAAGCTTTTGCTGACTTTTTGGCAGCTCATCCAATTCCCGAAACGTCAAAACTCTACGATGAGATTCCAGATGAAACTTTAGAATCCAACATGATTTCAGAAGAAATTCTTATATGGTGTCTATTCTTTGATGGTACATCCAAAATTGGACCAAAAGGTGCCATTGTCGCTGGAGTTGGAATCGTCCTCGTCTCACCATAAGGATTAGCTATTCAAAGAACTTATTCTTTAGATGAGTCGTGTTCCAAAAATGTGGTAGAATACAACACTTTGCTTACTTGTCTCCAATTGGCTAAACAATTAGATATTGAATATCTTGAAGTATATGGAGATTCTAAAGTGACTGTCAATCAGGTTAGAGGAACATATGAAGTTCGGTACCAAGATCTTGTCCCATATCATGAAGCAACAATTAGACTGGCTACATCGTTCAAGGGTTTCTTCATTGAACATGTATGTCGGGCATGCAATACGAAGGCTGATGCATTGGCTAATCGGGCGGCCGTATTAGTAATCCCAATAAAAGGCAACATATAATTATTGTTACTAATAGAGAGTTATTTTGTATTGAGAATAACTCAAATATTGAGTTCAGCAATTCAACTGAAGTCAATAACATTAGTGAAGACTGGAGAGCTCCTTTTATTGACTTTGTGGTACATAACATTTTACCTAAAGATTCTAAAGAAGCTACAACAATCCGTAGGAGATCGCTCCGGTTTTATTATAATAATACTTCTAAGACCCTTTATCGAAGAACATTTGATGGTCTACTCTTACGCTGTCTTGCGGGAGATGAAGTAAAACAAATACTACGTGAAGCACATGATGGGGTATGTGGTGCGCATCAGCCTGGTCCTAAGTTACAAGATCGTATCCGACGTATGGGCTATTATTGGCCCACTATGGTATCAGATGCCATTGAATATGCAAGAAAATGCCGAGCCTGTCAAATTCATACAGACTTCATCCATCAACCGTCGGAGTTCCTTCATCTGATTGTTGCATCATGGCCCTTTGAAGCTTGGGGTATGGATGTCATTGGTCATATCAATCCATCGTCATCTAGAGGACATCGGTTTATACTAGCTATAACCGATCACTTCTCGAAATGGGCGGAAGCTATAACTTTATCTGAAGTCAAGACTAGCAGTGTCATCAACTTCATCAAACATCATGTGATATACAGATTTGGCATTCCTCAACGAATCATTCATGATAATGTACCACAATTCATCAGTCAAAAATTTACTCGGTTTTGCGATGATAACATAATCAACAATGTTGCTTCTATGGTCTATGTAACACCCACTTTTCTGGAATAAGGGTAATTTTGAACTTTGTATATTTTTTATTATTTAATAATATGATTCATGATTTATGGTGATTTTTAACTATTTTAAAACTATTTATTATATGGTATAGTGATTTGGCCTTTAGCTAGTTTAGCCTTGGTGCAACCTAGCCTAGTGTCTCCTTATGACTTACTGACTTGGTTAGTATGGTTAGTTAGGGTTAGTGAATCCCTACTAGTTAGTTTCAAGTTAGAAAGTAATTAGAATCATTAGTTAATGATTAAGTTAGAAAGCCATTTGATTAATTAATTTAATTTAGCATGTAGAGTGAAACATAGCCATTGGATCAACCCTAGCCCTAATTTCCAATAGGTGGCTGGCCATGGATGGTCCTAGGAGCCTATATAGCCTCTCATGTTAGAGACTTGCCTCTTTTTACACTCCTTCTTCATTTGGTGAAACCTAGGTTTGTTCCTTTTTCACAAATTCCTATTTTATTCATTTCTCCTCCTTTTTAATCCTAGTCTTTTGCATTGGGTTCAAATTTGTGTTTGTGGACTGATGGTGGAGAGCAATCTTAGTTTTGGGGAGCTTTGGAGCTTGGGAGTTGCAAGGAGGATTTATTCTTTTGGGGCTTTTTCATTGAGTGTTCACTCAATAGGTAAAACCCTTCAAATTGCTTCTAAATTATGATTTCATTCCATAGTTGCATTCATTTATGGTTTAATTAGGTGTTCCTCAAGTTTGGTTTGATTTGGAGTAGGATAGGTATGCGTATCAATTGCGTATCAATGTGTATGTGTACGTGTTCGACGAAATGTCGCAATGGAGCTTTTATTCATATTTTTGAAAACTAATTTCACAAAATTATAGCCCTATATATGGTGAATGGATTTAGAATTTATTGGGTCAATTTCAGTTCTGTTTTGTGTCGATTTTTGGACACACGTGTGCACGAGGCATTGCACTGTACCCGTACTGTCCCCTGCTACTCGGGGTCGACACAGGACACGACACGACAATGGATGAAACTTGGTAGACACGTGGGCCTAGTGTCTGACACGACATCCAGAAAGTTTCATCTTATTTAGTTTTGTATCAAGAGAGAAATCTCGAGTGCATGGTTTTTCGAGAAACTGTGTACACTGGGTTTTCATCTCTGATACACGTGTTTAGATACGACATTGCGACACTTGGACACGAGGTAGGGTGTTCAGTCCCTAGCCCTATGTCCCCTCGACACGAGTGCAAGAGCACGTAGTGCCTCGAGCACTGTGTCGAGCCCATGAAGGTACGACATGGCTGCACGAGGCAGCCTCAACTGCCAGTTCTGTCACTATTGGCATTTCGAATTCTTGGACACATTGTGTCCTATTTATTGGACACAATTAGCTCCCTAGACACATGGGATATGTCCCTAATCTCTGTACACCTAGTTTTCCAAATTTATTTCGAATTTGACCTTGAATTTGGTTTCGAAACAGTGGGTTCATTCGTTTATCTGGCAGTTCTCAGGTTTTGTGAGTTGAGAGTTTTGGGGATTTTGATTCATATTTTTCCTGAGATTTCTATGAATGTTGATGTTATATTGATTCCCAGTTTTATAAATGTTGTGTTTGATTTGATTTTCAAAGCAAATGAGTTTTAAGATATGGTTATCAGGTTTTGAATATCTTAATTCTCAGGTTTACTTTGATATGCATGCATGTATGTTATGTGGAGTTTAGAAATCTGAGATAGGATTTGATTTCCCATTTTCCTGAGAAATATATGTATGTATGTTGATGCTTGTTAATATACTTCCAGTTCTCTGTTTTATGGATTGGTGTTTCGAAATTGGGTTTTGAGTTAGAGTTCATCATTTTTTCTGATACTCTGATTTTGTTAACTGTGTAATGTATTACTGAGTTCTTTTAACTGAATTGAACTTTGATTTGGGTTAAAACAGTTGGGTTGTATTCTTGGGTTTTGATTTGATTTCACTTTGGGATTTGGAATTTGGTTTGAATGCATGATATTGTTTATGTCATTCCCAGTCACTGATTTGGTGACTTGGGATTCAATTCCTGAGATTTGGAAAAAACATGAAAACTGAGATTGTTGTTGCTGTCAGTCCCAATTTTTCAGTCCTTCCATTTTCCTCCTTTAAATATATAATGTATACATGTAATGTTATGAATGAAAGCAAGTTGTAAATATATATAATGTATATATATGAAGTGTAGATGCATGTATATATATGCAATGTGTGGATGATAAATGAAATGTATAAATGCATGTATGTATCTATGTAAGGAAAGTATGCATGAATGTATGCCATATAATACAATACATGAATGCAAGAATGAATAAATGCAATGCAAGAATGCATCCTAATCTAATGCAAACCATGTATGATATGTAATTTAGGTAATCCATGTATGTATGCATCTAGGATATGTATGTATGTAGATATGTATGTATGAATAAAAATATGCAAGGTGTACATGTATGTTATGTATCAATGTATGCATAAATGTAGACAATGAATGTATCAATACAATGTATGCAAGAGTGTATGTAAAATATAATGTATATAAGTATCTATGTAGTATATGTATTGTACCAATATGGTATATAGGCCTAGTGTATAAGTGACCCTATAGGTTGTTGTTTGGCTAGAGATTGACTTAGTTGACAAACCCTAAAGTGACCAATAGTTGACCATTGACCAAATTGGCCTTTGATAGCCTATGTTTGACCAGTTGACCAAGATAGCCTTGTTGTTGACCTAGTTTGACTAGATGTTGACTTGGTTTGACCCAGAGTTGACCAATAGTTGACTTTGACCTAGATTGACATAGAAATTATGTAGATTGCATCGTAAACTTCATTTACCCTATTTTAAACACATTATAACCTGTACTGCTCTAAATAGGACATTATGACTCCAGTTCAGACATCTGATATACATCAGTCATTCAGGGTATTAGGCGAGTACATTATCTGATAGTTCTCTCATTTACTTATCGATTATTGTACTTTAGTTGTAGTTAGTTCTATTTGATTCTCTGTTACAAATACGGTTTCATCTGGATCTATTACATGCGACACTCATCTATTAGTGTCTAGCCTTATTTACTGGAACTACCCCTGGCATCACTATCTGGCATCTTTCATATGCTGGCTAGACTCATACTGTGGGCGACGAAATACTGGAGTAGACATGTGAACATTCCCAAATCTGGAACCACTCCCTTGGAATTATTCTGGAATGATAGCCATCTCACACTTAGCCGGTATGTGATGTGCCGTATTACCTACAGCCGTTTACATGTCGACCTGGGTATTTTAAAATATACTGTAGTATCATGTTTAGGACTCATCTGGATATTGTCTGGACTCACATAGGACTCATACTGTTTGGACTCACATGTGATTACACTTGGTTTATTTCATACAGTCTGGACTCATATTACTCTAGTTTAGCTAGTTTACATTACCGTCTTCATTGCCATGTTTCTTTGCTTCTTCGCTTCACTTTCATTGTGCTAACTGTCGTTCCATTTATATTAACGGTTTAAACTGCAAGTTCATCAATATAACTGTCTATAACTATTTTAGAGTCTTTGTCATTTATTTGGGTTTTCTAGATAATTTTGTGCTCATTCCTGTCCTGACTGGACCTGTTGAAAATATTACAGATGCTTGCCCCGAGGACCCTTGCCCTACTTACTATAGACCAGGAGATGGTTTAGCTACCTATGACCCCGACACTCAGGAGTGATCAGGAGACTAGCTTGTAGACTTGCTTTAGATTCATGTCTAGAACTTACATTGTAATAACTTGAGATATTGAGTTGTATTCGAGTTTGATTGAGATATTATTATTAAGTAGTTTATATTTGTTCTTGTTGTTTAGTCTTTAGATATAAACTTCTGTGGTATCTTATCGTGCTTAGACTGTGATTGAGATTTCATAATATCTATACTTGTCCTCCGTTCGGAGTTGAGATTTGACAAGTACACTATATAATTGCATGAGTTGTTGATTAGATAGTAACCTAGAACAGCGTTCTACCGCCGACACTGCGGCGTAGGATGGACGTACCCACTTCTCATGCCCCTACACTGGGTGCGGGTCGTGACAGCCTATAATCCTGCAGCGAACGGTTTGGCTGAAGCATTTAACAAAACTATTATCAAGCTTCTCAAGAATTTCATTTCTACCAATAAAAGAAATTGGAGTGAAAAGCTTGGAGAATGTCTATGGGCTTATCGTACTACTATACATACTCCAACCGGTTGTACACCTTTTTCCTTGGTGTATGGATACGAAGTTGTCCTACCATTGGAAATTCAAATACACTCCTTAAGAATTACAATTGCCAATGAACTCACAACAGAAAATAATGATCGTCTTCGACTTCAGGAGCTTGAAGCATTTGACGAGAAACGGCTCATAGCTCAACGGCATATTAAGCTATACTAAGCCCATCTATCAAAAGCTTTCAACCGTAAAGTCAAAGTGCGAGCATTTCAAAAAGGAGAACTAGTTCTAACCGTCAGATGTGCTATGACTATGACGCACATGAGCAAAGGTAAATTCGAAACGAAGTGGGAAGGACCTTACATTATAAGCAAAGTTTTCTCAAACGAAGCTTATCAATTGACTGGTATGGATGGTCGAGTCGCCATGATGCTTATCAATGGCAAATTTCTCAAGAAATATCATGTTTGAAGACAAAGAGATATCGACACAGAGAATTAGGATGTAAGTAAAATTCCTTTTTATTGCAATAGTTCAAACAGAAGTAAATATATAAATTCAACGAGGACCATAGCCCTCTAGATCTAAGACAAATTTCGCAAGAAGCTCGAATACATTATTGTTGGATGACACCAACAATTCACATGCAGCTTTCCTCAGAGCTTCTTCTTCGGTAGTGCTTCTAGGTTATACCAGTTTGGCAAGAATGTCTTACTTCTGTTCAGGAATAGCCGAGCTTTCTCCCACTTCTGGCTAGGTAGGCGACAGAGGCTCGTCAGAAGAAGTGTCGATAGCAGCTTCGATCGTCGGGATGATCTCAGCCTCCTTAGGTACATCTTCGGAAGACATTTGCAATGAAGGAATCAGTGTGGATAAAATTCTCTAAAAATTTTGCACTATTTATAGACTGAAAGGCCAAAACAGTCTATCGCGAGAACCGAAACGACCTTTCCTCGAAAAGGCATATTCGTTCATTCATCTCTTTTTATCTCATGAAGAGGTCTTCATTTATTGTCTGTCTCAAGAACCGAAGCGACCTTTCCTCGAAAAGGCATGCTTATTCATTCATCAATCTTTTTGTCTTTATTCATTTCGCGACATGAAGCACGAATAATAAATACTCAAAACCCCCAGTAGAGTCCATCTGAATCATCAAGTTTGTCCTTTCGAACCCTGATATCCTGTCTTTAAGTCCCAGCTGATTTAAGGATCATCAATAGAGAAAACTGGTTCATATTCACATTACCTTTGAATTCAATTTTCTATATCATCACATCAAATCAAATCATAAAGGAGAGAAAAATCATTCTTTATTCCTTCTTTAAAAACATAGTTACATCTTAATGGAAACCTATTACATCTAGAATTTTTATTCTGATACAACAAATGGAGGTCTATTACATCTTTGGATCTTTTTGTTGGTGCTAGTTCCTTGTCGACTCGACCTAAAGCAACGAGCAAGGCAACATAATCAACTTTGGTCTTCTCTCTCAGAAAGACAAGAGGAGAACGACAGAGTACAATAGCTCGAAGACAAGTTGCTGCCAATACAACTGTTGGAGAAACGATGACCCTTCGTGAGAAGTAGGAATGAGATCACCCTTGCGATACAATTCCTCGTTCTGTGTCTCTACTATCCAAATCTCATATATAAAGGCCCTTCCTACCATCTCGAGGAAGCCCTTTTAAACATGAAGAGTTCTGAGATGTCAGATGTGTGTGTCAAGGTGGTTCAGCTTCATAACATCCAAGGTCACTGATACCAATTCTGGGGAGTTTTGTAAGTCGGTCCACTACAAGTATTAGAAAGAATATGAGAATACAGTGAATGCTCTCTTTCTATTTATATGCAATTATGGCTGGAATGTCATGTGCGTACCTAGGCAAATATTTTAAGAGGAATAAAACGCAAAAGATTTGAAATCACACTTGAGGCACCACGTGTTCTTCAGATATTGGTATTGTCAGAACCGAGAAAGATCTAAAGCGCGGGATATGTCAAAACAGTTATACAACAAAACTTAAACGCGCCAGGATTTAATAAAGCCAAACTTTTTCATTTTATAAAAAGAAGACAGATACTACAGACGTAGGCGCTATGGCCATTATGGAAAATGACGCTCTAATATTACGTCACTCCTTCTTTCCGTCATCGGTCTAACGCAAAGCAGCACTTAACTCCTCTATGATGTGGATCCCCAAGCGGTGCATCAGACGGAGGAAACCTGCCCTCTGTTCCAATGTGCCATGCTCTTCGGAAGACGATGGCCCACCACTGAAATGAGTAAAGACTGTTGGGGTCAGGACAAAATAGTCTACGAAGTTCTCCACCCTCAGGGACGGATCAGCTTCCAGCAAATACGCCGTAGGCACAGAGTTACTTCTCCTCAGAAGCTTTGCCATTGATGTTCGCCTCCTTCATTATGTTCTCTTTGGATGCCATGAGAGTGAATGAAGATGGAGTTTGAACCTCATGCCCTTATATATATATATACAGTGAAGGTCGGCCCCCGCCAACTCTTCGTCCTTCCCATAAATGGGCGGGTAACACTTAACGAGGAAGAAAAGAAAAAGACGTTTCGGAAAAGAGCGCCCCATAAATAGGTTCATTGTTGGGGATGAACCGAGCACTTAATAATCTTTTTTATTAAGAGTGCACGACCTTTTGCATTGCGCGACCATTAGGTTGCATGACTATGTACAATAATCCGGTTGTACAGCATCTTACCGCGCAACATGTCAAAGTTGCGCCCAAAAGACAGCACAACTTTTCGAAGCGCTGTGCAATGCGGGTCGACAACAACCAAACCCTAAAAAGGGAGGCACAAGTTATGGAGTGCGCCCAACTCTAAAAAGAGTAGTTACACGATGACAGAATCAGGCCAAACACTAAATAGGGTGGTCGACAATATGGTCGATGATCAGTTTGCAGTCGAATACTTAGCCTCCATGGCCGAGTTTCCCGTCTCTCGGCGTGACGAAGGCGGAGCTCGCATAGAGGACTCGGCTATAGTCTTACCCTTCTCGGCAGCAAAGCACTTGGGAGCCATTGATAGTTGCTGAAGGAAGCTCTCGAAGGAGATCGAGAAAAAAGAGAAGAAATAGGGTTTTCGAGAAATCCTAAACGATGGTGAAGAATGAAAAATCCAAACGGTATGACTATTTATAGCTTTGCAAGTGAGGCTGAACCGTGCAACTTGCACTGAAGAACCGGGCTTGAGTTGACTGGCGCAACCTAGACACAGTCATTTCTAATTCAAAGTATTTCGAAACTTTAAAGTCTTTTCAAGTTTCAAAAACTTCGAAGGGGGTCTTGTAGAGGCTAAAAAGTAAGCTATGCTACTCACCCAGAAGTCATCTTATCAAAATTCATCATATCAATAGGTTGCGCCATATCAGGTTGCACTTACATCAAGTTGCGCCACATCATATTGCACCCATCTCAAGTTGTGCATTGTACGAGAGACACGTGGCAGTTTTCTCGAATGACTATAATATCATCATCATTGCCTGACAACTGACAGCACATATATCAAGGAAAATCTGTTCGAATCACGCACGATACGTCGCTCGAGAAGATTTGGTCAGCTAGCAGTTTGCGCAATGTGTCAGGGTGCATGAGGTTGTACTCAGGCGCAAGTTGCGACATTGTACCCCCGAGCAACCTGATGAAGCTTGCGCAATGTGATCAAGTTGATATCCCGAGCAGGGTGATGTGGCGTACAAGCCAGTAATTTTGCAGAACATGCCCACTACACTGCCCACGACCACGCACATCTAACTCAAATGATGCCATACTACTACAGCAGTTAGTGCAACCGCTCGTACAAGTTGCAATATTGTGCCCCCATGCAACCTGATAAATCTTGCAATATGATCAAGTTGATATACCGAGCAGTGTGATGTGGCGCGCAAGCCACTAACTTCGTAGAACGTACCCACTATACTGCCCACGACTACGCGCATCTCACTCAAACGATGTTACGCATCCACAGTAGTTAGTGCAACCGCTCGCGTAAGTTGCTACATTGCGGCCCTGCATAACCTGATGAAGCTCATGTAAGGTGATAAAACAGTATTCAGAACAGGGTGACATGGTATGCAAGATACTAATTTCGTAGAACGTGCCCACTACGCTGCCTATGACCACGCGTATCTCACTCTAATGATGTCACGCGTCCACAGTAGTTGGTGTAACCGTTCGTATAAGTGAACAGGTGCGTAACTTAGAGCTCGCACAGCCCAGAATAACTGCTATATAGTTATTTCAAGAACTCTATAAATAGAATGTCAAATCAGTTCCAAGGCATCACGAATGATCATAATCTCCTGCTACAGTGCTGTTGCAATCCTCCAAAGGCTCGTGTCTTCGATATCACATCGTCTAAGGGATAAAGTGCTCGTCTTCTGATCAGATTCTTATAGTTGTACTTCTCCAGAAATCAATTGTACTTTTTGTACTCTTTTTCAGTTTGTAGAAATAAACTTCTTTTGTTTTTGCGAACATCGACCAGCAACAAAAGTTATATAAGTCTTCATTGATATGCCGCTGTCCTAGGTCACCAAATTTATATCAGAGGAACTTGACGAAAAGTCAAAACGATTGACACAATATTTATTGTATCTTGTTGCCTTATACAATGGACCGTTGAATAATCTCCATAAGGTTGTATTGGTTTCCCCAGCCTTCTATAACTGTATTGAAACAGAATTCACTAGTCACTAAACTTAAAAGTGGCACACAAACTAGTAAGAAAATGTGACTCAGCTTATGTAAAATACCTTATCACACAACCAAGGAATGAATTCCTTGATTGTTGTGCTCATCTTAGCAGTCCCATCTTTTCGAATCTGGACAGACGTCCTTTGGGAATATTCCACATACTTACTGTATAAATTTACAACAATAAAATATAACTCATACTCTTAACAAATATAATAGTCATTAAGCTAACTATATGGATAAAACCTACTTTTCCCAATCATCCAAGTCTTCAAGTCGGTTGAGTACCCATCTTCGTACTTGTTCAAATTGTACATTATTTAGCTCGATGACTTTTCCAACATCTAAAGGTTTCTCATATGTAAAGTCAACATCCTCATCCAACCAATCTTCTCGACTCGACTTATGAGTACCAACGACTGTGTTTGGCATATAGTCCATACAATACATCATAGATTCATCTGCAAGGTAAGACTCTGCTATAAAGGCTTCTATGTACCTTTTATTATGGGTATACTCCTTATATCGCTTCATTAAACTGCCATGACAAAATTAAAAAGATTTTTTAAATAGAACAAGTAAAATTACACTAAATACAAAATGTACTTTCTAAGAAAATATTGTATACCTTTCAAATGGGTGCATCCATTGGAATCTAACCTGGCCACATGCAAAAGCCTCATCTGCCAAATGAACCATACAATTCACACTTATGACAAAAAAGGAGGGAAGAAGTTCCTTCTCAAGAATACACATTGCTTCTACCAATGCCCTCTTTGCTTTATGGAGTTCCTCCTTATTTATCACTTTAGCATATAAGATATTAAAGAATAAACTGATTCTGTGAATAGCAATTCTTAAGTCCTTCTCATTTTTAAAAGCATGTTTAAGTAAAGCTAGAAAAAAATGTTGCATAATCACGTGATAGTCATGTGATTTGAGCCCCTTAGTTCTGGAGGTTGGATAGTCACAAAATTACTCAAGTTAGAGGAAAACCCCATAGGCAATTTTAAATCTTTCAAGCAACGACAAAATTTTTCCTTTTCCTCCTTAGTTAAGGCGTATTACGCCTTTGGCTTTAAAGTTTCTTTTTCTTCTACTAACCACAATTTCTTATTGATGCCCAATTTCTTCAAATCATTTTGTGCCTTCAACCCATCCTTTGTTTTCCTAGTGACATTCATCAACATGCTTAATAAGTGATCAGTAACATTCTTTTTAGGATACATGACGTTAACGTTATGACGAACCTCAAGAAACATCCAGTCTGGTAGATCAAACAAAATCGATGTTTGTAAAAACAAAAGTTTGATTGTAAACTAAAAAAGAGTACAAGAGTACAATTGATTTTCGGGGAAATACAACTATAGGAATCTGATCAGAAGACGATCACTTTATCCCTTAGACAAAGTGATATCAAAGAAACGAGCCTCTAGAAGATGCAACAGCACTTTGTCAGTAGATTATGATTATTAGTGATACTTTAGAACTGATTTGAAACTCTATTTATAGAGTTCTTAATTAACTGTTTTCTAATTTGTGTGTACTTCAGATTGTGCGCCTTCTATCCAGTTGCGCGAACGGTTACTTGAATTGCTGGGGACATATGGCATCGTTTGAGTAAGATGTGCGTGGTCGTAGGCAGTATTGTGGACACGTTCTTTGAGATTAGTGGCATGGGCGCCTCATCATCCTACTTCTGAACAAAAGGTTATCAGGTGGCACTAAAACTCTTGGTGGCGCGAGCGCACAGCTTGATGTTTGGTGCCTTTGACTGGGTCTTCTATACTATGACGATTGATCCTGATGCTACTTGATAACTTGTGCAAGCTAGCTGTCAGCATTAATTACATGTTGAAAAAATCTGCTCGAGTGCCGCGTTGTACAGGATTCGAATATGTTTTCTTCGACTGACGAGCTGTCAGAGTTGTCAGTTAATGATGGCAGCCATTACAGATTCTTAAGGATGCTCACCACGTGGAGCTCGCGCATCCTAGCTTAGGCACAACCTGAGATGGCTTAAGTGCAACCTGAGACTGGCACAACTTAATGATCTGCCGCCACTTGATGGTGGAGCTTTGTTGAGAGGGGAGCCTATTGATTTTTAGGCTCCTACAAGGCCCCTTCAAAGTTTCTGAAGTTTTGAAAGATTTCAAAATTTGAAATACTTTGAATTAAAAAATTTGACACGAGTTGTGCCAGTCAATGTTTAACCAATTCCGCTTTTTGAGCGCAAGCTACGCAACCGTTTCGGAATACCCTTTATGCTATAAATAGCTATTCAAGGAGGATTTTTAACTTTTTACTTAAAGTTATTTTCCTCAAACCCTTCATCTTCTTCCGCTTAACTCCCGAAGCTCCTCCGACGATCGTCAATGGCACTAAGGAAGTCCGCCGCCGTCAAAGGAAAGGCCGTTGTTGGGCCTTCATCTCGTGTATCAACATCGAGGGTGCCTCGTTATGCGCCTCCATCATCGAGAGCTGAACAAGCCAACCCACCTCTCGAAGGTGATCTTCATAGAACAAATCGACCATCACTTAGGCGCCAGTGAACAAACGAATCCATTATTCCAGAGTCAATCATCTCTTTTTAGAGTTTTGATTGATTTATACACTCTATAACATGCGTCTCCTCTTTTTAGTGTAGGCGCGCACTCTATTTACTCGCGCCTCCTCTTTTTAGAGTGTTGGCTGCGTCAAAAATGCACTGTTTATTTTTACGAACTGTGTTGCGCATGTTTCGAATTTGTGCCTTCTGACTTGCGTGAATGTACCCTTCAAACATGTGCATTTTAATTTTGCACTAGGCGCAACTTGATAACTTATGCAATGTAGATCTTAAGTTCTTATTAATCTTGAGCTGACACCAGGCGCACTCTGTCGGCTTGCGCAACATAGAATCATGTGCAACCTAAATTATATATATTTTAAGATGCTTACGTAACCTGTGACTTTGCGCAACCTGTTTAAAATTTAGATACTGTTGTATAGACTTTATAATTAATCTTTTACTCTCTTCTTTTTGTAATTGATCTCAGATAAGACCCTAATGCTGAAAGATATACTTTGGCCTTCAACATGTCAGAATACCGAGAAGACTTATCCCACGTACAGTATCATTAATATGATCTTCCCGAGTCCCGAAGAGCTATGCTCGCAGATCAAGAGAACCCTACTTTATTATTCTTGATGAACGGTGAACCTTTGGAAAGTCTGGACAATGTCATCCATAAGAAGCCAGCTTTCTTGTTTGGAGAGGTGATCAATAAGACGTCCCAGCCCAAAGCGAAGATAGAAGACAAATTTTATCAATGAGGGGACAGAATCATGTACCTCACAGAAATGTCGAGACACTTGTCTTTATCTCGATATGTATTTTATAGTTATCCCCAACGTATGGCATGGGATCTGACCCCGATTCAACATGCCAGAGTCGGGAAGATATGCTACAGATTGGGTCAGTAGAACAAAGATTTATTCTACAGCACTTCGGAGAGATACAACTCCTATCTGAGAGGTTTGAGACCAAGCTGTATACCTCCTGAAGATTCATCAATGTTGCTTCCTGTCAGAATACCTACTTTCACGAACATGTTTGTAAGGCTGAATGGAGATACCCAGACCAAACCATGTGCTTAACAGGCTTAGTGAATCTTGACAGGAAATGCTGGAGCAGTATAGTGGTTTGGGTTTTAGATCATTTTAAGGATAAAGTCCTCGAATTAGAGCTCTATGATCCAATCTGGACCACTTCTCATGGCTTTCGCCCGAATGCTAACATGTTTTAGCTTTAGGTGAAAGATATAATGAGAGAACCGATACCTTCATGACGCCTCACGGAGAAATCGGCTTCGCACTTCATGAAATGAAGTATCTTTCTCATTTGCCAATGGGTGAAAAGCCTATGAAGAATATGTGCCAACAAACGAGGAATTAGATATTCTCTCAGCAGAGAACCCGCAGATAGTGGCTGTGTTCGAAGAGTTATTATGCCACTATATGATCTGTTCCTTTGACTACAAGAGTGCTTCTAAAGGGACTTGCTACACTACCAAATGGCTGCCATACTTGTTTCTGGGGCATGCTCATGAAAAAAATATCGTCGAGAGTCAAGCTTGCAATCCTTGTTTCTTTAAACCTCTCGGCCGCAGCGATGTAGAAAAATTAATAAAAAAAACTAAGCATTATGATAACATCTTGGATGTAGATTGGTACCCATTCACTGCCGGTGCTCCAATCGAAATTTATCTTAGACAGGGTTACAGAACCATGTCTCAAGAAGCCCATCTGTCTGGTTTCCTCTCTTTATGGCTACGGCAGCTTGCGATACCTGGAGCCAGTACCGTCGACCGATTCCATCAAGGTGTGTTATTCGCCGCAGTGTCTAGTATTCGGCTACAAAATGGATCTTCTCTCGGCAATGACATATCGTTTGAACGCAGGCTTACGTTCTTTCGTTAATACCATGGTGTACGTAAGAATTCTGGGACGACTTCCCTCGTACCGAAATGTCGTACACATATCTATTTGGGTGGTTTCTGTTGCTCTACCTTGACTTTATGGACCCCGATATGGGTGTAGTCGGAGGTGATTTTATCAGGCGTTATTCCAATGCTCAATGGAATATAAATGCGCTATCAGAATACCGAAGAGCTTTGAACCAATGGTTTGGATGGAAATTTCAATGCCTTCCTCCTACTCCAGGATATGAGAATCTTCCTCCACAACTCATGGATCTAGAAGCAGCATCTCTCCGTCTATATTCGGCTGAGTTCACATGGTCGAAGACAATCCGGCCATCACATTTAGTGTATCAGTTTGAAGGCGAGTGTTTTCTGGAACCATACTTACCAAGCCGATTTGCTCGATAGTTCAGCTATGATCAACTGCATGTAGGTAATGCCACCACCTGTTTACAGGCTAAGGGTTACCTAATAGATGGTGCCAGGACTTGGCGATACTACAATACAAGAGGCACTAAGGCCACATTCTCGATGCCCCAAGTCTCTCAGATAGCCCGCGTATGTTATATACATACGCAAATTTTTATACTTCAGCCAATACCTTTACCGAATGCTTCCATCTGGCTGACAGTTTTGCCAGTGATAGACGTTTAAGAGCTGGAGTTCGCACTGCACAATCCTTCAGAGATGAAGAGAATCACGAACCCGCTGAAAAATCTCTGGAAGCCTCTCTTATAGGCTCTTATGACGAAGTCAATGATCCACTAGTGTATCACTGAAGATACGGAAGGAGAAGTCCCCAGCAAAGGGACTTTGAAGGAAAAGAAAAACTGGAGAGTCATCAGCTCCTTCACATCCTAGTGATCTCCCTTCTTCTTCTAAGACTGCGGGAAAGAAAAAGAAGACTACATTAGTCATTACAGAGCAGTCCACCACTAGGACCACGCGGTCCCAGATAAAACAGATGCAGATTGGAGCATCCTCTGGAGAAGGAGAGACAACTCCTTCTTCAGTTCCAAGAAGCAGCAAAGTTGCCCAAGAAGAGGTTACTAGATAACCCAATGTGCAAGGTAACCTCGATGAGGTTGAAGAAGAACCTGAGACACCTCTTGTTCGCAAGGCCAAAAAGAGATTAATGGTGACTCCAAAAGACAGTCAAGAAATATTGCCTTCACAAGATGTGCCACCTCCACAAGGTAAATTTTAATACTCTTTTAATGTGATCTTAATTGAGTAACATATTAACATTATTTTTTTTCATCTGCAAAGGTTAGCTTTTCGGCTCCGATCATTACATAAGGGATTTCGGAGCCCATAATCACAAAATTGACTATTCCTGTAACTGTGCTAGCTACCACAGGAATTATGATATCATCTCCAACTCTAGGATTTCTAAAGAATACACTTCCTGAGGAGGAGTTGCCTTTTAGAGAATCTAATCCTGATGTCACTGTTCCTTTCGTAGCCCAAACTCCTACTCAATTTCAAAAGGATCGAGAAATGATAGTGGCTCTCGAAGGTTGTGACTACGACGATGTATTTGAAGATGATTCTATAAGCTCCGTTGAAGGAGACCAAGCTTTAGTGGACGTCCCGCTAAATCAAGAGTTACCAATCGAAGAAGGCCAAAATACTGCAGAGGGTGAGTAGCACCCTGTTATTGAAAAGGGGCTTTCGAGTCCAAGAACCGATGAGCCTAAAAACAACAACAATTCTGATGATCATGAAACTCAGACCATGGATCCTGAAGATGCTGGGATCAATGAAAATCCTAATACTAATACTATAGAAACTCAAACCCCTACCAACCAGGCTTTTGAAGTCAATAATGCAGAAGTAATTGCCCCAACTGAATAAGTAAAATTAAGGGCCGGAAGCAGCCGTTTCCTATCAGGCGGTTCCGAAGCTTGAAGTAGTCCTGGCAGCTGTGTCTAAAACTACCATGGCCAGGCTCAACTCTGATCTAGACATGCCCCGTGAGACCCCATATGTATTGCCAGGATCAGGTAAAATTTTGACTTTTATTTACCTTAATTCCTGTAATGATGTGTAATGAATGTGTATCTTGATTACAGTGGGTCCTATGGGGACACTTGCAACAGCTGCGTCGACCATATTTATTTTCAGTTCTACCATGGCTTTCCTGGATATGGGGATCCAAACTATAGAGGGAAGTTCTTCTATGATGCCAGTACTCGGGTCTCCTGGTGTGTATAATATATAATTCCTTCAGCTACTGCAAAAATAAGAATTCAAATAGAAGTGGCTACTCCGGGTATCTCAATGATGAATAGAGCTATCGTCGAAGCTTATACTAACACTTTTTTTTACTTCTCTGAAGCATCTAATTCAAATGGTCATAGAAAAGGACCAACCTTATGAGTCAGTAAGGGGCCCTTCCTCCTTCATCATTGGAGCCATCCGCAAGATTGGTGATCTGGATAGAGTCAACTAGTTAGATTATATTTTGAATGAGCTTGAAGAATCAATCAAATCTTATAAAGATCTAACAAAAGGAACATCAAGAAACTCGTAGATACTGAATACGAGGTGATGGCTCGCGAGGCTGCAATACGAAAAGCAGAGTTCAAAGCTTCTGCGGTAGCTTTCTCACAGCTCTCTGCAGATTTGGAATCTCGCGTTATCGAAACAACTTCTACTGTTGAGTGCATTAAGACAGAAGCTGCAGAGAAAGAGAAAGAAGCTGCTGAATATCAAGTTCGCCTCTGGGATCTAGAAATTGAAATGGCTCGGCTCCAAGAAGCAGTCAAAGCAGCTTGACGACGTGAAGAAGAGGTATTAAAAATGCATCAAATTACTGCGAGTCAATTAGATGACTTGAGGAGGCAACGAGATGCACTTATCCAAACCAAAGGTGCAGAACTGGAACACCTAGTAGATACGCTGCAACCTTTTCATACAGAGTCTAGGAGAGCTCTTGCAAGGAAAAGGGTACTCGACTCGAGAGTAGAGAGGACTGAGAATTTGAAGAAACTGATTATTGATCTTAGTACTTAACCTCCCCAGTGAAGCAATCTATAGAAGCTTGTCTTTTTATCTTTCACATGATGTACTTTTTGACATTTTGAACATTACTGAAATAAAAATTAGTTCTCTTTTTGTGGTTCTATTACTTATTATATACCTATAGTAGATATAAGTAATAGATAAGAATAGGAAAATATGTTCAGAGGTACCGGACATGACATATCTCCTAAAAAATAACAATACTAATTATATCTGTTCAGAGGTAATGTGGATGTGACAGAATATAATTCTCAGAATATTGTCATTTCAAAAGACGAATTTATCAGTGGTAATGTGGACGTAATATGTCGCTGATGTAGATGATATAATTCAGTGGAAATACGAAAATGAATTCATGTATTCATTGATTATCTTTGAATCAGCTGATAAGATATCTTTTAAAACGATTAGGTTCCAAAAGATTGGGTTTATGATCAGGTGGTATGATGTGGATATATTCTGCTGGGGATTTTAATAGTTTATCAGAAGGGTGAACAAGAGACAATAACTCAATATTTTTTTCAGTATGTACACATACAAAGAATATCTTATATTTCCTTCAGACATAGTACTTTTTTAAGAATTTGCCATTGATATGCATCATAGCAACTCGGCTATCCATCTCGGTTAGTTGAAAAGCTCCGTTTGAGAAAATTTTGTTTACAATATAGGGACCTTCCCATTTTGCTTCGAATTTGCCCTTGCTCATGTGTGTAATAGTCATAGTACGTCTGACAGTAAGGACTAATTTGCCTTTTTGGAATGCTCCTACTTTGACCCTTCGGTTGAAAGCTTTGGAGATACGGACTTGATATAGCTCAATTTGTTGTTGAGCTAGCACTACAAAAATTGGCCATTCCTGACGATTTATTTATCGACGGTCGTGAAAAACCATCGAGAAAATGGGTTATCTTGACGGATTTAGCATTACGTCAAGAAAGGACATGTTTTATGTTAATTTAACAATTTTATAGCATAATAGTTGATGGTTTTAGATGATCCGTCAAGAAACGTCATTTTATTTATTGACGGTTTTGTGATAACCGTCAACTAATGCATGTGTAAAAAACATGGCAGGATTTTTTCAGCTGCCATTTTGGTAATTTTTTTGAAATAATTTTTTTTGCATATCTACTTTGACGATTTTCCTTCAATCCCATTCTACTTATTTACCGATCATTTCCTTTTCTCTATTCCTTCCTCTATGTCATCCACCTGTGGATGGAGAAGGAGAGCCCAAACCATAAAACCCCTCTACATCTTATTTGTCTCCCTTCCCATCTTCTTCGTCTTCTTCCTCCTTGCTCTCTCATAAAGATCTTTTCTCAATCCCAAAACCCTAATCCCCAAATCCATCAAATGTCATCCCCGAACCCTAATCCTAGATCCATCAGAGTGCAGAGTGTGGTCGACAATGGCCGTCGAGTATGTCAAGAGCGACATGGTCCTCGGCCTCGGCACCAGCTCCACCGCTGCCTTCGTTGTCGCCGAGATCTGGTCCCTCCTCTCCTCCGGGAAGCTTACCGGGATCGTCGGCTTCCCCATCTCCACTAGGACCTTCGATCGGATGTGGTTTCTCCCTTCCTCTCATGGATTCCAATGATTTTTCTGGATGTCGTGGCGACGATTTCTCAATCGGAAGTGGTAGTAGTTTCTTTTCTTCGTGATTTTGTAGATATTTCAATTCAGATAGTTCTTGACAATTTTTTATATATTAGTTGATTTTTTTGTGGACAAGTGAGAGGTTTTTTTTATGATTTTGTTGGGATTGATTCGTTGTTTGATTCATAAGCAATTACTCGCCTCCAGCTCCCTCCTCCTACTCACCGCTGTCGTCTTCCTCTGGGCGAAGTCCGTTGCGCTCCTCAATCGCCCGCTCCCGTCGGTGCCAACCTGGTGGTCTCCGAGGAGGCGGTGGAGAAGGCCGTGGTCAGGGCTAGGGTTTGGATCGATTCCGTACTGTCGCTGGCGAGGGACATCACCATTGAGAGAGATCATAAGGCTTTCCTCTCGGTGGTTCGCTTGGACCTTTCTCTATTTGATTAGTTTATTTACTTGTTATTACCGATCTAATTTTACTCTCTCTCTCTCTTCCCTCTTTTTTTTGCATGTGATTTTGAGCTTGTGGGTTATTTCATACATCGGGAGCTTATTTAATTTCTTCACAGTTGTTTATATTTGTGAGTTTGGATGATTTGTCAAAATTTTCGTTGTTCCATTATTGAACTTTGTCTTTAGGATCTTATCGGCCATCGATATGGCATGACAGGGTGCAGATACAGGGACACTAGCGCGAGACAGGATTTGGTGGTCCTAGTGTATATTTGTGTATCCATGTCGTATATACCGAACCAGTTTTTTGAATGTCTTGATGTGTCCGACATGTGTCCAACATGAGGCAAAATGGAAACGGCACCTAGGTTTGAAGGTTCCATGCTTCTTAGTTAGTTTGGGATAGAAGAGGAAAGAAATATGTGTGGAAATAATATAAATGTACATGAAACCTTATGAATCAAACAACGAACCAATAATATAAATATTTCTTATTATTTTGTTGGAAATTTGGTCTGAAATTAACATTTTAATTTTCTATCATCTTATGTTCTGTATTTTTTTAAATTTTTTTGGACAAAAGAAACCTTATGCTACTGATCTGAAACCAATTGAAATTTCCTCTATTAATTCTCGTAAAGAGGATTCGAGCTGATACCAAGTTTTTGAAATTTGAGCTGATACCAAGTTTTTATTTTTGGTCGAAAAGAGAATGAAAACATACATCAAACAAATCTGAGCATGGACTTATATCTGGTGATTACATCTCTTATCTTTACCTATTTGCAATCGTTTGGGAAATACAGAAATAGAGATGTTTTGTTCAACTTTAATTATTATTTCAATTATGAAAAAAATCTGACATTCTTCTTGCTCACATTTGTTTATGATTGCTCACATTTGTTTATGATTGCTCACAGTTGTTCATGATAGAGATGATTGTGATTATTTATATATTGTAGAAGTGATTTCAATTTGGTAAACTAGTTTGAACATTTGAAGATGTCTTTTTTATGAGAATATAAGGTAATGTTTTTCTCTGCATTCAACTTTGTCAATGGTTGAACCTACATGTTATATTTTGATTTCACCAACATGCAATCACCTTTGAAGGTTCTAACTTGTTAATTTTTTGTAGAAATGTATCATTAATACTAGTCCAGATGTTTTTGTTCTGTCATCAAGTACAAGTGTAAACGAGGGGCTTGGGTTAGCTGCTGGTAGTGATGATGAAGATGAGGCTGAAGCTAATCCGCAGTCAGATACAAGTAAGAATCTCCCCTTCTCTTATTGTTACTTCTTTGAGGACTAGATTTTCAATCGAGTCTACACGCGTACTGGAGTTTCATTCTTGCAGTTGGTAACACTAGCAGGGACAAGCTTTCTCATTTCCATTATGTCAAGCAAGAAAGTTCTTTTCTTGTGTTTATTATCTCGTTACACCATTTAAATTCTAAAGTTTCTATTTTATCATGTCTTGATTTTTAGTTATTATTTGAATTAAATGTTTTCTATTCCATGGCCATTTAGTAGTTCTTGTTTCAAATGGAGGATGAATATGAACTCCAGCCGCAAAAACTTAATATAGAGTCTATACAAGCTTCCTTGACAACATAGCATTTGATAGATTAAACAATAATAAAAAATTGTTGTTAGGTTTGTAAATAGTAGAGGCTTTTATCAGAGTCACCCAATTGAAATTTGTAGCCTCTGCATGGTTATTAAACTACGCCATAACTTTGTAACTTAAGCTGAATGCATGAAAATATACTATGTGGTCAATATACAATTTCCTTAGTTTTTTCTTGAAGATTATGGGTCCTAGTCTACCCAATTGCATACAACTTCATAGATGAACCTTGCAGTACTATAAGTCTTTCTTAAGGCCATAATTGGCTTTAGCAATCTGAACACCAGGATAATAGGCTTGACCATCATATAAATATAAATATGCAAACTAAGTAGAACAATCTGAACTTACCATATTAATGCATATTGATAGTTCAGTTGAGTTATTATACTCTTTTTATGTTCTTTAGGATATTGTTTTATTATTATTTTTGTTGGTCAACAAGCTCATTAACTTATTATGTTGTGCTCTTGTTCTCTCAGGAACTACATGAAAATGAAGGTGCTGTGAATATGGAAGGGATGTGCTCCGGCTTAGTTTGCTACTTATTTTGGTTTTATTTATATAATTTTCAGTATTGGATGTTTAAGATGTATGGAAACTATATACATTGGTTGGATATGTTTGTTGTTAGACAAGCGTTGGATGTTTGTGGTTGGACGTGTGTCGGAAGTTTGTGGTGTATAGACAATATATAATTTGTTAATGTAGAAAATTAGGTTTTGTAATTATTTGATGTATTAAATCTTTTGGATTATTGATATTATGTGTGTAATAGATTCATAATATTGAATTATAAATAGAATTTTGGCTTTAGCTTCTCTTGACGGTTATAAAACGTCAACAATTAACTCAATTCTGCAGCAGAAAGGTTTTTCTTGATGGCTAATAGCCGTCATCTAGGTCAAAGTCAAGAATTTTTTTTACCTATATTGACGGTTTCTAAAAACTGCCATCTTGACGGCTAAAAACGGTCAAGAAAACTACTTCATATGACGGCCAAAAACCGTCAAAAAAAACCTTTTTTCTTGTAGTGTAGTAATCGTTTCTCGTCCAACGCTTCAAGCTCCTGATGCCAAAGGCGATCATTGTTTTCTGTTGTGAGTTCATTAGCAATTGCAATCCTTAAGGAGGGAATTTGAATTTCCAATAGTAAGACAGCTTCGCATCCATACACCAAAGAGAAAGGTGTGCAACCGGCTGGAATACGTATAGTAGTGCGATAAGCCCATAGACATTCTCCAAACTTTTCACTCCAGTTTCTTTTATTGGTAGAAACAAATTTCTTGAGAAGCTTGATTATAGTTTTGTTGAATGCTTCATCCAAACCGTTAGCTGCAGGATTGTAGGCCATGGAAGCAACATTATTGATTTGTTATCATCACAAAACCGAGTAAACTTTTGACTGATAAATTGTGGTCTATTATTATGAATGATTCGTCGAGGAATACCGAATCTATATATCACATGATGTTTAATGAAGTTGATGACGTTGCTAGTCTTGACTTCAGATAAAGGTATAGCTTCGGCCCATTTCGAAAAGTAATCGGTTATAGCCAGTATAAACTGATGTCCTCTAGACGACGGTGGATTGATAGGACCAATGACATCCATACCCCAAGCTTCAAAGGGCCATGATACGACAGTCAGATGAAGGAACTCCGACGGTTGATAGATAAAGTCTGAATGGATTTGACAGGCTCGACATTTCCTTGCATATTCAATGGCATCTGATACCATAGTGGGCCAATAGTAGCCCATACGTCGGATACGATCTTGTAATTTAGGACCAGGCCGATGTGCACCACATACACCATCATGAGCTTCTTGTAGTATTTGTTTTGCTTTATCTCTAGCAAGAGAACGTAGGAGTAGACCATCAAATGTTCGTCCATAAAGTGTCTTAGAAGTATGATTGTAATAAAATCGGAGTGATCACCTATAGATTGTTGTAGCTTCCTTAGAATCTTTAGGTAAAATGTCATGTACCACGAAGTTAAAGAAAAGAGCTCTCCAGTCTTCATTAATGACATTGATTTTGTTGAATTGCTGAACTCAATATTTGAGTTATTCTTAATGCAAAATAACTCTCTGTTAGTGATAATAATCATCGGTTGCCTTTTCACTAGGATTGCCAGTAAAGCTGCCAGATTAGCCGATGCCTCAGCCTCCGTATTTCATGATCGACGTACATGTTCAATGAAGAAACCCTTGAACAATGTAGCCAACCTAACCGTCGCTTCACGATATGGGGCGAGATCCTGTCGAACTTTATATGTGCCTCTAACTTGATTGAAAATTAGTTTAGAGTCTCCATATACTTCAAGATATTCAATATCTAATTGTTTAGCCAATTGGAGACTAATGAGCAGAGCGTTGTATTCAGCCACGTTATTGGAACATGACTCGTCTAAAAAATAAGCTCTTTGAATAGCTAATCCTTCTGGCGATACGAGGACGATTCCAACTCCCGCGACAATGGAACCTTTTGGTCTTATTCTGGAGGCACCGTCAAAGAATAGACGCCAAACAAGAATTTCTTCTGAAATCATGTTGGATTCCAAAGTTTCGTCTAAAATCTTGTCATGGAGTTTAGATGTTTTAGGAATTGGATGAGCTGGAAGGAATCAGCAAGAGCTTGACCCTTAACAGACTTTTAAGGAATATAAACCATATCATATTGTGCTAATAATATGGCCCATGTAGCAAGTCTGGAATTGAGTGTACTGGACTTCTTCATCAAGACCGGGAGAGGGTTAACTCTGGAAATAACATGAATAGTTTGGCCGGTGATATAATGTCTCGTCTTTTGAATAGCAAACAGCAAAGCTAGATATTCTTTTTCCACTGGCTATATAGATGTTCAGCTCCGATCATTGTACAGCTGAGATAATAGATAGCTTGCTCATGACCTTCTTTATTCATCTTAGCTAGTCAGGCACCCAATGAATGATCCATCACTCGAACGTGCATCAGGAAGGGTATTCCTGAGACTGGAGGTACTAGAACTGGAGGGTTCATCAAGTACCTCTTAATATCTTCAAATGCTTGCTGGCATTCTTCAGTCCAAATAAAGACACACCTTTCTTCATGAGTTGAGTGAATGGTCTACAGTGTCCAGAGAGATTTGAGATGAACCTCCTGATGTACGCAAGACGTCCCTGGAATCCTCGTAGCTCTTTTAGGCTGCATGGAGGATGCATCTCTTGAATGGCTTTGATTTTCTCAGGGTCAACGTGTATACCTTTAGAGGTAATAACGAATCCGAGAAATTTGCTACTAGAGACTCCCAGGAATGACTTAGTAGGATTCATCTTGAGTTGATGTTGGCGCATTAGATCGAATATAGTTCTTAAGTCTTGGATGTGATCTTCCTTTAGACAATTTTTAACAGCAATATCATCTACATAGCATTCAACTGTCTTCCATAAATGAACATAAAAGATAGTAATCATAGCCCGCTGATAAGTTGCACCAGCATTTTTAAGACCAAACGACATGACAGTGTAGCAATAGACTCCGAAAGGAGTACGAAAAGATATATGTTTCTCATCTTTTAGATGCATCTTGATTTGATTGTATCTGAGAATCCATCCATAAAAGACATTCGTTCAAATCTGCAAGTATTGTCGATCATGACATCAGCGATCGGAAGAGGAAATTCATCCTTGGGACAAGCTTCATTAATGTCTCTAAAGTCGATGCAGACTCAGGCCTTTCTTGTTTTCTTCATAACTGGGACAACATTAGCTACCAAGTCAGGATGTTGTTCTTCTCTGACGAAGTCGCAGGCGAAGAGCTTCTTGACTTTAGCTTCTATAGGTCCATCATGTTAGGTCGTAATCGACGCTGTTGTTGCTTGACTGGCTTCATATTTGGCAAAATATTGAGCTTGTGGGTAGATCTAGGGATCCAATCCCGGCATGTCTTTATAGCTCCAGGTGAATACATCAATGTATTCCCTAGTAAGTTGAATCAGTTCTCGTCTATCCGCTTCAGAGAGGCTTTTGCTGACGAAGATTGGGCTTGGGAAGGCTTCGTCTCCAACATCGACTTGAACCAACTGATCTTCGGTAGGCGGCTCACGTTGCTCGAAGTGAAGCTTCTTGACCCATTGGTCATGGTCAAACCTGATTTTAATAATTGATCAAACTCTGTCTCGATATAAATGCAAGTCAACTCAGATGTTTACCTACGATATTTTGGACACTTCTCAACAAAGGATATCAACAATGTTCAAGACTGAAGCCGTTTGCCATTCAGAATGTACTTCCTGTTAAGCAATATAATTTTTCATTTTATTGAGTCTAGGAATACATTGTACACCGAGTCGTACTGGCAAATAGGCTATCCGAAAACGTTTTTCAAAACCATCCTATTCTTTTACAAATGACCTATATTTTTGAAAAACATTCTTTTTACAAAAAGCTTCTGAAGGATTGTTCAAAAAGCCAAAATTTATTTTCTCCATAAATGAACTTGCAGAACCCCAGGAGAACTCGGGCCGAGTTCGGCCAGAGTTCGTCCATTTGGAACGGTAGTGAACGTTGGGTTTTTCAACTTGGTCATCCTTCAGTTACGGTTTGTTACAAAGAGTTCTGTCTGAATTCTGCCCAAATTCTGTCAGAGTTCTGTCTTTGGAAAAACTATAAATAGAGAAGTATTTCGATCATTTCAAATCACCAATTCACTTTCAATCTCTTCTCTTCCTGAGCTTACATTCTTCCAAAGAGTTCTTAAAAGCTTTCATTTTTAAATCCCAAGCCAGTTACAATCCTCTAGTCGATTTGCCAGTGCGGTACGGTCTAGAAGTTTTAGAGTGATTGTAATCAGAGGCTTGATAGAAGATTCAACTCTTCATAATTTAAGTTAGTCGAGTTCTTCGTATCAAAGCTCACGTCTGTAGAAGTTGCAAGGACTTCGTATGAAAACTTGCAGGATTTTCCAATAGTGGATTCAACTGGAAGCTAGAGTTCTTCCGACTGGACTAGTCCTCACAAGAGGGAAACCAGTATAAATCTCGGTGTTTGCGTTTGCCTTCTGATCACTTTTAAATTCTGTCATTTACTTTTTGTGATTATTATTATATCTGTGATCTAACTGCTAACAAGTTTTTATTTAGCAATATTCCGCTGCCTACTCTATTCACCCCCCCTCTAGAGTATTCTACTTTATGATTTCGTTCCTACAATTGGTATCAGAGCAGGTTCTCTATAAGCAGGCTCTGCATCTAGAGGTATACCAAAGCGGGTTATACAGGTATAGCAAGGTAAAATTGCAGTTATATTTAATTTTTATATAGATCACTGCATTACACATGACAACTGTGAAATTCACAAGTGAAGGCCAAGCCACAAACAGACCTCCACTGTTTGACGGCACAAACTACACTTATTGGAAAACTCGTATGAGCTTCTTTCTGAAATCTCTTAATTTTGACTTATGGTATGTGGTTATTGATGGCTATAAAAAGCCACCTCATATAAATGTCGATGGAGTTTTAGCTAAAAAACCTTATGACAAATATACAGAGGAAGAAAAGAAAAAGGCCAGTCTTGACGCACGTGCTATTAACGCTTTATTTTGTGCTTTAGACAGAACTGAATTCAACAGGGTGTCTACTTGCACAACATCAAACGAAGTGTGGAAACTTCTCGAAGTAACCCACGAAGGAACAACACAAGTCAAGGAGTCAAAGATCAGCAGACTTACTCAGGAGTATGAGGCGTTCAAAATGAAGCCATGTAAATCAGTCACTCAGATGTTTATAAGATCCTTAGATATTGTAAATCCTCTATCCTCACTAGGCAATGATTACAGTAACAATGAGAAGATTCATAAACTTCTACGAGCCCTTACAAAGAACTGGATTCCAAAGGCTACAGCAATCATTGAAGGGAACGACCTCTCAACAATGTCTCTAGAAACACTCATGGTAAGCTACTCACTCACGAGTTAGAACTTCAAGACTTTGAAGATGCTACACTAAAGAAAAAGTCAGAGAAGACGATCGCTCTCAAGGCTCAACATAGAAGAACCATCGAAGATGATTCCGACGACAGCGACTCCGACTCTGAAGATCAAGCTTTTCTAATAAAAAAGTTCAAGAAGTTCATGAGATTTAACAGAAGAACAAAGGACAACAAAGACAACAACAACAACGAGGAAGATCCTATTTGCTACGGATGCAAGAAGAAAGAACACATGAAGAAAGATTGTCCCTCAGCATCATCATCAAAAAAATAGCAAATATGACAAAGGCTACCTGAAGAAATCTACATCAAGGAAATACGCCAAAACAAGCATATGGCATGAAAGTGAAGCCAGCGACTCAGAAGATGAATAATCAGATGGCGCTGCAAATGTGTGCTTGATGGCTTGCGATCAGGTAATCACTAATCCTTTATTTGACCCTTATGTTGATTTCACCATTGAGCAACTAGGAGAGGCTTTCAGTGAACTGTTAGATGATTACAGAAAACTGCATAGTAAATATGAAACCTCTAAGAAGGTACTCAAAGAGTACAAAGGTGAAATAGGAAGACTTACCGACCTACTAGATCAGGTTAGATATAATGACTGTTCAAATGAGTCTGGTGAGCTTTCTTCTATTAAATTGTTGTTATACGAGACTGTTAAGCTATCCGAGGAAAAAGACCAAACTAGTATCCAATTAAAGGAAGACCTATCTAAGGAAAGAAAGAGTCTCCAGTGTGCACAGGTCAGATTAGAATCACTCACATCTGACTATACTAGATTATATGACACATCCAAAAAGTTGGAAATTAGTTTAGGAAAACGGCCTGAAGTTGCTGCTTCCTATTCTAACACGTGTCAATTACCGAATCATCGGAACACGCCCAACACTGTTAGACCAAACCATACCAAGACTATGCCCAAGAATACTAATAGACATGTATTCTTCTATACTAGAAAACCAAAACCTACCAATCATGCACCTCACACTACTTTCAACACTCAATATGCTAAATGTCATTATTGTGGCCTCATTGGTCATATATCTTCTGCATGTAGAATCAGAAAGTATATTTAAATATTTATGCATGGATACCGAAAACTAACCAGTCAGGACCCTACAAGAAATGGGTACCAAAAGTTTCATCTGCAAATTGTTTTATAGGTGGGACACCCTTCACAAGCTAGGAGCAAATGGATCCTCGATAGAGGTTACTCACGGCACATGACCGGTGACGCTTCATTATTTGTAACACTGTCGAAGAGGAATAAAGAAGGATACGTCTCCTTCGGTAATAATTTGAGAGGGTACATAATCGGTATCGGTAACATTGGTAAGGCTCCCTATCCAGTGATTAAAGATATTTGTCTTATTACCGAGTTAAAACATAATCTGCTCAGCATAAGCCATTTAGCTGATCACGGTTATGGCATTAAGTTCGTAAAAGATAAATGTACTATTATTGATAGTTCAACTGGCAGTACTATATTTGAAGGTATTAGAGAAGACAATATATATGTATTCTATTTGTTGGAAGATGCTAACACAGCAGGTAGATGTTTGATGGCCAAAAGCATTAAGAGTCAACTATGGCATATGAGACTCGGTCATACAAATATGGATACAATTTCAAGATTATCTACGAAGAAGTTGGTACGCGGCTTACCGGATATTTTTTTCAAGAAGGATACGGTATGTAGTGAATGTGAAAAGAACAAAGCTACCAAATCTGCATTCAAATCCAAGAACGCTGTAAGTACCACTAGACCTTTACAATTATTGCATATGGACTTATTTGGACCCAGCAGAATTGCTAGTCTAGGTGGTAAGTTATATGCATTTGTCATTATAGATGACTTCTCTAGATATACATGGGTTTATTTTCTTATACGCAAGAATGATGCATTATCAGAATTCGTCACCTTTTATAAGAAAGTACAGAATGAAAAAGGGTTCAAGATTACTCGTATTCGTAGTGATCATGACGGCGAATTTGAGAATGCAGAATTCAAGCAATTTTGTGACACACACAGTTATCTGCATGAATTCTCTTGTCCTAGGACTCCGCAACAAAATGGAGTTGTAGAACGTAAGAACAGAACTCTATCTGAAATGGCTAGAGTTATGTTAAACCAGTTTAGTCTACCTAGATATTTATGGGCTGAAGCTGTAAATACAGCTTGCTATATTCTCAATAGGGTTCTAATTCGACCTATATCGAAGAAGACTTCCTATGAATTATGGTTTGATAGAACACCAAATATTTCTTATTTTAAAATCTTTGGTTGTAAATGTTTTACTCTTAATACCAAAGATAATTTGAGTAAATTTGATGAAAAGGCCGATGAAGGTATATTTTTATGTTATGCAGCAAAGAGCAAAGGATATAAAGTCTTCAACAAAAGAACCATGATCGTTGAAGAATCTATCAATGTCAAGTTTGATGAGCTAAATCAACACTTAGACGATGATGACAATGAAGACATAATCACACCAAGTACAGCTACTACAAAACCTTCACACAAAGATACAGAACCATCACATCAGGCATCAGATGAACCTCCAAGCAAAGAAGCCAGAACTAGCAATCCTGAGACTACACCAAAAGAGATGAGATTCTTAGCTAGTCATCCAAAGGACTTGGTAATTGGTGAGATTACCAAAGGTGTAAGTACTCGTTCCTCTAATAAAGATAGAACTTCTTGTGTTGCTTTTGTCTCGCAGTTTGAACCCAAAAATATTGATGAAGCATGTAGTAATAATTTTTGGTTAGATGCTATGCAAGAGCAATTAAACTAATTCGAACGGAATCAAGTTTGGAAACTTGTTCCCAAGCCTATTGATCATCCGGTCATTGGCACCCGATGGGTATTTCGAAATAAACTGAACGAGAATGGTTTAGTGACTCGTAATAAGGCTCGACTCGTAGCTCAAGGATACAATCAGAAAGAAGGTATCGACTACGATGAGACTTATGCCCCAGTTGCGAGATTAGAATCCATTCGCATGTTATGTGCATTTGCATGTTTTCATAATTTTAAGTTATTTCAAATGGATGTCAAAAGCACATTTTTAAATGGTTTTATAAAAAAAGAGGTTTATGTAGCTCAACCACCCGGTTTTACTGATTTCAAATTTCCTGAATATGTTTTCAAATTGAAAAAAGCTTTATACGGTTTGAAACAAGCCCCTCGTGCTTGGTACGATCGTCTAAGCACTTTTCTACTTGATAACGGTTTTTTTAAAGGGAAAGGTTGACACTACTTTGTTTATAAAGTCATTGAATAATAATATTCTTTTGATTCAAGTCTATGTAGATGATATTATCTTTGGATCTACTGATGAATCTCTTTGTCAAGAATTTTCTAAGTGTATGCAGAATGAGTTTGAGATGAGCATGATGGGAGAGCTGAAATTCTTTCTCGGACTGCAAATAAAACAAACCAACAATGGGACGTTCATAAATCAAGCTAAGTACACAAAGGATCTATTGAAGAAGTTCGACATGGAAACAGCAAAACCACTTAGCACTCCAATGGCGACTTCAACCAAGCTTGATATTGATAAACAAGGCAAACCTATCGACATACGTAAGTATCGAGGTATGATCGATAGCTTACTATATTTGACTGCTAGTCGACCAGACATTATGTTTAGTGTTTGCTTATGTGCACGTTTTCAAGCTAATCCTAAGGAATCACATTTGTGCGCAGTTAAGCGTATCTTCCGATACCTTAAAGGCACTTCTTCTGTCGGCTTATGGTATCCCAAAACCACATCGTTTGACCTAACCGGTTATTCCGATGCTGATTTTGTCGGATGCAAAGTAGATAGAAAAAGCACTAGTGGCACATGTCATTTTCTAGGAAAAGCTCTAGTCTCTTGGTTTAGTAAAAAGCAAAATTCTGTTGCATTATCAACAAACGAGGCTGAGTATATTGCCGCAGGACGTTGTTGTGCACAAATTTTGTTGATGAAACAAACCTTAGAAGACTATGGATTACATTTTTCACACATATCCATTTTTTGTGATAATATTAGTTCTATTAATTTGACTAAGAATCCTGTATGTCATTCTCGTACTAAACATATCGAGATTCGACATCATTTTCTTAGAGATCATCAACAAAATGGAGATATAGACCTTGTATACATAGACACACAGAATCAATTAGCTGACATACTTACAAAACCTTTAGCGGAAGATCGTTTCAACTATTTATGTCGAGAATTAGGAATCTTAGATTTCAATAATATTAATTAATTTTGTTTTATTAATTATTTATTCGATACTCATAAACTGTTTTCGAGACAAGCCTAAAAAGAGTTTGTCTGTCACCACGACTACTGTCGAAGCGAAGCGATATTTAAGTGTTCTCCGGTGAACCTTCGTTAGCTGGGACAGTACTCCTACAGCTAATCTGAGACAGATGCTGAGTAAAGAATATTAATTTGTAAAATAATATTAATTATATTACTTTGAGATTTAAAATTACTAAACTTTGAATTAAGAATTTGAAACGAATTAATGAAAAAAAATGTGGCCTCATTTGAATTATATATATATATATATAGCCAGGCAACCCTTGGCAAATTCGGCCCGAGTTCGGTCTGAATTCGGTCAAAGTTCGGCTGGGTATTTATATATACCAGCACCAACCCGAGTCTTCCTTCTTCTTCATTCTTTCCTACATCCTCATAGCAGCAGCAGCGCACCTCCGAAACCCTAGCTTCTTCTCCCTCCTTGTTCTTCCAATCCAAGTGGAGTTTTTCGTCCAAACTTTGGATTCGTACGGAGATCGTCATCCTCTACAACATATCCAGTTCTTGGAAGGTATAATCCCTTCTTTTTTCTACTTTTCAATACTTAGGGTTTCTAGAAATTTTTGGAAAAGAATGCCTAAGTTCAATCCCTTCAAGAGGAAGAAGACCAATGCCAATAAAGAGACATCGTCTTCAGATCCGCATACGGATTGCCTCTTTTCTTCGGTCCAATCGGACGATGGTGCATCGGATGAGTTTTCCTTTAAAAGTTCCGATCAAGCTTTATTGTGGTACGCCGATTTTATCATGCGTACTATTTGTACCGGATCACCGATTAAGTGGATTGTCTTTCCGGATCACCGCCCTTATTTTGAGGCATTAGGGTTACAACACTTTGTCACCTTACAATTCTCCATTGCCACTAATGCTATTAGATTATTCTATTATAATTTCGTGTTAGACACTTTTACAGCGAGAACACGTATCGGAGGAATTGATATCGAATTCACTTATGAAACGTTAGCAGAAATCCTTGGTATCCCAAACGAAGGTGCCCCGCTCGATGACATCACTGATTTTGATTTCCCTGATGGCACGACACTCGTTAGTTTCAAGAATGAACTTTGTGCGCCCGCACGCGTTCTTCCTGGAAAGTTCAAGGCTAATAACTTGAACTTGTTTAACTACGAATTACATCGCATCATCTATTCCACCTTACTTCCAAAATATACTTCAAAAGATGATGTCACTGTACTTGAGCTTTCTGCTCTCTATCATATTCTTAAGGGGATTCCTTTTTCTGCCCCTAAGACTATCATTCAGATGATGGGTAGATGTCGCGGGAGAGACCGTAACTTATCTTATGCGATGCTTATTCCTCGCAATTTTTAGAGATTTGATATTGACCTATCTACTTGTGCTGTCGACCCCGAGCCCAAGTTTCTCAAACTCTCTCGTCGCAGCATTACATCTGTTCCTCCATCTACTGCACCTACTCCTCCTGCACCTACCCCCACTGCTCCCACAGCACATATTCCTCCTCATTCTTATCCTATGACATTTGAGGGTATCCATCAGCATTTATCAGATCTGCAGTCTTTTTATGTAGAGACCTCTAGGGAACACGAGTTCCGTGATGTGACTCGGTTCCAGGCGATTGCCAACTCCTTCGTCGATCTGAGGTTTGCGCAGACGGGTCATTCTGCTAGCTCTTTACCTCGAGACCCTTCTGTTTCTGGCTTCCGCATTGACGACGAGACGGTTCACTCTCTGTTCCAGCCAGGGAACGCATATGATTGGTATCGTACCGCTGGCGCCACTCCTCGCACTTCTGGCGCTAGTACTTCTAGAGCTGGTCCTTCTGGACATGCTGGAGCTGTAGCTGATGACGTTGATAATGATGATGAGTTTTGAGATGTTAGATTGTTGAGAATGTTACTTTTGTCTTATGTTTACTTGGAAATGCTCCGACATTCCAAGATTTTATCAGTACTTTTTAGTTTTTATCAGTACTTTTTTTCTCTTATGTGACTATTCATGGACATGGTTTTTGGTTATGCCTCAGTTTTGGCATCATAGTCTATTATTCAGCACTTTATTTATTTCAGTTTTATGGTAGCACTATCTATCTTTTGTTGCTTCATTCTTTATTAAAAACTGCCTGTGACAAATACATGCCTGTGTTGTGTTCTCTAGACTATCTATTTGTCTTACTATGTTTAGTGTTTATACCATACCTGTCATGATTATTTATGTTATTGTGTTTATTCACTGTTTGTTACTTATGCATTTATTGCGGGCGAGCTTTCTCTTTTGCAATTATTTTGCTAAGTGACAACGGAGGAGAAATAAGGATCTAACATTTTTTTTATTGTTCAAGTGAAATACAGGTTATGAACAATTTCTTTTGATTACTATTTTGAATTGATTCCAAGCTTAGATGTTATATCGGCAAGGTTTATCAATTATCAAAATGGGGGAGATTGTTGGCCCATTGGTCATGGTCAAACTCGATTTTAATAATTGATAAAACTCTGTCTCGATATAAATGCAATTCAACTCAGATGTTTACATATGATGTTTTGGACACTGCTCAACAAAGGATATCAACAATGTTCAAGACTGAAGCCGTTTGCCATTCAGAATGTACTTCCTGTTAAGCAATGTAATTTTTCATTTTATTGAGTCTAGGAATACATTGTACACCGAGTCGTACTGGCAAATAGGCTATCCGAAAACGTTTTTCAAAACCATCCTATTCTTTTACAAATGACCTATATTTTTGAAAAATATTTTTTTTACAAAAAGCTTCTAAATGATTGTTCAAAAAGCTAAAATTTATTTTCTCCATAAATGAACTGGCAGAACCCCAGGAGAACTCGGGCCGAGTTCGACCAGAGTTCGGCCATTTGGAACGTTAGTGAACGTTGGGTTTTTAAACTTGGTCATCCTTCAGTTACGGTTTGTTACAAAAAGTTCTGTCCGAATTCTACCCGAATTCTGTCAGAGTTCTGTCTTTGGAAAAACTATAAATAGAGAAGTATTTCGATCATTTCAAATCACCAATTCACTTTCAATCTCTTCTCTTCCTGAGCTTACATTCTTCCAAAGAGTTCTTAAAAGCTTTCATTTTCAAATCCCAAGCCAGTTACAATCCTCTAGTCGATTTGCCAGTGCGGTACGGTCTAGAAGTTTCAAAGTGATTGTAATCAGAGGCTTGATAGAAGATTCAACTCTTCACAATTGAAGTTGGTCGAGTTCTTCGTATCAAAGCTCACGTCTGTAGAAGTTGCAAGGACTTCGTATGAAATCTTGCGGGATTTTCCAATAGTGGATTCAACTGGAAGCTAGAGTTCTTCCGACTGGACTAGTCCTCACAAGATGGAAACCAGTATAAATCTCGGTGTTTGTGTTTGCCTTCTGATCACTTTTAAATTCTGTCATTTACTTTTTGTGATTATTATTATATCTGTGATCTAACTGCTAACAAGTTTTTAATTAGCAATATTCTGCTGCCTACTCTATTCACCCCCTCTAAAGTATTCTGCTTTACGATTTTGTTCCTACAAAGCTCTCATTGAGTATCCATCCTTTGTGCCCAAGGATCAGATTTAGGGGCTTCGGCAATGTCTTCGTCGTCTTTCGGGAACTCGATAGTTACCATATTGGAAGATAGAGTCAGTCGATGAACGTGCCCAACACTGGTATCTGTATCCCATGAAACAGTGTCAAAAGAGTTAGATCGTTCTTCTTTATCGAATTTGGAGGCTTCTGGAGTCATAGTTGGCGAGGTATAACCCAATCCCTGCTTCATTTTACTATAATATTGTTGTGACTTTCCTTTTGGAGCAGGGATGCGAATAGGAGTTTGCCTTCCCTTGCCACCATTGAGACTAGCATTAAAATTATTGCCCATCTTTTGAATGATATCTTTTGATTATTGACTATAACGACGTAGTTGAAGTCTTCCGTTATCTTGATTTTCTTCTTCACTATCGGGCGTGATCTTATGTTCTGTTCTTTTACTAAAAAGTATAGGAAATTTATCTTTCTTCCTGGAAGGAACTAAGAAGAAGGAGTATTGTATTGGTTCGAGCAATACTAAGTCTTGGAAAGGTTGAACTGCTCCGATTATAAGTGGTTCGAAGTTATCTAACTTTTCTAAATAACATCAAGTATAATAAAAGGCATCAGTTTACTGTAAAGGAGATGCTACTTTATTTATTTATACATCATCATTTACAACAGGATTCTTGGCCTTAACAGAAGACTTAGTAAGGTTGATAACCATAGGAGGAGAAGGAGAAGGTTTGTTAGACGAAGGTCGATAACAAGAGGCTCAGAAGAGGTGAGCTCCCTCTGTTCTATTTTTATAGCAGGAGACTGTTTGTATGAGAAGAAAGATGGATAGTCAATGTCTTTGAAGAAGATGGACGAGTAGTACATCCTTTGACTAGGATTATGAGAACATCATTTGAGGTGTCTTTCTGATCTTCCTCACTATCCATCGCCAACACAACCTTCATGAACTGTTTCTTGTACATCCAAGAATAAGTAAAATATGCTTCAATGCCCCTAAAAGGATTTAGGTCAGCTACTTCCTTCTAGACTTCTCCATTGACGTCTACATATTTGAAGCATTTGTGGAGAGTGGATGGTACAATGTTATGCTCATGCAGAAAGGGTCTTCCCAGCAAAGTATTATAATAGCCATGATTATCGATCACGTAGAAAGTAACCTTTGTACGAAGATTGCCTGTTTAAACTTTCAGGCGAATCTTCTCCAAAGGTTCACTTCTTCCAGAATTAAATCCCAAGATTGTTGTGATGGTTGTTGAAAGATTATTTACAGGAATTTTTAATGCATAGAGTACAGTCTTCAGCATGATGCTGAATACAGACCCAGGTCGATCAAGATGCGATCAACCTTCATGGTATCGACATATCCCGTGAAGTAGAGGGGTCGGTCATGACGATTATCTTACACCAACATATCATCTTGTGTAAAGGTGATATTGGGCATCAGCTCCATCACATTATAACAATGAAAGCAGGTTACAGGCTCCTCATCTGGCTTCTTAAGGAGTGTTAGACAAGTATCAGCTTGCATCAAAGCTTCACTTAATGTTTTTCGAGTTTCCTTCGAGAGACACAATAGCTCAAAAATTGACAACCTTGTCGGGGTATTAGCCAGCTGAGCTAGTATGTCAAAGTTATACGGCTTCTTGAGTCCCAGAGCTGGAGTCTTCATTAATACTTTATCAAAGCGGACAGGCTGCTTACCTTTGTCGGCTGTCGACGGTTTAGGAGAAGTTGGTTCCACTGAAGGTGATAAAATCGATGAAATATTGACAGCAGGAGAAGATGATATTAGAAGAGCGTCTAGAGCTAGAACAGGGTTCTCTTTACCTTCTGAATAGTCTCTCAGGTAAAGTCTTCTAGACCTGGTACCAGTTAAGGCCTCTTCTTCGGATACAGGTTCGAAGGACACTATATTGCAACTCTTTGTCTGGATCTTACTTTTGAATGGTTTCTTTCGGCAAGATAAAGATTTTGTCCAGTAACCCAAACAAACACGAGATTGGTTGTGTGAAAGGCATAGAGAAAGAGGTACATGATATCCTTTTCCATGATTCAGGTCGGGACCCTTTTGTAGATCATATCCCATATTCTTCATGAGTTCGCGATATTGTTGACTATATATATATGGAAGGCTGGTTGATAATTGGTTTCTAGCTTTGGCAGCGTTGTCTCAAAAGAAGAAGAAGGATATGCCGACGAGGTAAAAGTGGCAATTAAAGGTGGAGGATAATGTGCACCCAATGAAGTCATATGATATAATTTGTATTTAGTTGCTTTCTTAGACCTTGAAGAAGGTGCTTGAAAGTCAGCCACTAAATTAGGATGAATCGACATAATCTCTCATTTATCAGTAGACAGAGGAACACGACCATTAGTTCGTGCAGGTAGGAGATTAACAATCTCCAAGGTGGTTCTCGGGATGGGGATGACGCCGTCCTAAACAAGTTGAGCAGGAAAATTGCCAAACTGTAGAGAGACAATGTTAGCCGTTATAGTCTTTTCGTCTTGTCGGAGAGTAATTGTACCAGAATTAACCATCTCCTGAATCTTGCCTTTAAGCACATAGCATGCTTGAGTCGGATGTCCGTTAAATCTGTGGTAAAAACAATATTTAGGGTGGTCAATTTTACCTACTTTCTCTAGCCATTTTGTCTCTGGCAGTTGAAATTTATTGCTTTTGATCAGACAATCAAAGATGCTCATGATATCATCTTCATCAAAAGAGTATTCTTCTTTTGGACGTAGTGCTCTTTGTGGTGGTGCCTTTAGAGTAGGTGTTGATTGACCTATATTGACGGCTAGAGTTTCTTTGCCTTTCACATTGATAGCCAAACATTCTTTACCCTTGTGGTTGTTCTGACGGCCACCGTTATTTGGTGTAGCATGTTCATCTTTGTCAAGATTAGACATTTGAGTACCTAATTGTTTGAACTTGTCAGCACATTCTTCTGCCGCTTTGGCATTCACTATGAATGAAGGTCAATCCTGGAACTGTGTCGATCCAGTCCACATGCTGATTATAGGCAACAGGTTTGACTTGCAAGTGTTTATAGTCAAAGCATCTGGAGTTCCGAGAGGCATTTTGAGGACCTCACGGCAGAATCATTCAATAAACCGTTCAGTTATTTTATTGTGTCGCTGTTTAATTTTAATGAGAGCAGACATAGTCATGTTGTTTGTTCCCTCATAAAATCATTCCAAGAACATTTGTTTGAATCCATAGAAAGAGGTTATACAACCATCTGGCAAACTGTGGTACCAATCGTAAGATGCACCTGCTAAACATCCAACGAACACTCTAGTGAGTAGAGCATCATTTAGCAGTAATTGATCAGCCATTACCTCAAAGTGATTAAGGTACTAACTTGGAGATGTGCTACCATCAAACAGCATGATAGTAGGGCGTTTGTATTTGGAAGAAAATTGAACTTCCTTCCACTCTATAGGATAAGGCAACTTGATCCCAAGCTTCTGCAAGCCATCCTTCTACTTGAAGGCTTCAAAATGAGTACGTAAAAGTTTTACGACCTCATTGTTATCTTCTGATGATTGTGGAGCAGTGGATTGATTTGATATGTTAGGAGGGGTTACTGTATGATAAGTACCCCCCCCAGCACCAGATTAACTTGGAATAGCCTACACAAGTATGGAAGCGTTGTGAGGAGACTGTACCCCCAAACCAATGTTGACGGAAGCTGATGTCGTTACAGGTTCTTGGGTCCTAATTAGATTCGCAACCGGTGGAACCGTATGTTGTGTTATAATTACAGCATATATGCCTGTCATCATCTCAACCATGCTTTCAAACTAGCCTCCAAAGCAGCAATTCTATGCTCTTGACTGTTAACTGGAAGCATCGTGATTTTCTGTGACGACATAAGCAGTCACTTCTCTAGCTACCGAAGACGAGCTAGTAAAAAAGATGGTTCGTTCAGAACTTTTACTATCAGCATCAAAGTCATATAAGGAATTACCTCCATGGTAAGTGATAGGGATATCTTTTTGACTTAAGGCATCTTGGTTGGAATCAGGAAGATTCCTTTGACAGATTGTTTCTTGGTCAGAAGGAAGATTCCTTTGACCGATTATTTCTTGGTCGGAAGGAAGATCCTTTGACCGATTATTTCTGGGTCGGAAGGAAGATTCCTTTGACCGATTGTGTCTCGGCTTCTTAATCTGGTATATTGGTATACTCCTTCGTCGAATTCAGGAATTCGATCTAAGTATTATTGATTGGGATTACGGAATGCATTGCGTCTCGGGCATTTTCCACCCCAGTGCTTCGAGACGTTATGTTAACAGAGGCATACAACAATTCGTCTTCATCCACTGTCATCGATTGAGAAATCTGAGTGTAATTCAGTCGGTCGAAGACAGACCGTTTAGATGATTGGCAACAACATTTGATAACTACCTCATGGTGATGGTTACAGTGATGTTCTTGGGGCTGCTGTAAGACCCAGTTTTCCGAAATTGGGCTTTTTTGAAAATTATTATTTTTATTATTTATTAATGGTGTTTTAGTCATAATATGATTTTTGGTGATTTTAGTTAATTTAAAATTATTTTCTAAGTCATGGCTTATGACTTTGTGATTTTACTAGTGTAACCCTAGTGTAAACCCTAGAGATTTCATAACCTAGAAACTAACCATGATCATGTGAGCCTAGCCATAGGTTTAGAACATCAAATTAGGGCTTTTTAGCCTAAAGGGTATTTTGGTAATTTTTTAGGATTTATTAGAATTTATTTGGATTTATGTGATTTATTATTATTTAATTAGTTGATTAGTGTCATGTTAGCTCCTAACCTAGTTTAGCCTAATCTAGGGATTAGCAACTAACCTAGGAGACTAAGTAGAGGATGTTAGCTTTATGTGTAAATATCTAGGTTTAATAATATCTAGATATTTTACTTTTAGATATTTAGAAAACCTAAATATCTATCTACTTGGTCCAAGCCTTAGGAGCTAAGTTTTGCTAGGTGGATGAACCCTAAATATCTACCCCCTACCCCCCCCATGGCAGCCACACCCTACCCCCTTCCATATAAATACCCCCCCCTTCATTCAAGCTTCTTTCATTACACAAAAACCTAGTTTTTTCCCTCAACTTCACACCCTCACCACTTAACCATTTCAACTCTAAATTGAGCCAAACTTCTTGCATTGGAACCCCCTACTATTGAGGATGCTAAGGGGAGCTAGCTAGCTAGGTTGCATAGCATTTTGGGCACCATCAAGCGAAGAGGATACCCCCCCAAAACCTTGTCTTCCTTGAGTTTTGCACTCATAGGTAAATGCCCATAAACTTTGTTAAATTTGTGTTTTCTCTTCATATTTGCATGCATCTAGGTACTAGGGTACTGTGTGTCAAGTTTGGTAGGACTTAGAGTTGGTTTGGTGTCCGTATCGGACACGTATCTAGGTTTTTAATGAAGTGTTTGATGATTTGCCTCAGTGAATGAAATGTTAATGATTTCGAAAACTATTTGAACAATTTTCTAGCCCTATAGGTGGCGAACACGTGGGCACGAGCACGAGTCGTGTCGTGCCCCGTGTCATGCGCAGGACACGCGTGCATGCGTGCACGAGGCATTGTCTATGCATGTATCAGTCACACACTGACACTTGGATTTTGGACACTGTTTGGACACTTGGTGGGACACGAGTGACTCGTGGGACTGGGGTACAAGTGGGGAATGGTTTAGCAACCATTTATTGCTTATTTTAGCACGATTTTTGGTGTTCAAATTTCGAATTCCTGTTTTCACTGATACCATGTGTTCTTTTGAGATTTCTGAATTTAAATTCTGTTAACCCAATTTAAATTGGTGTTTATTTGTCATACATTGATTCATACCTGTTTAATAGGACTGATAGGTGGTTACATGTGAGATTGAGTATGGTTTGATTATGGAATGTGATTTCGAGTATGGAGAGGACTGAACTCAACTGATTTTTATATTGAACTCCCTAAGTTATTGTTAACTGTCATTTGTTCTCAGGAAATCCTGAGCTTAAGGAATAGGTTGGTGACTTGGCTTAATGTGTTGAAAACTGAGTTTTGAATGTTAAAAACCTGAGAGACAAACTGAATTGATTCTAAATTTCCATGTTATTCCTATATATGTTGTTGGTTGTTTTAAGTATTAGTGAAATTGTGTTAAAGGGGTTTTGATATGATTCCTGAAATCCTGATTTTGATTAATATATGAAAACTGAGATTAGAGAGGGACCCTTTTCACTGAAAACTGAGAATTGGTTTGTTCAATTTGAAATGCCTATGGCCATCTCATTGTTCATGCAATGACACATTAACCCCATATTCCCTGATTTTCCCTGAACTCCACACACTGTTTCCTGTTGAGCACTGACCTGAGATTCACTATGTATCCACACTCTCTAATTCCTAATTCATGTTCTTCCTTTTGACACATATATTATGTTACACACTCACACACATATGCCTATACAACTCCCTGTTAAGCTATCACCCTTTCCCTATCACCCTCTAGCCCTCTCACACACACATGCCTTTTCATCACACACACAGGCCTTGTCTCTCTACACACACACATTACTGTTTTACACTGTGCTACACACACACACTCCTATTTACTCCTGTCAACATACACACATTAATTCCTGATATTAACCCACTGTCATGTTGCCTGTTAACATACTGTTTTCCAGATTTCAAAGACACTAGCATACACATGTCCCTACCCTATCACTCTATGTATATATATATATATATATATATATATATATATATATATATATATATATATATATATATATATATATACATATTTCTATATGCTAGATACAATAATGTGGTATGAATACATATATGTGTATATGATAAATTATATCAATTAGTGTATATATAAGGTGTGGGTATATGTAATATAGCCCTTATGGCCTATAGGCTATGTATATGGTACATGGCCTATGTGTATGGCATGAATGCCAGTCAATGTGTGTTGTTGACTTGTATAGCCCAGTTTTGATGTGTGCTTGCTAGTCTAGGCTTGGTTAGCCCTAGTGAGACTTGACTAGACTAGGATTGACCTAGTTTGACTAGTGTAGTTGACTTGGGTTGACCCAGAGTTGACCCAGTCTGACTTGGACCTAGTTTGACCTAGACAGTTGAACAAGTTTGGCTTAGAGTTGACTTTGACCTAGACTGGCCTAGAAATCATGTAGATTGCATTGTAGCTTTCATTTACCTTATTTTAAACATGTCATAACTGTATTACTCTATTTTAGGACATTGTGACCTTGGTACAGACATCTGATATTACACTACTCTTTCCAGAGTAACAGGCGAGTACATTCTCTGATAATTCTCTCATTTATTTGTCGATTACTGTATTTCAGTTCTAGTTAGTTCTATGTGATTCTCTGTATCAACACGTATGGATATTTCTGGATTCATGTATCGACACATACCTTACTTGCTGGCCTCTATTACTGGAGTCATTAGTATCATTCCGGAATCATTTCTGGAATCATCACGTATTGGCCAGACTCATCTCGATTCTTTTGTCGATTTTGGATTCACTTGCTGGGCGGGGAAATATTGAGTAAGACATGTAGACATACCCCAAATCTGGAATCTCCAACTGGAATCTACTGGAAGCATAGCCATCTCTTGCCTGATCCGTAAGAGATGTGCCTGATACCTACAGCCGTTTGCATGTCGACCTCGGTATTTTGAAACACACTGTTAGATCATAGTTGGACTCACCCTGGTTTCATTGATCACTGTTGGACTCGTCTTGTACTAGAAATTATCTGGTATCGGATTATATGGACTGGACTCACACTGGGATTACATTAGACTTATATCGTACTGTCTGGACTCACACATGATGTTCTACTTCAGCTAGCTTTTATTACAGTCTTCATTGCCATGATTCTTCTCTTATTTTAGTTACCTTTCTTTTCTTGTATCTTACTGTTTCTCTATGTCATCATTACCTGTATAAAACTGCCATGCTCATCAATAAAACTGTCTATAACTGTTTTATAGTTCTTTGTCATTTACTTGGGTTTTTCTTGATGAGTTGTGCTCGTTCCCGTCCTGATTGGACCTGTTAAAAATATTACAGATGATAATCCTGTGGACACATGCCCTGCTTACCATGGACCTGGCGAGGGATTAGCTACCTTTGGTTCTGACTCTCAGGAGTGATTCAGGAGATTAGCTAGTAGACTACTTTAGCTTTCATGTTTTGGCTTGTTGTATTAAAGTTAAGATATTGAGTCTGTATTAAGTTGGTTTGAGATATTGGTGTATTATTTTAGTAGTTAGTTGTTGTTGTCTTTAATTCCTTAGGTATAACTTCTGTGTTATCTTTTCGTGCTTAGACTGTGTTTGAGTAGATCATACCCTTTACTTGCCCTCCATTCGGAGCTGATATCTGGACAAGTACTTTTTATATTCACTGCATGAGATCAGTTAGCAACCTAGAACAGCTTACTACCGCCGACACTGCGGCGTAGGCTGGACGTAACCACTTCTCGTGCCCCTATACAGGGTGCGGGTCGTGACACGTTTTTAGTGGTGGCCCATGCAGGTCTGTCGACTAAATTGTTTGGTTACGTTATTGTACCAAGCATGCCTGCAATTAGGAACTTAAGGTAATTAGACAACATTAGGAATGACGCTTAGAACACTTAGAGGAATACTAGGATTGCAACGTAGGAAATACATCACATGCTTGCTATTATAATTAGATTTTCTTGTCTATGATTGTTTTGCTTTAAAGAGTCCTTATAAGTCTTTTTTGTAATTAGATGGTGCTTACTCGTTCATCCCGGTATGTCTCACCTGAGAATGACACACTCCCCATCCAGTCAGCTGACCAGTTGACTGATACACCTCCACCTACCACATTCCTCCACTCCACAGATCCACAAACCCAGATACCACAACCACCTTCCACATCACAGGCCCAGCAGGACCCAATACTTCCACCACCCCCAATCACTATACCTACCCAGGCTTCCGTCACACTCGACGGGAACCAACTGCTCATTCTGATCCAGGGGTTCCTAGCAACCCATCAGGAGCAGACCACCCTACTCCGCCAGAGCATGGAGCATTCTGAGGGACGTACCGTGGTCCCACCACCTGTAGAGCCGCGGCAGAGAGCAGGGACGATCAAGGACTTCATGGGTCTGAATCCCAAGGAGTTCTTAGGGACTGAGGGCATAGTAGTAGCAGATGACTGGTTAGACTCGGTAGAGAGGAAGCTCATTGGAGTTAGGATGCCGGATGACCTCCAGGTCGAGGCAGTGGGATTTTTGCTGATAGACTTGGCAGGAGTTTGGTTCCGGAATGAGCCGTTATTCGCGAGAGGGACAGCCACTTGGGATCAGTTCAAGACCCAGTTCAAGAAGAAATTTTTCTCAACCACTGCTAGAGTAGCCATGGGGCTACGATTCTAGAACATCCAGCAGGGGAACCGTTCTGTTGACGAGTATGCGGCAGAGTTTAGTCGCCTGAGCCGTTTCGCTCCTAGCCTAGTTGCTGACCCTGAGGAGATGACGCGTAGGTTTTGCCGTGGTCTAGTTCCAGACATTGGCATTCTTATAGTGGCAAACGGTATGACTGACTACTACCAGAGCTTAGAGTTAGCCCGAAGTATCGAGGACCGTCTTCTGTCTTGCAAGAGGCCGGCTTCTGTACACATTGAGGGACCCTCCAAGCGTCAGGCTTTCCAGCAGAAAGTACCGACGCTACACCAGCAGACATATCATCCTCCCATACCACATCATTCGACCCCGCCAGTTTGAGCCCCGGGACCCCGGCAGCAGAGGCTATTTCAGCAGGTGCAGCATCAGTATCGAGGTCAGGACCCGAAGACGCTCAGTTGTTCATACTGCAGGAAGCAGGGACACATCAGGGAGCAGTGTAGGAAGAGGCTGAAGGTTTGCTATAACTGTGGGTCTGATACTCACCAGAAGATGGATTGTCCTATTGCACCTCCTTATAGGGGAGCTAGGCCACCTGTAGCTCAACACCAGAGGGGTGGAGCTTTTGCGATAACGGTCGAGGAGACCCACGCTGCAGGTGACGGGTTAGCAGGTTTGTCTTTTCTGTCATTCCTTTCCCATCTTGTTGTATGATTCCATTAGTACCTGCCAGGATATGCTTGTGATATGCTAGATAGTGTAGTTACCCTGTTCGAGACTGTGGAATCACGACCAGTAGGACTATGATTGCATGTTATCTTTTGACTCTGATTGACTGGGGGTTTGACCTAGGAGGAGTACGACTATCTTAATTTCGAGGACGAAATTTTTCTAAGGAGGGTAGACTTGTAAGACCCAGTTTTCCGAAATTGGGCTTTTTTGAAAATTATTATTTTTATTATTTATTAATGGTGTTTTAGTCATGATATGATTTTTGGTGATTTTAGTTAATTTAAAATTATTTTCTAAGTCATGGCTTATGACTTTGTGATTTTACTAGTGTAACCCTAGTGTAAACCCTAGAGATTTCATAACCTAGAAACTAACCATGATCATGTGAGCCTAGCCATAGGTTTAGAACATCAAATTAGGGCTTTTTAGCCTAAAGGGTATTTTGGTAATTTTCTAGGATTTATTAGAATTTATTTGGATTTATGTGATTTATTATTATTTAATTAGTTGATTAGTGTCATGTAAGCTCCTAACCTAGTTTAGCCTAATCTAGGGATTAGCAACTAACCTAGGAGACTAAGTAGAGGATGTTAGCTTTATGTGTAAATATCTAGGTTTAATAATATCTAGATATTTTACTTTTAGATATTTAGAAAACCTAAATATCTATCTACTTGGTCCAAGCCTTAGGAGCTAAGTTTTGCTAGGTGGATGAACCCTAAATATCTACCCCCTACCCCCCCGTGGCAGCCACACCCTACCCCCTTCCATATAAATACCCCCCCCCCCCTTCATTCAAGCTTCTTTCATTACACAAAAACCTAGTTTTTTCCCTCAACTTCACACCCTCACCACTTAACCATTTCAACTCCAAATTGAGCCAAACTTCTTGCATTGGAACCCCCTACTATTGAGGATGCTAAGGGGAGCTAGCTAGCTAGGTTGCATAGCATTTTGGGCACCATCAAGCGAAGAGGATACCCCCCCCCAAAACCTTGTCTTCCTTGAGTTTTGCACTCATAGGTAAATGCCCATAAACTTTGTTAAATTTGTGTTTTCTCTTCATATTTGCATGCATCTAGGTACTAGGGTACTGTGTGTCAAGTTTGGTAGGACTTAGAGTTGGTTTGGTGTCCGTATCGGACACGTATCTAGGTTTTTAATGAAGTGTTTGATGATTTGCCTCAGTGAATGAAATGTTAATGATTTCGAAAACTATTTGAACAATTTTCTAGCCCTATAGGTGGCGAACACGTGGGCACGAGCACGAGTCGTGTCATGCCCCGTGTCATGCGCAGGACACGCGTGTATGCGTGCACGAGGCATTGTCTATGCATGTATCAGTCATACACTGACACTTGGATTTTGGACACTGTTTGGACACTTGGTGGGACACGAGTGACTCGTGGGACTGGGGTACAAGTGGGGAATGGTTTACCAACCATTTATTGCTTATTTTAGCACGATTTTTGGTGTTCAAATTTCGAATTCCTGTTTTCACTGATACCATGTGTTCTTTTGAGATTTCTGAATTTAAATTCTGTTAACCCAATTTAAATTGGTGTTTATTTGTCATACATTGATTCATACCTGTTTAATAGGACTGATAGGTGGTTACATGTGAGATTGAGTATGGTTTGATTATGGAATGTGATTTCGAGTATGGAGAGGACTGAACTCAACTGATTTTTATATTGAACTCCCTAAGTTATTGTTAACTGTCATTTGTTCTCAGGAAATCCTGAGCTTAAGGAATAGGTTGGTGACTTGGCTTAATGTGTTGAAAACTGAGTTTTGAATGTTAAAAACCTGAGAGACAAACTGAATTGATTCTAAATTTCCATGTTATTCCTATATATGTTGTTGGTTGTTTTAAGTATTAGTGAAATTGTGTTAAAGGGGTTTTGATATGATTCCTGAAATCCTGATTTTGATTAATATATGAAAACTGAGATTAGAGAGGGACCCTTTTTACTGAAAACTGAGAATTGGTTTGTTCAATTTGAAATGCCTATGGCCATCTCATTGTTCATGCAATGACACATTAACCCCATATTCCCTGATTTTCCCTGAACTCCACACACTGTTTCCTGTTGAGCACTGACCTGAGATTCACTATGTATCCACACTCTCTAATTCCTAATTCATGTTCTTCCTTTTGACACATATATTATGTTACACACTCACACACATATGCCTATACAACTCCCTGTTAAGCTATCACCCTTTCCCTATCACCCTCTAGCCTTCTCACACACACATGCCTTTTCATCACACACACAGGCCTTGTCTCTCTACACACACACATTACTGTTTTACACTGTGCTACACACACACTCCTATTTACTCCTGTCAACATACACACATTAATTCCTGATATTAACCCACTGTCATGTTGCCTGTTAACATACTGTTTTCCAGATTTCAAAGACACTAGCACACACATGTCCCTACCCTATCACTCTATGTATATATATATATATACATATTTCTATATGCTAGATACAATAATGTGGTATGAATACATATATGTGTATATGATAAATTATATCAATTAGTGTATATATAAGGTGTGGGTATATGTGATATAGCCCTTATGGCCTATAGGCTATGTATATGGTACATGGCCTATGTGTATGGCATGAATGCCAGTCAATGTGTGTTGTTGACTTGTATAGCCCAGTTTTGATGTGTGCTTGCTAGTCTAGGCTTGGTTAGCCCTAGTGAGACTTGACTAGACTAGGATTGACCTAGTTTGACTAGTGTAGTTGACTTGGGTTAACCCAGAGTTGACCCAGTCTGACTTGGACCTAGTTTGACCTAGACAGTTGAACAAGTTTGGCTTAGAGTTGACTTTGACCTAGACTAGCCTAGAAATCATGTAGATTGCATTGTAGCTTTCATTTACCTTATTTTAAACATGTCATAACTGTATTACTCTATTTTAGGACATTGTGACCTTGGTACAGACATCTGATATTACACTACTCTTTCCAGAGTAACAGGCGAGTACATTCTCTGATAATTCTCTCATTTATTTGTCGATTACTGTATTCCAGTTCTAGTTAGTTCTATGTGATTCTCTGTATCAACACGTATGGATATTTCTGGATTCATGTATCGACACATACCTTACTTGCTGGCCTCTATTACTGGAGTCATTAGTATCATTCCGGAATCATTTCTGGAATCATCACGTATTGGCCAGACTCATCTCGATTCTTTTATCGATTTTGGATTCACTTGCTGGGCGGGGAAATATTGAGTAAGACATGTAGACATACCCCAAATCTGGAATCTCCAACTGGAATCTACTGGAAGCATAGCCATCTCTTGCCTGATCCGTAAGAGATGTGCCTGATACCTACAGCCATTTGCATATCGACCTCGGTATTTTGAAACACACTGTTAGATCATAGTTGGACTCACCCTGGTTTCATTGATCACTGTTGGACTCATCTTGTACTGGAAATTATCTGGTATCGGATTATATGGACTGGACTCACACTGGGATTATATTAGACTTATATCGTACTGTCTGGACTCACACATGATATTCTAGTTCGGCTAGCTTTTATTACAGTCTTCATTGCCATGATTCTTCTCTTGTTTTAGTTACCTTTCTTTTCTTGTATCTTACTGTTTCTCTATGTCATCATTACCTGTATAAAACTGCCATGCTCATCAATAAAACTGTCTATAACTGTTTTATAGTTCTTTGTCATTTACTTGGGTTTTTCTTGATGAGTTGTGCTCGTTCCCGTCCTGATTGGACCTGTTGAAAATATTACAGATGATAATCCTGTGGACACATGCCCTGCTTACCATGGACCTGGCGAGGGATTAGCTACCTTTGGTTCTGACTCTCAGGAGTGATTCAGGAGATTAGCTAGTAGACTACTTTAGCTTTCATGTTTTGGCTTGTTGTATTAAAGTTAAGATATTGAGTCTGTATTAAGTTGGTTTGAGATATTGGTGTATTATTTTAGTAGTTAGTTGTTGTTGTCTTTAATTCCTTAGGTATAACTTATGTGTTATCTTTTCGTGCTTAGACTGTGTTTGAGTAGATCATACCCTTTACTTGCCCTCCATTCAGAGCTGATATCTAGACAAGTACTTTTTATATTCACTGCATGAGATTAGTTAGCAACCTAGAACAGCTTACTACCGCCGACACTGCGGCGTAGGCTGGACGTAACCACTTCTCGTGCCCCTATACAGGGTGCGGGTCGTGACAGCTGCATTATAGAAGGATGAGACAGATTTGTGATCTTCCGCTTCGGTTTAAATTTTTTACGGAGATCGGTTACAACAACTGGATAAAAAGAAGTCAAAGGAACATATTCTTTAATGATGTTAGGATCATGATTTCGATTCTTGAGATGACCCATTCCTCGAGTGTACAAGGAAGTGCTGAGTTTGGTTTGCATAAGTAAAGGGGTTTTCGACTTCAGAAGTCTGCTTTTCGTGTAAGTTAGCCACTGGCGCAGGCTGTTTGCATTTTGATAAAGTAGGTATTGACTGACGCCTGTTTAGATAGGTGCGCAGGTCAGATAGGTCTGCTACTTGTGTATCTGTCTGAGATACTAGCAGCTTAGCCTGCTAGGATCTTAAGATGCGCAGGGTTGGAAGGTCAGGAGTTGCATTCTTAGGATTTGGCAGAATCACTTTTTGTGTTGCACAACCTTTCCAAAAGAGCTTTTACACTGGTTGGCGCATATGCGCCACCAGAGATACTTTCTACCAAGTCAAGGACTGGAGAAGAATTATAAAAAGGCCATATGATGCTTTTATTTATTCTGTGACGAGACTGGAATAGGTGTATTCCTTGCCAAGTTCAAATTTAGAGAAGGAGTAGTTAAAGAGCGTTTCCCTTTATTTGTGGCTGAGAGGCCACAGGCGCAGGTTGCGCAGATTGAGAAAAGGCCAAAGGGTGCTTCCCTTGATTCTGTCTAGCATTCTCGTTAGATAGGTTCTTCCCCGAGTTCAGAACTGGAGAAAATGAGGGGGTAGCCAAAAGGCGTTTCCCTTTCCTCAGAGCCGAAGAGGCAGTAGGCATAGGTTGCGCAAAGATAGTGGTTGATAGAGACGCAGTCTATGCAGGTTGCGCAGGAGTAATGGTTGGTAGAGAAACAGTTTGCACAAGTTGTGCAGGTGCAATAGTTGGCAGAGAAGCAGTCTGCGCAAGTTGTACAGGAGCAATTGTTGGCAGAGAAGCAGTCTGTACAAGTTGCTCATAAGCAATGGTTGGCAGAGAGGACTTTGGAGTCCACACATTACGCACCTTGCTCTTAGCAGCAACTGCGGTGCGCCTAGTACCCCCAGCACTCATCATTGCTTCGTAAGCGGTTTGGTCGACTTGAATGACCAAAGTCTTCTGTGTCTTGTCGATCGACGCGGTATCACATTGAGTTGTCACTTTCTTGTCAGAGGGGAAAGTCATCTCCAGCAGAGTCGCCATTTTGTTTGTAAAAATAAAAGTTTGATTACAAACTAAAAAAAGAGTACAAGAGTACAATTGATTTCTGGGAAAATATAACTATAGGAATCTAATCAGAAGACGATCACTTTATCCCTTGGACGATGTGATATCGAAGACACGAGCCTATGGAAAATGCAACTGCACTTTATCAATAGATTATGATCATTAGTGATACTTTAGAACTGATTTGAAACTCTATTTATAGAGTTTTGAAATGACTATTTTCTAAGTTGCGCATAATTCAGATTGCGCACTTTCTATCTAGTTGCGCGAACTGTTACTTGAACTGCTGGGGACACATGGCATCGTTTGAGTGAGATTCGTGTGGTCGTGGGTAGTGTAGTGGACACGTTCTTCGATATTAGTGGCATGTGTGCCACATCATCCTGCTTCTGAAGAAAAGTTGATCAGGTGGCGCCAAAACTCTAGGTGGCGCGAGCGCGCAACTTGACGTTTGGCGCCTTTGATTGGGTCTTTTATACTATGATGATTGATCCTCGTGCTTCTTGATGACTTACGCAAGTTAGCTGTCAGCATTAACTGCGTGCTGACAAAATCTCCTCGAGCGTTGCGTTGCGCGGGATTCGAATAGATTTTCTTCGATTGACGAGCTGTCAGGGTTATCATTTAATGATGGCAGCCGTTACAGCTTCTTGAGGATGCTTGCCACGTGGAGCTCGCGCATCCTGTCTTAGGCGCAACCTAAGATGGCTTAGGCGCAACCTGAGACTGGCGTAACTTAATGATCTGGCGCCACTAGATGTTGGAGCTTTGTTGAGAGGGGTGCCCATTAATTTTTAGGCTTCTACAATCGACCTTTTCGAAAATGTCGGTGCAATATTGGAATTAACATTCAGATTGGCATCTTCATCGACCCCAACCTTACATTTTTTACCAATGTTCTTCCTCTTTTTCTTTTTGCCAGTGACACATCTAAGCCCTTGCCCATCATTACTCTTAAGAATTTCAGAAATTCATTATTCTACTTCTTCACTGGATAATCGTCGTGGAGTTGGTTGATGATCTACGGTCTTCTTGAATCTTTTATCATTTGTCAACTTGTGGTCAGATCTTAAAATTGACGATAGCCTCGATAACATATTTTATTTGAGTCCTCAAGATACTCAGAGTCAACAACATCGGCACATACTGGACAAGACTTGTATCCATGAATATTGCAGCCAGATAGTTTTCCATATGCATGTAAATCATGGACCCCCAATATCAACATTGCTTTTATTGTAAAAGAGGTTTTAGCAAATGTGTCCCATGTCGGCACACCATTTAGCTATAGCTCTTTCAACTCCTCAATAAGTGGCTGTAGAAGATTCAAAGGTGCTAAAATTATAGGCCAACAACCATAAGTGCTGCTCTGAGTTCCTTGTGGATTAAAACCATCAATTGATGTTGCAAGCTATAAATTTATAGCCTCGGCAGCAAAATCTGGCCAATTGACATTGACTGAATCCTATTGGCTTGAGTCGCAAGGATGTTCCATTAGATTTCCATCGGTTTTTGCCTTTTTATGCTAACTCATTGCATCTGCAATCCAAGGAATGCTAAAAAATCTCTTTAGCCTTGGGATCAATGGAAAATATTTCATAAATTTTGTCGGTTCTTTCCTGATATTTTTTTTACCTCAGAGTCATCTTCAAAGACAAGCTTATACCTACTGACTCCACATTTGGGACACATCTGATGTTGCTTGTATTCCTTCCAATATAGGATGCAACCATTTCTACATGTACTAATGGTTTCATATTCCATTCCCAAGTCCTTAATCATGTTCTTCATATGTTGGTAGTTATTGGGAAGATTGTAGTTTTCAACAAACAAAGACTTTACCCAATCCTATATAGCAGTCATGCTATTTCCAGTCAAACTATATCACATTTTCAAATTCTGCAACTCAATAATGGTAAATAACGTTGTCTTACCCTTAGGACAACCATTGTAGAGAGGTTGTGTTGCCATCTCCATATATCTTTTGTATTTTTTTACTCTCATTCATCTCGGACTCAAAATTAACAGTTTGATCGCCTCCTAATCCGCCTTCAAGGGTAATATTCACGCCTTCTAATTCATGCTTATTCTCCCAATTGTTTATGTTGAATACATCATGAACAAGTTCCTCCATCATAGGCTGGTCAGTTTCTTTAATTAGATCATGTTGTATTGTTGTAGACTTATGGCCCATCGACTCTGTAGATTTTTCTCCATGCTGATCCCCTACCACGTAGCTCTGATCAATACCATTTGACAACAAATGAAAGCTGATTAAATCAAGCTCTATGTGTCCCTTCGAGTTTCTGCATTGAACACATGGGCATAAAAACAGTCTTCTCCATTGGCATTCTCCTTAACAAAATTCACGAATAGATTAACACCTTTAATATATTCTAAGTCCCCCCTTTTGCTCATCCACAACTTGTCCAAAGGCATTTTCTATACATTTTTTTTTCTTTTTATAATATAAATCTATAGAAAATAAAAAAATAAAGTAAATACTAAATAAAGTCATAGAAATACTTTTCAAATGAAAAGGATCTCCAAGATGTACGACACGAGTCAAATAAATAATGAATGTTGGTGATTAATTAAGGATATCCAAGATTAATGTGCTCCACAGCCTTCATTGTCAAATAAACTATAGTTTTTAATCCTCTACAGATGACAATGAACTCAAACGAGACCCACAAGAAGAACCAACAAGACAAAACATACAGAAACAAAGATGAGAAATGATGTAATCACAAAGGCAACCATTTTACAATTTGTGACTATAATTGCACTTCAAATATGAAAAAGAAGGAAATGGAATGCTTACTAATATCTAACTTATACTCTACATCCCTCAACTTCCATCTACACAAAAATCCTTCTGACTTTCTAGGTTTAAACTCAAGCCACCATTATAGAACAATTAAAAATGAATGAGCTCCACTAGTCTCCGTTGCTCTCAAGAACCTTCCACTCAAGATAATCAGACTTTGGATCAGGTCTACTTGAGCATATAGTCATCCTATGGCAAGTGTATTATCCACTGTGCTACCAATCGCAAGCAACTCGTCACCTAGGGAGTTGAAGGCCACCCCGAACCCCTACTGTGATCAATTCTAACTGGAGCCCTACCCAGATCCTTGCACAAATTGTAGACGGATCGAAGTAATGAGTGATGCACACTTTCCTTGTAGGGGACAAGGATCTTCCAAAATGTTGGGAGATATACAATAGAATGCATGAGTTGTAAGGAGATGAAGTTGGCTGGATATGTTCCTGACATAGAGTTCTTTGGTTATGGCGAAGAAGAGGAGAATCAGGAGTAGCAAGAAAATTTTTTTGCTGGAAACAGATATATATATATATATATATATATATATATATATATATATAAAAGAGTAATACACTGGGTTATTCCTTTTGCAACATGTACATATATTCTGAACCAGGAACATGAGAGGATTTGAGGGGAAAATCCATCTGAAACATTATTATGGACGATGGTTAACAAAGGCATGGACCTTTTATGTTCTATAACTATAACCAAGCCCAAACCTATCAAGATTGGTAGAATAGAGCATAAAAAACTAAGCAAAAGGCTCTCTATAAGGTTCACAGAGGGTCATGCTAGTGATAGCTTCTCCATGGAGCAAATGAAATAGGTTCTTACTAAAGGTGAAGGTGCTAATGTACTTGATTTGGAGTGCATTTCGTGTGATTAACTATAGCAAGAATAAATTAGGGCAATAATATTTCAACCTGAGGCAAGTTTTCATTATATACATATATATTATCATATATTCTAATATTTGTGTCACACCATACAACTGTGAACTGAGTTATAGATATTCATACTATGGCAGGTGTTACAGTTAACGATTGTCAAAGATTTTAAAACGTAGAGAGAAGACAGAAGGGGCAGGTTGTTAGCCCAATGATTATATCATGTTTTTGAATATGGCTAATCAATTACGTTTACCATAATGACATCACTAATATTCATGTAATCGCTATCATGTTGCTACTTAAACTTAGCATTGTCCTAAATGTTCTATATCATATTGCTATGCTTGTATCATATTGTTTTGTTCATCTAACATGTTCTTATAGACATACAATAAGTATGATCAAGCTTTGTCAAACCAGGACATATGCAATAGAGTAATATTAATGGGCCAAAGACTGTATTATACAAAGAGATTTCTCTGAACCACCTAAGGACCTATCCGGGGCCTCGCATCGGGGGTTAAGCGGATATGGGTCGAGCGGGAAGCGCCCCCCGTAGGGGTTCGGGGGCGAAGCACCCAAAAGGTATTCAGATTTCCAAATCTGTTTATCTTTGGACGATCGCCGTCAAGTGAAAAAGTCGTCTTCAAGTCTGCTCAAATATTTGAAGAAAGGCGTCATCAAAGGGCTCTTGGTTTTCCTATTTCATCAATGTATTTTTTATATTTATTGAGTCTAGGAATATGATATACACTGTATTGTACTGGCAAACAGGCTACCCAAGAAACATTTTCAAAATAACCTTTTATTTTGAAAATAAGCCCACTTACAAAAGCCCAAACTACATCTTAACTGTTTGACTTTTCAAAAAGCCCAAAAATTAATTTGCAAAAATCCTGACAGAACTCCAGGCAAATTTGGCCCGAGTTCAGCCCGAATTAGGCCAGAGTTCGGTTAGTGAACATTGATTTTGAACTTGGTCTTCCTGTAGTTACGGATCCCAAAGAGATTTTCTCAAAGAGTTCTGTCCGAATTCTGTCTAAATTCTGTCTGAGTTCTGCCTTTGGAAAAAACTATAAATAGAGAAGGATTTCGATCATATCTATTCACTCATACACCAATTTACTTTTATATCTCTTCTCTATAAGCCTACTACTTCTTCCAAAGTGTTCTGAGCTATTCATTTCCAAATCCCATGCCAGTTACAATCCTCTAGTCGATTTGCAGTACGGTACGGTCTAAAAGTTTCAGAGCGATTGTAATCAGAGGCTTGATTGAAGAAAGACACATCACAACTGAAGTTGGTCGAGTACTTCAGATCAAAGCTCATGTTGTAGAAGTTGCAAGAACTTCGGATGAAAATTTGTAGTATTTTCCAATAGTGGATTCAAATGGAAGCTAGAGTTCTTCCGACTGGACTAGTCCTCACAAGAGGAAAACCAGTATACATCCTTGTATTTGCGTTTGCTCTCTACTCTCTACTTTTATTTACATATCTGTGATATATATATTATGTGATCTTATTACTAACATTTTTAAATAGTTAATTTTTGCTGCCTACTCTATTCACCCCCTCTAGAGTATTGCGCTTTACAACTCGTTTCTATAATCGGTCCTACAATTAGTATCAGAGCGGGTTATACAGGTAAAGTGAGGTAACACTGCTATTATATTCTTATTTATTATAGCTGTTACATAGATCACAGTATCACATGTAGAAAGTATGTACTTCACAACTGAAGAGTAATCCTCAAATAGACTCCCACTATTTGATGGAACAAACTATAGTTATTGGAAGACATGAATGAGCTTCTACCTAAAGTCTCTAGATTTTCATATATGGTCAATTGTTGTCAATGGCTACAAAAAGCCCACTATTACTTCTATTCTCACATTCTCTATAATCAACAAGCCTTATTATAGTTATATGGAGAAAGAGAAGAAGTTAGCTAGCCTTGATGCAAAAGCTATGCATATATTTTATTGTGTTATAGACACAAATGTATTTAATCTTATTACTGCTTGCACAACCTCTCATAAAATTTGGAAAGTTCTTGAAGCTACTTATGAGTGCAGGTATGAAAGCAAAGCTAGAAACTCCAGAGAGGAGGATAGTCTTATTAATGATACAAATATGTACATGATGAAATTGAGATTTAAGGTACAACACAATCCTTTATACGAAAAAGAGCTTGTATGTGACAACTGCAAGAAGATAGGCCATATTCAAGAAGTTTGTACTACTGCTAGAAAGTAGAGTCACTACGAACGATCAAAAGAAAAAAGATCATCATCTCACAAGTACACTAGCACGAGAATATGGTGTGAAAGCAAAGCAAGAGATTCTGAAGAAGAAGAAGAAGAAGAAGAAGAAGAAGAAGAGAGACCTCATAAAGATGCAAATTTATGCTCAATGGCATTATCTAACGAGGTACAGAATAATTCCCTTCTTGAAGAGAATGAATTTTCTTATGATGAGTTATCTGATGCTTTCAGTGATCTATTAGAAGAACACAAGAAAGTATTAGATAAGTATAAGCAAGCTAGAAAGGATATTCTATCCTATAAGTGTGAGAATGAGAAGCTTACTTGCTTATTGAATGATGCTAGAAATACTTTTCCTTCTGATAGTTCTACTGAAATTTCTACACTTGATTTTAGATTGTATGAGGCACTTGATTGCATTGAGAAAAGCACTCAAGAAAATGCTAAACTTAAGGAGGAATTAGAATCAGAAAAGAAGAAGTATTCTATTGCTTCATGTAGAATTGATGCTCTTTCTAATAAATATGATGAGATCTGTGCTAACTCTAAAAAGTTAGAGATTAGACTGGAAAAGCAGGTAGTACAACCTACGACTCAGTCTAGCACAAGACACTTAGCACATCACAAAGTCACACACGACAGATCATCTAGAAAGGAAGCAAGCAAAGCTAAAGCTTCATATAACCATTCTTTCTATTACAAGTATCCATGCACATCATATCACACTACTGCACGTTCTCATACTGCTGCACATAGTACTAATGTTAATTCTTTCTGTCATTATTGTGGTATGAATGGACATGTTTCTAATCATTGTCAGATTAGAAAACTTGTTGATATAAACTTGTGCAAATGGGTTACCAACGCTAACAAATGTGGATCCAAGTATTGAATACCAAAGTCTTCACCTAATATTTCAGACAGAGCTACTTATGCTGAACCTTAGAACCATGGAGCATGTAGGTGATTGCAAAGCTACAAAGGTCATCTTTCAAGCAATTGTACCAACATAAGTGTGGTCACTAGAACCACTTCAGTCACATGCTTCCTAAATAGTTTTTAATATCTAGCATGTTCTTACTGATGTCTTGCTATTAGCTTTCATTGATATCTTTTAATTATTTATTGTTTGAATCAAGGTGAGATATAATCTTAGCATGACTATTGTCTAACTTAAATGTTTAGTTCACACAAAATTATCTTTCACTCACTTTCCATTAGGGTGACACATTTGTCTATGTATGCTCTTTACTTTTAATCTTTATTCTTGAAGCATGCATAGGAGCTTTTTTTTTGAGTTAATATGTTTTTGACTCCCTGTCTTTAATATTTTTTGGTCACTTCTTATCGATTTGTCTTTAACATGTCGTATTTACTTTGATCAGTATTTTGTGAGTATGTATGTTTAGCACAAGTCTTCTATTTACTTGAAAAGTATATACATATACTTTTATGTTAACCTTGTGCTTGCATAATATATTCACTATTGATTCTCAAATTTTATTGTGATTAACTTCTTATGAATCAATTACATCTTTGTATGACAAAGCATATTTATGCATGTTTTTATATTGTGATTAACTTCTTATGAATCAATTGCATCTTTGTTTGACAAAGCATATTTATGCATGTTTTTATATATTGCTCATGTTTCTTATATTTTTGTATAAATATCTTTATGGGGATATATGAGTTAATTCAAGTTCTATATTATTTTAAAAAGTAGTTTTTAAACTTGTGCTTATCTCATACTTTAGCTATTGATTACTTTGAACAAATTTATGTTCTTCTCTTTTTAGCTTCTTCCTCAAAGCCTCTTTTAATTATGTTTTTCTTGGCTTTTTGGTTGACATTTTGGATACATGACTCTTATTTAAAATATTTTTTATCTTGATCTTGATAAACCATTATTTGGGTATTTATTTCTTTTATTTTTAGAGATTCTTGATTTCGATGTTGTTCGATGATACTGTATATTTTCCTTTGAATTTAAGTTTTTTAGAGTAGAAATCATTTTAGGAACTAGCCGAAAGGATCCCTCTGTCATACAGGTGTAAATAACCTGAAGCGACACGGTGTACTAGTCTTCGGACTACCGCTAGCTAGGAACCAGCCCCTACAGCTAACCCTGTTTGCCATTGATTGTAAAAGTACAGAACAGTTTTATGGGAGGACTGAACTTAGACTCACAATACAAACTCGCTTGTACAAAAAAAGCCTAGGGACGAAAACCTAGGTACAGCAGTCTAAGTACAATTGTTTATTTTAGATTCTGGGGGGTGACGATAGAGGCTCGGGAAAGCGACGGCCGCTCTGTCTTACTCCTTGGACGATCGATATGCAGTCTTGGCTCAGAGAAGATCTGCTTGGCGTGGATGAAGGAATGCTCTTCTTGCTCTCCTCGTGTTGCTCTCCTGGCTTCTCTCTCTCTGTGGTTATCGAAAAGAGGGGAACTCTCTCTGTATATCTGTCTCTCTTTTTTTTATTCTTTTGTTGCCCGTGGTTCTTGCAAAGGAATGATGCTAGCTATTTATAGCAGTGGGGTGTGATCATTAGGGTTTGCTAATGATCATTTGTTTAGAATGTCGGCGCTCCTTCAATCTATCTGAACCCTTGATCCTGATTACAATAAATCTAGGCCATTAATGCGGATAGCACCGTATCTTGTGAGCAATTAATGCTAACTGTTTTAAATCTTCATGATTGATCACGCCAATGTCTGATTGCTCGCCACGTGTCCCATTAGCTTGATAATAAATGATATGCCCTGATCTTAGTAATTATGACGATGATGTCAAATATACTTGTTGGAATTCGGTTAAATCGTTAATTGATCCGATGCCACGTGTTTTGATTGTGGGTCCTGCAAGAGCCGCATAGAATAGGCAACACTTGAACCGCAGGGAGATACTCTTCGTAAGTCGCATAGGACAATGCTTCATCGAGCCGCAGGGAACGAACTCTCAATGAGTCGCATATGCATAGTCTTTGTGAGCCGCATGAGCTAGCGTTGTATTTAGCCGCAGGGGCTGAGCTCTCAGTGGGCCGCATATGGCTAATTTCTGCTAGTCATATAGGGTGGCTTCTCAGTGAGCCGCATGAAGCTGTTCTCTATTTAAGCCGCATGAGATTTGCCACATGGCAACCTAGGATTTCAGACGGATCTGGTCAGAGATCTTCTTCTTTTTTCGAAGTATCTGTTATTATGGCAGAGCCATTATGACACTTTATGCCAGAGCCGCCACAGTCGTCAAATCGTATCAGAGCATTAAATGAGGCCACTATTCAAAGGGCCAGCTGTAGAAAAGGATCACAGGGGGACACGTGGCATCGATCGAGCCACATATTCCTGCTGAACCGTATACACTCTCGAGCCGCATGAGACGGAGAGTCTTCCTTTGAACTGTATAAGACAGCTCCCATATGAGCCGCATGGGCTTCGTATCCGGAGCCGCATAGACCATTATTCTGATATTTTCCATGCTTCTACAGGACCCCCTTCAATGTTTTCAATTTGCAAAATTGAAATACTTTGAATAAGAAGTATGGCCCCGTTCATGCCGCATAAGTGTCCCAGCCGCATAGATTTATCTGTCCGCATAGGCTCTTTGCCACGTGTCCTGATCACGTGTGCAAATCTTCATTAAATGCCCTTGATTCGTTTTTGAATTAACGCCGTCTTTTGGGGGAGGATCCCAAGGGTCGGTTTTGCCTTGACCGAAGCGTTTTGCCTTTACCTTTTGAGGTGGCATGTAATCCGAGACGTCTGTTTGTTTTTATGGGTCTCTTTTGCCTATAAATAGGAGTCTTTTAGTCTCTTGGGGGTTTTTTTACCTTCTCTCTTTGCTCGAAATTCCTGTTGCCGACTTTGCTCTTCGTCTTCTTCCTTCAAGAATCGACAATGGATCCCAAGAAGGCCGCTGCTGCTACGAGTAAGAAGGCCGCATCATCTTCTGCGGCTTCGAAGGACAAGAAGGCCGCGTCTTCATCGACTGCGGCGGCGAACGTGGCGGCTCCTCCGTCGATTGGCGCGCCTACTTTTCACCCCGACGTCCACCCGCCTATTGCTGGTAGGATCCTTAATATGAACTGCCATGGCTACGCCGCATATTTTATGCGCGAGCCTATATTCCAAAGTATGCTGTGTGTCCGACTCATGCTCGGGCCGCATGGGGTATGACCCAGGTTTGAGCCGCATGAAAGTGGTTGCATAACTACTTCTTTATCAAGGCCGCATAAGCTCATCAAGATTTGGTCCGCATGAGATCTTTCAAACTGAACCGTTTAAGCACATTTCGAACTGAACCGCATAAGGCTATTTTAACTGGACCGCATAAGCTCATCCGCGCTGAACCGCATAAGCTTATTCGAATCAGACCATATCCGTATATGCTCCTTTCGAACCGCATAAGCTCATCCGCACTGATCCACATAAGTTTATTTCGAGCCGAACCGCATAAGCTTATTCGAACTGAACCGCATAAGCTCATTCGGACTGCCCTGTATGAACTCTTTCAAACTGAGCCGCATGAGGCTGTACTGAGCTAAGCCGTATAAGCATCACGTGGTTTTTGTGTTTCAGCTATCTTTGTTGACTTGTTTCTTTTGCTTTTTCTTCAGTGAATCTGTCAGTAAATCCTGCTGGGAAACTTCTGGTTGGCTGTCATCAGCTTGCCTTGGGCGTGCATCGGGATGATCTAGTTCGTCAAATATCCGAACAGCTACTTATTGATGAACCTTTGGAGCGATTGAATGCCATTAGGGTTCAATCTTTCCAATTCCTTAATGACATGATGAGCTCTGGGATGTCTAATGGGGAGTATCTGAGACCGGTTTTCCTCTTCGGGGATGCGTTGATTATAGAAAACTCCCGAGTGTTAGATGTTTCCGAGAGTTAGGATTTTGACCTGGACGGGATGCCGATTCACATTCCCCTTATGAAGCGCCATTTCCCATTTGCGTGGTTCAACATGATCGTTTTGGACAGGCAGATGCCAGACACCCTCACTCCAACCAGACCGGGAATGTTTGTTGGTAACATCCGCTACAATAAAACTGCTGGGTCGGTGCGTGCGATCAAGGATCCGGCCAGTCGATCTGTGATGGGGTTAGTTCCAGGTACCTTCATCAACACCCCTGGTCCTAACTTTTCATTCTCTCAGGCTGATACCTTCCTGAGCCAGCTCGTTCGCAAAGGTTCCTATCCTGTTGGCAGATTGGTACTGCCGAGCTGGTTACACCCCATTCCCCCTTGGGCTAACCTGACCTCATGGATTCTACGAAAATACGGAGAATTTTTGCGGGGAGTCAACCTTTATGATGCTATCCGGGGTACCAGCCACGGGTTGCCTGTTAATAAGTCACTGTTCATGGCCCTCATGGAGATGTATAATCCTCGGACCGGGACTTTCTTCACCCCTGTTGGGGAACTGGGACTCGCCCTTCACGAAATATATGCTGTCTCCAAGCTCCCTTGGGGAGACGAGCCCTTCGAAGCGTATACTCCGACGAACGAGGAGTTCCAGGACTTAGACCGACGATTCTCAGATTTCGTCGCAGTGTATCAAGAATTATTGTGTCATCATAGCACCTGTCACCTAACGGCTATCCAGAAAAATGACAGCTCGGAAGGGGATGCTCCCCATACTAAATCTTGGGTCGCATACCTTTTCAAATTTAGCGCTGCTGGCCGGGTTACTTCCCGGGATCGCCAAACTCCTAGGGAAGTAGAGGACTTGGTGTCGACCGCTAGGAGGTCGAGGTCACAAAGTGACAAGTTTGGGAGCCAGATTGACTCCTTCAGCTACTTTTATTATGGTACTCGGCGGCTATCGGAGAAGGCACTCTTGGCCGGGTTTTTAATGGTATGGCTGTGCAATTGCGCGGTTTCAGGAGGGGCAGGTTCCATTGAGAGGATCAGTCGCCATTTTATTCTTCCTGCCGTAAAGTTGGCCTTTGGGGTCAGGCTGGCTCTTCTTCCTGCCATGGTATGCAGTATTCAGCATGGTCTCCGTACCTTCTCGTCCAAGGTTATTGCTCGTGACGTGACAATAGACTTTGAGCGTATAGAACTGCCTTTTCATTACTTGCTAGGATGGCTGTTGCTGCATTATCAGTCTTTGATGAGACCTGGGACGGGAGATGGTGTTACGGATGACGACGCTTTTCTTTTCAAGTATCATCATCAGCCCTGGGAATGTAGTACTATGCCGGCGTGTCGGAGGATGTTGGCGAGGACGGACGGATATAATTTCTTCGTGTCCGTTCCCCGTTTCACCGACCAGGAAGTAAGGAGTGTTTACGTTGATGGTGTTGTACCTCCTTATTTCTTATCTGAAAAGATGCGTTTTTGGCTGCGTAACATTCGTCCGGCACACTTAGTTTACCGTAATCGCAATACTGTGTATTTGGAACCTTACTTGCCCAATAGGTTTGCCCGCCAGTTTGGATACGGCCAATTGTTCCTTGGACGTCCCAGTTCTTGCTTGGGGTTCGAGGGTAGCATTCTTGATGGTATTAGAGCGTGGAGCTACTATGACAACCTTCACACCCGAACCAGCTTCTCAGTTCCTGCGGCAAATGTGATAGATGAAATTTTGCATATGGCAGCCCTGTATCATGTCACGGTGAATCATCCTCCTCTTGATTTTGACCCGAGGACTAGCTTTATCGTGGGCACTCGCCTGGCGGAGAAGGCTGTGGTGTCGAAGGCAAGGAGAAAAAGGGGTGAATAGAGTTCCTACGCCCGATTCTGAGTCTTTTGACACAATCGAGGAAGACAAAGAGCGGGACGACGAGGGTTCTCTTTCTTCTGGCAATGAGGCAATGGCGGGTCAGCCTCCCGTCACGGCAGATGAGATGATGACAGATCATCCGTCGGTTGTATTAGACGGGGCGGTAGACCAACTGCCATCTATGTCGGAGGTAGTGCGGGTAGAACTACCACCTATCGTGCCTGGTCCCTTACGTAAACGGGGCAGGCGTGAGTCCACTGGCGGAGGAGTAGCTTTTTCCATAAAGAGAGCGGCGATCGGGCCCCGTAGGCTTCTTATCACGGAGAAGGGTGAGGGTGCAGACGATGTTCCGCAGGTAAGTCTAAGTCGGAGTTATATCTTTGTTGTAGTTTTCTTTCCTCTTGAAGAAATGACTTGATCATTTTTCTTTGTAGGCGTCTGACGAACCAGGCTCTCCTGAACCATCTACTGTCCCAGTAGTTGACCCGGCCCTTGCTGCTTTGATTAGCGACATGTGTGCCGTGGTCCTCTCTGCGGGGGCTCTCTCAACGGCGGCTGAGGGCTCCCAAGCTGCTGAGGCCCCAGCCCGGGGTGATGAAAGTTTCCATGGGCCCGTCTCCGAGATTCCTGAACTTCAGCAAGACGACGCCTTTTTCGGTGCATCTCCTCCTGAGGATGCAAGGGCGGATGAGTCTATTATTCTCGACTCGGAGGCTGTTGGTGAAGAGGTTGTGATGGCTGTAGGCGAACCCCAGCCTCCACACTCCTCCACTGGTAAGCTGAGCCACATATTGACCACCGAGGGGGCTTATTTGCTCTATCAACATATCCTTCGGGTCAAGTCGATTCATGGTTGCCTTGGCCCTGCAGGTCCTGACCCTTTACCTCCCGCCGCGGATGTTTTCGGGGAAGGCCCGGTCTGCCGTGATCTGGGCGAAAGGAGCGTTTCCTCTCCTTCGTCATCGCATGTTGGGGGACATCCTGCCAGCTCTGGACAGATGGGGATGGAGTTGGTGCTGGCCCCGGCCTCGTCTTCGGCTGCTTATACGGCTGCGGAGATCGACTTTTCGACTCTGCCGAGCATCCAAATTCTGCAGGCCGCTGAGGAGGAGTTGGCCGATGTTCAAGCGTCCTTCTGTGCAGAGTTGGTTTCTCTTGTGGCAGGAGCGGTAGATTCTGTCGCGTCTTCTTCCGCGCTGCCAGCCACATTCCCGTTGACACCGGCTTCCTCGGAGGCTCTGAATGAGGTGACGCAGGATGTGGTTGACAGCTTCTATCGTCACTTAGGGAGGGGTGTAAAAGCTGCCGTGGAACGGGGGATCCCTTTTTCTCTGTCTCTGCGGGGCGCTCGGGGTCAAATCGACACTCTGAAGGGTCTTCCTGGCGGGGTAGGGTTAACCGCGTTCCTGGAGCATAAGTTGATAGAGGCTGACCAGCTTGTGACCCAACTGCTGGCAATACGGCAGGCTGGCTTGCCTGCTGCGATTGAACGGGAGCGGGGCTTCCTCATTGCTGCTCGGGATAGGATCAAACTCGCTCGAGAAACTGTCGGGCCGGCTGTACAGGGGGACCTTGACAAGTTCTCCGTCTCCTATGACAGACTGGGTCGTCGGAGTCAGGCTTGTAGGTCCCGGGAAGAATCTGCCTCTCGTGGAATAGCTGACACGAAGGAGCGAATTCTCGCACTCCAGAAGGAGTTGGCCTTCTTAGAGTCAGAGCGGGAGGCTGTTCATGCAGAACAGGAGTTGATCGCTCAGGAGGCCGAGAGGGTTTCCTGATCTTCTGTCAACCTGGAGCGGGCCTTCAAGAAGTTTGAGGACAACTGGCAAGCCCATGCTCATCTGGAGGATACGGCGGTGCTGAGCCAGGAGGCGGAGCGTCGAGCCAAACAGAGGCTTGAGTGGTCGGTTGCCTTGATAAAGGACCGTCTCACGGCATTATGTGCTCCAGAGCAGTGATCCACCCTCTGTCTTCTTCTTTTTTTTCCTTTTAATTTTTGTAAGGGATATGATCCTCGCTGATGTAGCCCTTTGATTTTTGAATAAATGAGCATGTTCCAACTCATCTTTTCTTTCTTGTACTTGCGGTGTTTATGGAACCGAACTTGCTAAGGGATTATTTGTAGACCTGTTACCCTAGGTGTACCTTGGCTTTAGATACGGATAACAAGTTTGGATGTTTGGAGCAGCCATGGCAAAGTGGTCATAGGTGTTCTTGGTATTGGGGGAAGGAATGCCGTAGAGCAGCTGGGCTCCCGGGGCATGGTAAGATGGTGGATTTATGCTAAGAAGCTTAGCAGGGGATATTTGTGGACCCATTATCCTTGGCGTACCCTGGTTCAGGATACGGATAATGGGATGAAAGGAAACCAATCACATTTGCTCAGAGGTTATGATGACATGGCAAACGTGAAGGTTTTACCATGAAATCTTCCTGCTCAGAGGTAATGAGAACATGGCAGGGGAGACTTCACAGAAGCTATTTGTAGTAAATAGCGGATATTTGTGGTCAACAGAGGACATTTGTGGTCAACAGAGGATATTTGTGGACCTATTATCCTTGTCGTACTCCGGTTGTGGGTACAGATAATAGGTTGAAAGAGGACCGGCATACTTGCTCAGAGGTAATGTGGACATGGCAAATATGACAATTTCTTCGACGGAGCCTTCCCATTCAGAGGTAATGAGGACGTGACAGGAGTGGGCTCAATGAAGAGTGGATATATAGAACGACTCAGAGGTAGGAGAACGTAGAAGTTCTATGCGAGGGGGCGGTTTGTTTTTGGTGGAAGTGAAGACGACTTAGAGGTAATGAGGACATGGTCGTTTCGGAAATTGGTGGATCGACTACCCTTTTTGTGCACTGGGAGTGCGGGTAGTGGATCATGAGGGAGGATCTCTTCCAGGAAGAAAGTTCAGAGGTATAATCATACATGACTTACTATCTGCAAGAATGACCGGAATGTAAGTTCAGAGGCACCAGCCGGTACATAACTTGGTAATTTAGAATATTGAGGGAGTGAGAGTTCAGCGGCACCAGCGGGTGCATGGCTCGATAATCTGAAATGTTGTAGGTTTAGTGGTACTAAAGGATACATGACTCGAAGATTTAAAATAGGGTGGATAAGAGTTCAGTTGTACTAAAAGGGTACATGACTCGGTGATTTGAAATAGGGTGGATGAGAGTTCAGTGGTACTAAAAGGGTACATGACTCGATGATTTGGAGAATGATGTTTAAACATAGTATTTCTTCAGAAACTTGCCATTGACGGGCAACATGAGCAAGTCTCCGTTCTATTTGGCGAGACGGTAAGCACCGTTGGAGAATACGGCCTCGATGACAAATGGACCTTCCCATTTTGGCTGGAACTTGCCGGCGGTCTTGTGAGTCATGACCATTGGCCTGCGGACTGCCAGCATAAGATCGCCCACTTGGAATGTTCTAATTTTAACCTTCTTGTTGAAAGCTCCTGAGATGCGTGCTTGGTATAGCTCGATCCTTTGCTGAGCTAGGAGGCATTTTTCATCTAAGGCCTCCAACTCTTGTAGTCGACGTCGGTAGTTATTATTCATTGTCAATTGATAGGTGAGGGCGACGCGGAGTGAGGGGATTTGAGTCTCCAATGGGAGGACTACCTCACTTCCGTACACCAGGGAAAATAGTGTATTCCCGATGGCTGTTCAAACTGTGGTGCGACAAGCCCATAAGCATTCGCCGAGCTTTTCGTTCCAGTCACGTTTGTTGGAGGAGACAAACTTCTTGAGGAGTTTGATGATCGTTTTGTTGAATGCCTCTGCTAACCCGTTTGCTGCCGGGTTGTACGGTGTCGAAGCGACATTCTAAATGCGGTGCTTATCGCAGAACCGATAGAATACGTGGCTCGCAAACTGCGGACCATTGTCATGGATGATCCTTCGGGGCAATCCAAAGCGGTAGATGACGTGATGCTTAAGGAAGCTGATCACGTTTGAAGTCTTAACTTCTGCGAGTGGGACAGCTTCCGCCCATTCGGAGAAGTAAGCAGTGATAGCAAGTATGAAGCGATGTCCTCGGGAGGAAGGTGGGGTGATTGGGCCAATGATATCCATTCCCTATGCTTCGAATGGCCAGGATGCCACTGTCGGATGTAGAAACTCCGATGGTTGGTGAATGAAGTCTGCGTGGACTTGGCAAGCTTTGCATTTTTTGGCATAGTCTATCGCGTCTGCCACCATCGTGGGCCAGTAGTAGCCCATTCGGCGAAGGCGATCTTGTAGTTTTGGGCCGGGATGATGGGCCCCGCAGACACCGTCATGAGCTTCTCGTACGGCTTCTTTTGCTTCTGCGTTCGACAGGTACCGGAGTAATAATCCGTCATAGGAGCGGCGATACAGCATCTTCGTCTCCGTATCGTAGAAGAACCTGAGAGAGCGCCGTCTGATGGAAGTGGCTTCCTTTGGGTTCTCAGGGAGGATGTCGTAGATGACGAAGTCGATGAATGGTTGTCTCCAGTCTGGGGCATCATCGATCGTCTGGACGAAATAACTTGCCACGAATTGTACATTGTTCTTGGGACAGACCAGTTTGTGGCCTATCACATCCACTGATTGGCGATCATAATTTGGAACTTCTAGGGAAGCGGCAAGACCAGCTAGGGCATCAGCTTCGATGTTTCAGAGTCTGGGGACATGTTCGATGAAGAACCCCTCGAATGACGAGATGATGTCAATCGCTGTTTGGTGATAAGGGACCATGTCTTCGTGGCGGACTTCGTACGAGCCCCGGATCTAATTGACGATTAGTTGGGAATCGCCGTATGCTTCAAGGTATTCTACCCCCAGTTCTCTTGCAAGTTGGAGGCCAATGACCAGAGCGTTATACTCGGCCACATTGTTGGAGCAGGGTTGTCACGACCCGCACCCGCTAAAAGGGCACGTGACGTGACAACGCCCAGCCCTCACCGAAAAATCGGCAAGGAACGCTGTAGATTTTCCTACTCTAAACAGTTTATATATATAACAAAAGCCTGTCGAGAATATGGTCAACTCCGAACGGAGGACAAGCAATGAATATATATACGAGTACTCAATCACGACTCTAAGATAACAAAGTAAAGACTGAAATGTAAAGACAACAGGACGATAAAATAATAATAACCTGTCAAGTCCAACACAAAGAATATATATACAGTCCAAGTCTCTAGTACAGTCCAAAATGTAATACAGTCTCAAAAGTAGCTGGAGACAATGTCCAGTACAAAAGACCTACACTAACTAAGTAATGGGTAGGGTCTCGTCAGGCAGAGCTAACCCCTGCTGGACCAAAGTCTCCAAGTCTATTCCCACTACGTCATCCGGACCGTAGTAGGTATAGTAGTCTCCCTCATCTGCATCTGTAATATTTTCAACATATCCTGTCAGGATGGAACGAGTACAATCCACTAACAACATTTCACAAGATATGACAAAAGCGATAATCTGTAAATAGAGAGTATATACAAGAAAATCATGGAATGTACATGTGAGAATCATGGCAAGGTAAGCTGTAAAACTGAAGCTAGAACAAGGCAAGTAAACTGATCATGGCATGTACAAGAATCAAGAATCATATATCTAGGTGTGTGAATACTAGCTACAACATGTGGCCGGATTGGGTCTGCACAAGGTTATGATCAGCCAATCCTACGTGGAGTGTAGGAATGGTAGCATTCAAGGTCTACAAGATGAAACAAGGTGGGTAATGACCACACATCTACACTAGTACTCCCCGTCCCCGACTGGTAGAGTGGATCCAAACAAGACACGTCACGACGCGGGATTCTACGAGAAGGGAGCAAGTCTCCTCGAGAATCGGCGTCCATGTACTGCACAAGAACTACAAGGGAGCTTGCACAAGACATACCAAGACAACAAGGAATAACACCTCATGTCGGGATCCATGAATACCAACCCGTGTGACCAATGTGTCGAGAACAAGCATATCTACACTAATTACATGGATTATATCAGTCAGCATAAATTGGAAAAGTGTCAGAGAATGTACTCGCCTGAAATATGATATGGTACGTCAATCAGAGCAAATGCAGCGTCTCGAGGACCTATAGAGAACAAGACGTATCAATACTAAGTTTAGGAAGTAAAGTTAAATCAAAATAAACCCTATTTAGTCATTCTAGGTCAAGACATGCCTAGTCGGTTCAATCTTGGTCATGGGAGAACATTAGAAGTTAAACCGGATCAATCTAGGTCGAAAACTGGTTTACCGTTGACTTTTGGTCAACGGGTCAATTCTGGTCAACTCGAGGTCAACACTAGGTCAACTCTAGGTCACTGGTGACTAATAGTTGATTTTTAGTCAACGGTCCAAGTTGGATGGAATTTGGGACCAAATTGGGTAAAGTGTTGACCCATAGTTGACTTTTAGTCCAAAAAGTCAACCGTGGTCAACCGGAGTCAAAACTAGGTTTAGACGGCTATTTCTACCCATTACCAACCTATACAACCTATATCGAAGTCCATCTTGGACTTCAAACTCAATTTCTCGGCCGTAGGCCAAATTCCTATTTTAGCCTTAAAAATGCCAAATTTTACCCTTCGGCGACTAGCTAGTTAACCCACCTACGCTCGTTATTTTGACCCGATCTCCCTAGGGTAGTATGGTACTATCCTATACATATAATATCTACCAAAATACTTGGGTAACGCGGGCATCCAGTCCACGATACGGCCCGTTGCAGATATCTCAAGTATTTTGAGATACGCGCTGACACGGCGCGATACCGGCGCCCTACGACCCCGATTTCCATCCGGGAGCTTACCCGCAAAATCTAAATCACGTATTCATACCCCACGCCAAGTTTCAACTCAATCGGATACTCCGAACTCCGTTTCGCCCTCTAACTCGGTTTTTCCCCTTTTCTATTCTAGCCTTTTTCCTATTCTTCCAACTTCTTTAAATCTTTCCTCCCAACCTCAAATCCTTTTCTAATTTCTCATTTCATAATCTTTTTCTACTCTTCTCTACGATTCCAACCATATATAATACTCATATATATATATCTATATATATATATATACTAGGTGAAAAAGGGGGTTTAGGCTTAATGCCATAGAGGGGGGACTGTTGTGTCCCTGGCAGTCCTAGGACTGCCGCCCGTGTGGCAGTCCAAACCCTGCTTTGGCTGCCCCTACGCTGCCCCTGCTACTGCTTAAGCTACTGCTGCTACTGCTTAAGACTGCTGCTGCTGCGGCAGTCCTGCAGCTGCTGCTGCTGGCACTACTTCTCTCCCTCTCGACCCTCTATGTATATACATATCAATCCTATATATATATCTCTATCTATATATACATATATATATATCTATCCATCCCTCTACCTATATATATAACACACACACACGACCACGTATACATATAAACACACACACACATATAAATACATATATATACACACAACCATATATATATATATATAAACTCCTATACTTATGTATATGTATATAACCACATACACACACACACACATGACAACTCCACCACTACTCTCACTCATACACCACCACCACCATCTCATCCTCTCACAACACACACAATTATATATACATACATACATACATACATATGTATATATATATATATATATATATATATATATATATATATATATATATATATATAAAACCCCTAACCAACCTACAACTAGAATTAATGGGAAACCTAACAAGTTAGGGGGCAAAATGAAGAGGAGAGCATCCTCTACAACATTAATGAAGGAAACTAAAATAAAGGAGGAGTTAATGGGGGGTTTATGACATACCTAAAGCTTGGAGAGAGAGAGAGAACTTGGAGAAAGAAAAGAATTTGAAGGAGGAAGAAGACTTAGTTAGGAAGTAATGAAGGAAAGAGGGGGGGGGTTTAAAGCCATGGCCGGCCACTCCAAGTGTGGGCTATTTGGGTTGGGATCCAATAGCCCACAACCCAATAACCTAAGTTTGGGGTTATTTTGAAATCGGATTGGTTCGGTTTGTTTCGGTTAACCAATTAAGCTCTAAAATGACAAATTAAGTCATGGAAAATAGGTTAATAATTTCTAGCCTATTTTTGATGGTACATGGGCTAAGCCCAGCTAGTATGTGGGTCCCACTAGGGTCCAGGCTACCCGGGTCTCCAAATTGGGTCCGAATTGGATAAAATCCAAACCGACTCAAATAAATTCCTAAAAATCATATAAAATCACATAAAATTCCTAAAATATTATTAAACTTAAAAATGACAAAAATACCCCCAATTTGAAAAACTGGGGGTGACAAATCTACCCTCCTTAAAAAAATTTCGTCCTCGAAATTCAAACGGTCATACTCTTCTCTAGGTCAAGCACCCCACAATCAAGGTCTACTAAATTTTATCCTAAGTTATATAATATGCAATCCAGGAAATCAGAACACATGCATGGTTTTAAATCTCTACAGTATCATGTTATTGCAGTCTTCATTGGGGTTTTCTATTTATCTAGCATGATCATCACATATGCAAACTAAAGGTACTAAGAAAGCAATCAACAATCATCGGGTAGAAGGAAACAGGTAAAAGGAAGGAACGAGACCTAACCTCCTAATCCAATACGTGCAGGATCCTCAACTGCCATCGCAAAAACCCTGTCCTGGCGGGGTATATCCCGCTGCTGGTGGAGGGCGTGATGCGGTGCCATAGGTGGCCTACCCTGTGCTCCTTGAGCTGCACGGCGATGGTTCGTAGGACAATCTCTCAACTGATGTCCAGCCTCCCCGCAATAGAGGCACAAGCCCAGCCTCTTCCGGCAGACCTCCCAGATGTGACCGGGCTTCTTGCAGTAACCGCAAGGAGCCCCATGCTGTGCCTGCTTCTGCTGAGTGTGCTGCACCTGCTGCTGGACCGGTGCTCTGGCCTGCACCTGCGGCTGGTGATGCTGGAAAGAACGATGCTGAAGCTGAGGGCGCTTAGCAGCCCCCGCGCTGCTAGAAGCTCCCGAGAAATGATCACGCTCCCTCTTGGGCTTCAAGCCCCACTCCCGCTCTACCTTACGGGCCTTCCTACAGATCTGGGTATACGTCTCGTAGAAGGAGGGAATGAGGTGCTTGATATCCCAAGCCAACCCCTCCCTGAAACGGCTCGCCCTGGTCTCCGGGTCTCGAACCATGTACTCTGCGTATCGGCTCAGACGGCCGAACTCCGCCGCGTACTCCTCCACAGATAGACTGCCCTGCTGCAGATCCTGGAACTGCCGCACCAGGTCAATCTTGTCCGTGGGGGAAAAATTGAAAAGAAGATATCAATATGGCACATGAAGGCAATATCAAGGGAGGACAGCTAGAATGCAGTAAGTCAATATCAAAGACGATAAGCAAGATAAGCAAGGAAAGATCCTACTGTGATTGAGTACTCTCTTAGCCTATAGCCTATCCTAGATACGTACCGCAGGCTCGTAATAGCACTCTTAGTCGAGCGCCACTACGACATCGCACTAATTGCGACTTCAGGACCTGCGTGGGCCACCACTAAAACATGTCACGACCCGCACCCGCTAAAAGGGCACGTGACGTGACAACGCCCAGCCCTCACCGAAAAATCGGCAAGGAACGCTGTAGATTTTCCTACTCTAAACAGTTTATATATATAACAAAAGCCTGTCGAGAATATGGTCAACTCCGAACGGAGGACAAGCAATGAATATATATACGAGTACTCAATCACGACTCTAAGATAACAAAGTAAAGACTGAAATGTAAAGACAACAGGACGATAAAATAATAATAACCTGTCAAGTCCAACACAAAGAATATATATACAGTCCAAGTCTCTAGTACAGTCCAAAATGTAATACAGTCTCAAAAGTAGCTGGAGACAATGTCCAGTACAAAAGACCTACACTAACTAAGTAATGGGTAGGGTCTCGTCAGGCAGAGCTAACCCCTGCTGGACCAAAGTCTCCAAGTCTATTCCCACTACGTCATCCGGACCGTAGTAGGTATAGTAGTCTCCCTCATCTGCATCTGTAATATTTTCAACATATCCTGTCAGGATGGAACGAGTACAATCCACTAACAACATTTCACAAGATATGACAAAAGCGATAATCTGTAAATAGAGAGTATATACAAGAAAATCATGGAATGTACATGTGAGAATCATGGCAAGGTAAGCTGTAAAACTGAAGCTAGAACAAGGCAAGTAAACTGATCATGGCATGTACAAGAATCAAGAATCATATATCTAGGTGTGTGAATACTAGCTACAACATGTGGCCGGATTGGGTCTGCACAAGGTTATGATCAGCCAATCCTACGTGGAGTGTAGGAATGGTAGCATTCAAGGTCTACAAGATGAAACAAGGTGGGTAATGACCACACATCTACACTAGTACTCCCCGTCCCCGACTGGTAGAGTGGATCCAAACAAGACACGTCACGACGCGGGATTCTACGAGAAGGGAGCAAGTCTCCTCGAGAATCGGCGTCCATGTACTGCACAAGAACTACAAGGGAGCTTGCACAAGACATACCAAGACAACAAGGAATAACACCTCATGTCGGGATCCATGAATACCAACCCGTGTGACCAATGTGTCGAGAACAAGCATATCTACACTAATTACATGGATTATATCAGTCAGCATAAATTGGAAAAGTGTCAGAGAATGTACTCGCCTGAAATATGATATGGTACGTCAATCAGAGCAAATGCAGCGTCTCGAGGACCTATAGAGAACAAGACGTATCAATACTAAGTTTAGGAAGAAAAGTTAAATCAAAATAAACCCTATTTAGTCATTCTAGGTCAAGACATGCCTAGTCGGTTCAATCTTGGTCATGGGAGAACATTAGAAGTTAAACCGGATCAATCTAGGTCGAAAACTGGTTTACCGTTGACTTTTGGTCAACGGGTCAATTCTGGTCAACTCGAGGTCAACACTAGGTCAACTCTAGGTCACTGGTGACTAATAGTTGATTTTTAGTCAACGGTCCAAGTTGGATGGAATTTGGGACCAAATTGGGTAAAGTGTTGACCCATAGTTGACTTTTAGTCCAAAAAGTCAACCGTGGTCAACCGGAGTCAAAACTAGGTTTAGACGGCTATTTCTACCCATTACCAACCTATACAACCTATATTGAAGTCCATCTTGGACTTCAAACTCAATTTCTCGGCCGTAGGCCAAATTCCTATTTTAGCCTTAAAAATGCCAAATTTTACCCTTCGGCGACTAGCTAGTTAACCCACCTACGCTCGTTATTTTGACCCGATCTCCCTAGGGTAGTATGGTACTATCCTATACATATAATATCTACCAAAATACTTGGGTAACGCGGGCATCCAGTCCACGATACGGCCCGTTGCAGATATCTCAAGTATTTTGAGATACGCGCTGACACGGCGCGATACCGGCGCCCTACGACCCCGATTTCCATCCGGGAGCTTACCCGCAAAATCTAAATCACGTATTCATACCCCACGCCAAGTTTCAACTCAATCGGATACTCCGAACTCCGTTTCGCCCTCTAACTCGGTTTTTCCCCTTTTCTATTCTAGCCTTTTTCCTATTCTTCCAACTTCTTTAAATCTTTCCTCCCAACCTCAAATCCTTTTCTAATTTCTCATTTCATAATCTTTTTCTACTCTTCTCTACGATTCCAACCATATATAATACTCATATATATATATCTATATATATATATATATATACTAGGTGAAAAAGGGGGTTTAGGCTTAATGCCATAGAGGGGGGACTGTTGTGTCCCTGGCAGTCCTAGGACTGCCGCCCGTGTGGCAGTCCAAACCCTGCTTTGGCTGCCCCTACGCTGCCCCTGCTACTGCTTAAGCTACTGCTGCTACTGCTTAAGACTGCTGCTGCTGCGGCAGTCCTGCAGCTGCTGCTGCTGGCACTACTTCTCTCCCTCTCGACCCTCTATGTATATACATATCAATCCTATATATATATCTCTATCTATATATACATATATATATATATCTATCCATCCCTCTACCTATATATATAACACACACACACGACCACGTATACATATAAACACACACACACATATAAATACATATATATACACACAACCATATATATATATATATAAACTCCTATACTTATGTATATGTATATAACCACATACACACACACACACATGACAACTCCACCACTACTCTCACTCATACACCACCACCACCATCTCATCCTCTCACAACACACACAATTATATATACATACATACATACATACATATGTATATATATATATATATATATATATATATATATATATATAAAACCCCTAACCAACCTACAACTAGAATTAATGGGAAACCTAACAAGTTAGGGGGCAAAATGAAGAGGAGAGCATCCTCTACAACATTAATGAAGGAAACTAAAATAAAGGAGGAGTTAATGGGGGGTTTATGACATACCTAAAGCTTGGAGAGAGAGAGAGAACTTGGAGAAAGAAAAGAATTTGAAGGAGGAAGAAGACTTAGTTAGGAAGTAATGAAGGAAAGAGGGGGGGGGGTTTAAAGCCATGGCCGGCCACTCCAAGTGTGGGCTATTTGGGTTGGGATCCAATAGCCCACAACCCAATAACCTAAGTTTGGGGTTATTTTGAAATCGGATTGGTTCGGTTTGTTTCGGTTAACCAATTAAGCTCTAAAATGACAAATTAAGTCATGGAAAATAGGTTAATAATTTCTAGCCTATTTTTGATGGTACATGGGCTAAGCCCAGCTAGTATGTGGGTCCCACTAGGGTCCAGGCTACCCGGGTCTCCAAATTGGGTCCGAATTGGATAAAATCCAAACCGACTCAAATAAATTCCTAAAAATCATATAAAATCACATAAAATTCCTAAAATATTATTAAACTTAAAAATGACAAAAATACCCCCAATTTGAAAAATTGGGGGTGACAAGGGTTCTGTGAGGGAGTAGGCACGATTGATCACCAGCCCAGTCGGAGAAATCAATACCACTCCGACCCCAACGACAATGTTTCCCTTGGGTCCGGTTCTTGAAGCGCCATCGAAGAACATCGGCCATATATTATCGTGGGTGGCTGTATTCGAATCGGCGACCTCATCTGGGATCTCTTCATATATTCTGGATGACTCCGATCCTGGGTGGGCTGCCAAGAAGTCTGCCAGGGCTTGACCCTTGACAGCCTTCTGTGGGACGAAGATCATATGATAGGGGGACAACAATATTGCCCATGTAGCGAGGCGAAAACTGAGTGCCCCTGGTTTAGTCATGAGGACTCTGAGAGGGTTGACTCGGGAGATCACATGTATGGTTTGCCCTGTGACATAGTGCCGCATCTTTTGAATGGCGAACACAAGGGCGAGGCATTCTTTCTCCACAGCGGTGTATCGGTGTTCCGGCCCAATCATCATTCGGCTGAGGTAATATATGGCCTATTCGTGGCCTGCGTCGTTGTTTTGTGCCAGCAGGGCACCAAGGGAGTGTTCCATTGCTCGTACGTAGAGCAGGAATGGTTTTCCAGGGACCGGGGCCACCAAAACTGGAGGATTTGATAAGTATTCCTTGATGCTGTCGAAAGCACGCTGACATTTCTCGTCCCATACGAATGAGACTCCTTTCTTCATGAGGTGTGTGAATGGTCGGCAGCGCCCGGAGAGGTTAGAAATGAACCTCCTGATGTAAGCTAGCCTTCCTTGGAGGCCTCTAAGTTCGCGGAGATTTTTCGGGGGAGCCATCTCCATGATCGCCTTTGTTTTCTTAGGGTCTACATGGATACCCTGTGCAGTGATGATGAAGCCCAAGAACTTCCCGCTGGATACGCCCAAGAACGATTTCGTAGGGTTCATCTTCAGATTGTGGGCTCGCATCAGGTCGAATACCGTCCTCAGGTCCTGAAGATGGTCTTTCTTACGGCGACTCTTGACGACGATGTCGTCGACATAGCATTCCATTGTCTTGCATAAATGTTCTCTGAAAATGATACTCATGGCTCGCTGATAAGTAGCGCCTGCATTCTTTAGACCGAATGGCATGACTGTGTAGCAGTACGTGCCAATCGGTGTTCGAAATGATGTGTGCTTTTCGTCATCGGGAGACATCTTAATTTGATTGTACCCCGAGAATCCATCCATGAATGACATACGTTCAAAGCCGCATGTGTTATCGATCATGATGTCTGTGATGGGGAGGGAGAATTTATCTTTAGGGTACGCCTCATTCAGGTTGCGGAAGTCGATGCAGATTCGAATCTTCCTATTCTTCTTGAGGACGGGTACTATGTTGGCGACCCTGTCTGGATGTTGCTCTTCACAAATGAAACCGCTGGCTATCAGTTTGTTGACCTCGACTTCGATCGCGTCCATGATGCCCGGGCGGAAGCGTCGCTGTTGCTGCTTGACTGGCTTTGCATCCGACCGTATATTGAGTTTATGGAGAGCGATGTCAGGATTTAACCCCGGCATGTCTTCATAGCTCCAGGCGAACACATCAATGTACTCTTTGACAAGTTCTAGCAGCGACTCCCGTTCTTTGTCAGTTAGGCTCTTACTGATAAAAATCGGTTTTGGAGAAGATTTGCTGCCGAGATCCACTTGTACGACCTCATCTTCAGTAGGAGGTTCTCTCAGTTCGAACCGCTTTTCCCATTGTGCGTCCAATTGTTGGGCCCATGGCTCAAGCTCGAGGATTTCGGGGATGTCTTCGTCTTCCTCGTAAGCGTCGGTGAATGCCACGTTGACTGACATGACTTGTCTGAATACATCTCCGATGCTGGTATCCGAGTCGGAAGTTGGTGATCCGGTTGAATGTGACTGCCAGTCGCATTCTTCGTCTGAACTTTCAGGGGTCGTAGTAGGTGTTACATACCCTAAACCGCATCGAGTTTTGTTATAGTAGTTCCGTGGTTTGCCCGCCGGGGCTGGCGACTTCAAAGGTAATCGTCGTCCAGTGCCGTAGTTCAGTCCTGGCGTCGTCTCTAGATCATACCCATGTTTCTGCATGAGATATTTGGATTGAGGGCTATAGAGATACAGAGGCAGTCTTCCAGCATCTGACCCGAGGTCGACTTCTTCCATGGCGAGGGGATGCGGGTTGTTTGTCCGGCCGAAGATGATTGGGTGGTCCCCTCCCTCGATTATTCGGTAAGCGTGTTCTACTGGAGTAAGTTGGATAGCGGTATACACATTTGTCACCTGTGTGTGTAGGTGAGTGCCTATACCGTGTTCCATAGCATACATTGTACATAGCTTATTGAGCTCGGTGTAGTTCAAAGATAACCCTTTATTGATGAAGTAAGGTATCTTTTCTAGAGGGATTACATCATCTGCGGAGGGAACATCAGTGTGGGCAGCCACATACTTGGCTAGTTCTGGTTCCTCTTCGGCTACCCCCTGTGTGAATGAAGATTGAGAGGGCGTCCTAGTCAGCTTGATCTTCAGAGGTTCAATTGACGGAGCGGAGCATGGGGTTGTCGGTAGACTAGCAACCCCTATTTTGGCACTCGATGTGGAGCGAGGGGTGGCTGGTTCGCTAGAAGTGTCAGACCTTATATCGGGATGATGACCTTTCTTGGGAAGGCGTATTGTCAGTGGCCTATCGGAGGGATTGAGTTTCTCCGTTTGGGGTTGAACGACTCTTGGCAGTCTGATGGTAAGTGGCCCCGTTGTGGGTCTCGGCACCTGGCCGGACCTTGGCAGCCGGATTCTCAACTGCTCTTCCTGTGTCGAGAGGCTGATTGCGTCCTTACGCAGAGTGGCCGTGAGGGGTACAAAATTGCCTGGTTTGCGAGCCTGAAGGTGGATCGTTAGAGGTTCTTCTGATCCTGTGGCTGTTTTGGTATGAGCTTGCACATCTTCTTCGACCAGGTGCTTCTTCGATTTTTCGTACAGACAGGAGTCTGAGTAATAAGATTCGACCCCCTTGAAGGGATCGATATCAGCAAATTCCGTCCTCACGAAGCCATGCTTATCGACATATTTGAAACATTGGTACAGCGTGGAAGGCACGATCATGTAATCGTGTATCCAAGGCTGCCCCAAAAGGATGTTATAAGAAGTGTCGGCATCTATGACGTAGCAGGTGACTTCTGATTGGATATCGCCAATCTGGCATTTCAGACGGATCTTCTCGATTGGGTAGCTCCTGCCCGAATTGAAACCGCTAATGGCGGTGCTTGTAGGCGTCAGGCGATGCATCGGAATGCGAAAATGATGTAGCAGACCCTTCGGAATGATGCTTATGGAAGACCCAGGATCAATATGTATTCGGTCCACCTTTACGTCGCCAATGTATCCAGTGTAGTATAACGGGCGATCGTGCAGGTTAGTTTTGATGAGCATATCCTGCGGAGAGAAGACGATATTGGGCATTGCTCCCGTACATGCACTATTTTGGAGATCTGCAGGTTGGTTATCTCCCGTGAGGTTGACCTGAGCCAAGTACGCGTCGGCGTTTTGGAGTGCATCACTCAAAGCTGTACGGACATCCTTTGATAGCCTTAGGAGTTCGTATAAGGACAATTTGGCCGGTGTATTGGCCAATTGTGCCAAGATGTCGAAGTTGTAGGGCCTCTCCAGCCCCTGAGGTGTCTCCTTTCGGAGGGATTTGTCGAAGCGAGTCTCCTTCGGCTTAGGCTTGTCGGTCGTCGAAGGCTGAGCCGGTCCCGGAGTATCAGTAGAAGTGGGCGGATGATCATCAGTCGGGTTCTCAGCCACGGGCTAAGATTGTGCTCCAGATCGAGTAACAACGGCCGTGACTTCTTCTTCATTTGCCGAGACAATTCGGCAGGATCTGACTTTTTCGCTTTTTTTCTTCGTTGTGGGCTGAGTCACCTCGTGGACCAAGTCCGGATGGACCTACATAATTTCTCCTCACGATGTAGTGAGAGGTACAAGATTGGCAGCTTGATCTCGAGCAGGCGAAAGATTAGCAATTTTTGTCATTGCCAGAGGGATGGGTATAACACCGTCTTGAGTCTCTGTTGGCGGAAAGCTGCCGAATTGTACGGATACCATGTTGGCTGCTATGGTTACCTTCTCGAAATCGATGGCTAGAGCGTTCGAATCGATGAGGTTTTGGATGTACCATTTTAGTTGGTATCAGTCGTGTGTAGCATGGTGGACGTAACGGTGGTAATGGCAAAATTTTGGGTTCTTCAAGTCAGCCGGCCGAGGCTCCCATCTTGGCGGAGGGAGCTGAATTCTATCTCCTTGTATGAGCATGTCCAAGATAGGCTTGACGTGGCCGTCTTCAAAAGAGTAAGTGATTTGAGGCCATTGTTTGTCTGTTGGTTGTGACTCGGGCTTCTGGGCCGTGTCGGCCACCATAGCCTGCTTACCTCTGTTGTCCCGATTGTTGGAGGGGCTACCCCCATTGTCGGTGTTGGTGCTGGGACGCTTGCCCTTATTCTCTCCCTCTGAGATATGCAACCCCAGCTGGCGGGCCTTCTTCAATCGTTCTTCGGCACTTGTAGTACTGATGATAAAAGCCTTCCAGTCCTTGAATTGACTTTCGCCCATCCAGAGACTAATTGTTGGGAGTAGTCTCTTTTGGCAAATTTCAATCAGGAAAGAATCCGGATTGCCAGATGGTAACTTCATTGCGGTTTGACGAAACTGCTCAATATAATTCCTCGCCAGCTCTTTCTCTCCTTGGATGACGTCCATGAGGGTAGATATTGTGACGTCCTGCCCTACCTCGTAGAACCTCTCCAAGAACAAGCGTTTGAAGCCAGCGAAGGAGTGGATGCAATTATCCGGCAGGTTGCGGTACCAGTCGAAGACGACTCCTTCCAATGCCCCGATGAATAACCGCGTGAGGATAGCGTCATTATGGGGTAGATGGTCGGTGGTGACCTCGAAGTAAGTGATATACCGACTTGCTGAGGTCTTGCCATCATAGGGGTTGATATTGAACGGCTTATATCTTGGTGGGAATGGAACATCCCTCCATTCAGCAGGATATGGTTGCCGTATTCTGAAGTCTTGAGAGTTTTCTCGGGCGTGGAACATGGCTCGGAGCTCTTGAACTTCTCTTCTTACTTCTCGGGTCTCATCTGTCGCAGTCGGAGCCATTACTTCGGGAGGATTATTGCCCGGGTTCGGTGCCACCAAATTTGAATCTATGTTGATTGGGGGACCCGCACTTGTCTGGCCAGGTGTCACTCCCTGCAGAGTAGGAAGCGCCGCTTTGATCTCGTCTACAGACTTGACCAAGGCGTGCAGTATGGCCTCCAAAGTGTCGATGCGTTGGCGATCATTGGAGCCACCTTGATTGTTGTCTGTCATGAATACTGTCCTTACGTGAGGAGTGACGGAAGGGACGGTGGAGGGTGCGCCCTCCGAGTCGTACCCATGCATCGAGAAATCATCAGAGTAGGTGAGAATATTCTCTTCGGGTTCGGATTCAGAAGGAATAGTACCCCCAGCTTCGGAGCTTGCTTCATCTTGAAAGTCACGGATGTCCTCAGGGACATCAGTATCTGTTGCACCTGATGGAAGAGTTGTTTCTCCGGGCTTATCTCCTTGAAACATCGCATTGTTGTGGATGTTCGGAGGAGTGCTACCCCCAGCTCCCTCGACCCTCATCGGTACGGACGATGAATCTCCCATTGCAGCAGATTTTGTCTTCGAACGGGTGTGTTGGTATACTCCGGTGGAGGGCAACCGTTTAGCCGACAATTTCTTAGCTGTAGTGGTTGATATTTTTGGGCTGGAGATGCTTGTCTTCTTCCCTTTCCCCTCGGCGGGGACTTTCTGTGCGAAATTGCAGGAGGCAATAGGAGGTGCTTCGTCCTCCGAGCTCGAATGCTGTAATCTTTGGAAGACGAACGGCCAATCTTTCGTTACTGTCGTGTTGCAGCAGCAGTTGACGATGATATGGGTGCAGTGACGTCTATGTGAGGACTCTTTGCACGCCGAGGCCCCTTCTCTTTCCTTGCGTTTGTGGAGGATAGCCTCACGCAGGTCAGGGGAACCACTTTGTCCGTTTGCCGCTGGGGGCTGGACTTGAGCGGTTCTATACAACTTCCCATCAGAGGCCCGCGTGATAATCAGCGGGACGCTTCGATAGTCAGAGGTTGGGGCAGCTGTCTGGGCTTGATGAGCCCGTGCTACCCTGGACTTCTTCTTCTTAGCACCTGTGGGTGCATAATAAGAAGAGTCCAAGTTGAATACCACAGAGTCTGGAGAATCATCAGGGTTCGGACCGTACGAGAGACGGTCAAAAATCGATCGAGAGGAGCATGGAGCGGATGCTATGCAGCTGGGATTGGAAACCGTGCAGGCTGTCTGCATGCGGTTGTCTTCTGTCGTCGACTGAGTTCTTATGCGGCTAGGAGTCACGGCCGTGCAGGCTGGCCGCATGCGGTTGGCATCTGTGGCCGCATAAGTTTTCTGCAAGCGATTGACTCTAATAGCCGCATGAGTTTCATCCATGCAGTTGGCAACTGTAGCCGCATAAGTTATGCGGCTGACAGATGTGGCCGCATGAGTTTTCTTCATGCGGTTGGTGGATGTAGTCGCATGGGCTTTCTCCCTGCGGTTAATACCCTTCTGTGGCTCGAATCGCGTAGAGTTCCTCTTTGCCCCTACAAGTCCAGCATCATAGTGTTTTCTTCTGCCGGACTTAGGGACAGCAGAGTTGTCTACGGTCTGAAGTGGGGTCGCAGGAGAGTCCTTCTCGCCGTTTTGAGCAACAGAGGGTATCTCATCGAAGACTTGAGGAGGAGCAAATGATTTTGGCCTCCACTCTTTGCGAGCCTTCGTGGTACGGGTACGCTTCTGGATCGGGCCAGCGCTGCCTTCAGAAAGTATCTCTTCGAACGCCTGTTGGTCGAAGCGGACGACCATCTTCTGTTGTGTGGAGCCAAGTTTGGCTGCATCCGATTGCGTCACCAACTCCTCAGCCGTGGAGAAGTTAGTCCCCAGCAGAGTCGCCATCGTGTTTGCCATTGATTGTAAAAGTACAGAACAGTTTTATAGGAGGACTGAACTTAGACTCACAATACAAACTCGCTTGTACAAAGAAAGCCTAGGGAGGAAAACCTAGGTACAGCAGTCTAAGTACAATTGTTTATTTTAGATTCTGGGGGATGACGATAGAGGCTCGGGAAAGCGACGGCTGCTCTGTCTTACTCCTTGGACGATCGGTATGCGGTCTTGGCTCGGAGAAGATCTGCTTGGCGTGGACGAAGGAATGCTCTTCTTGCTCTCCTCGTGTTGCTCTCCTGGCTTCTCTCTCTCTGTGGTTATCGAAAAGAGGGGAACTCTCTCTGTATATCTGTCTCTCTTTTTTTTATTCTTTTGTTGCCCGTGGTTCTTACAAAGGAATGATGCTGGCTATTTATAGCAGTGGGGTGTGATCATTAGGGTTTGCTAATGATCATTTGTTTGGAATGTCGGCGCTCCTTCAATCTATCTGAACCCTTGATCCTGATTACAATAAATCTAGGCCATTAATGCGGATAGCACCGTATCTTGTGAGCAATTAATGCTAACTGTTTTAAATCTTCATGATTGATCACGCCAATGCCTGATTGTTCGCCACGTGTCCCATTAGCTTGATAATAAATGATATGCCCTGATCTTAGTAATTATGATGATGATGTCAAATATACTTGTTGGAATTCGGTTAAATCCTTGATTGATCCGATGCCATGTGTTTTGATTGTGGGTCCTGCCAGAGCCGCATAGGATAGGCAACACTTGAACCGCAGGGAGATACTCTTCGTGAGCTGCATAGGACAATGCTTCATCGAGCCGCAGGGAACGAACTCTCAATGAGCCGCATATGCATAGTCTTTGCGAGCCGCATGAGCTAGCGTTGTATTGAGCCGCAGGGGCTGAGCTCTCAGTGGGCCGCATATGGCTGATTTCTGCTAGTCATATAGGGTGGCTTCTCAGTGAGCCGCATGAAGCTGTTCTCTATTTAAGCCGCATGAGATTTGCCACGTGGCAACCTAGGATTTCTGACGGATCTGGTCAGAGATCTTCTTCTTTTCCCGAAGAGTCTGTCATTATGGCAGAGCCATTATGACACTTTATGCCAGAGCCGCCACAGTCGTCAAATCGTATCAGAGCATTAAATGAGGCCACTATTCAAAGGACCAGCTGTAGGAAAGGATCACAGGGGGACACGTGGCATCGATCGAGCCGCATATTCCTGCTGAACCGTATACACTCTCGAGCCGCATGAGACGGAGAGTCTTCCTTTGAACTGTATAAGACAGCTCCCATATGAGCCGCATGGGCTTCGTATCCAGAGCCGCATGGACCATTATTCTGATATTTTCCATGCTTCTACAAACCCGAAGTGATCAATACTTTATAGACTTAAGATTTATTAAGGCCTACTTGCAACTATTGTCTAGTTCTAGATCCAAGGTACTGAACCCAGTCCCTTAGATGCAAGAAGACATCAGCGTATCTAGGTCCTATATTTTGATTTACAAATGTTTTATATTTTATTGTTACCCAATAATTTTTTTAGCACATATGGATTAATGTAATTGATACATCTTATACCATATGCTACATTGTTCTAAGATTTTTAAGTCCATAGAATATATATTTTTTCATATTATACTAATTTTTCTTAAATCCTCAGTCATTAAAGAAGAGATTTGTTTTGGGTACAAGCCTACAAAGGGTCTGTCTGTCACCATGCTACGGTCGAAGCGAAGCGGTACTTAAGTGTTCCCCGGTGAACCTCCGTTAGCTGGGACAGTACCCCTACAGCTAACCCAAGATTGATCAACGCTTTAAAAACTAAAGATTTATTTAGATCTAGTTGTAATTGTTATCTGATGGATTTTAATTTTAGCCTTGATGGAAAATATTATTTAATGATATTTTTTTACAAAAATTAACATATATTGATCATCATAGGTTAATGTTTGTCATCTTTTGATATATTTATTTTTTCTATCACTCTATTCAATATTTAATCTTGATTTGATATTGTGACTACTCATTGAATATTATGGTCTTGTGATTTCGTCTTTAAGTTGTGTAATATTCAATAATTTTGAGCTTTATATTATTATCTTCTTATTCAAGTTACTTACTGTCTACAGTAGTAACTCTTTGCAGGGGAGACGTCATGCATATTGAATGTCTCTCTCGCAAAGTATTTCTTTTCTTTAAACCTTACGGTTGTCAGGTGAATATCGTGCTAAGGCTTTAAAAGGGAAGAAATGAACTTTGATAAGAAGATCTAATATTTTTGAATTAGTTTTCTACTTCTAGAAATATGTCTCTGAATTTTTTTTTAAATTTTTTGTCAATACTATTTTTTTTGGATATAGCCATGTAAAGGTGGAGCAGTTAATTGTTTTAAATCAATTATCCCCTTGACATGCCATATATCTAGAATACATTTTTCTTTGGACATTTATCTAGTTATGTTTTCAAAATGGATTTATTTATGATTTATGGATTCTTTTATTGAAATTGTTTTCATGATTCGAATCGACAACTTTCACTCTAAAGACTAAATGGACGCATTCGAACATTTATTAAGATAGTTTTTCGTAATAAATTCCACATTTTTGAAAAGTCTTTTTGATTTCTTTTTAATTTGTTGAATCTGTCCGGTACTCAAATGTTATTATTAAAGACAGTTTTCAAAATCTTTTAATATCATGAAATATTTTTTTATGTATTTATTGAAGACATATTTTCCTCAACTTTAAGCGTTTATTTATTGGATATTTCTTTTTCTTTCCTAAAGATGTTATCTGTTTTGAGTTTAGAATTTTATATGCATTTGATCAAAGTAAAGAACAGATGCATATCTTGGATATCCCTTAGATCTTGTGATTATTTATTTTATCTATTTTATGTATATAAATTATTTTTGAACAATATACGCATATTTTAAGGGGGAGCAAATTAATTGTTTCAATTCGTCTATGCCCTTAGTATGTGATATACCAACTTTATCATGGACATATATTCTCTTATTTAAATATCTTGTTGAGTTGGTCATGATATTTGGATTTGTATAGAGTTTATGAGAGAATATATGATTTTAATATTTTTTTAATTCTCTCACTTTTGAGTTTGTAAAAGTTATCCTACCAAAATTAATTTAATTTATTGATAATCCTTTTGAGTTTAAACTGATTTGGCATTTCTTATTCAGATTTTATCTCAAAGTTCATGATTATCTATATTTAAACTGACCATACTTTGCGGGAGAGCATTCAAGTCGACTGGATTTCTCCTTTTCAAGTATGTTGTCTTCATTACCATCATGTTTATCTAATGAATATTCATATATCATGCTAAGGTAATTGAATTCAAAAGCATGAACTTTGGTATAGATTTTTCATAGATTCTAGTATACGTATTTTGATTTCTTTTCGATGATTATACTCTTTCTGGAATTGATTTACTAATTTGTATGGGCAAATTATGAATCATATTTTTTTGTGATCATTGTTAAAAATCTCATTATATTTTTGATTTTTTTATATATACTAGATCTGCGAATTTCTATTCTTCATGATTTATTTATGACCCCAATGATTGATTCCTACTATATTGATATATTTTTTTGGTCTATTTCAAAACACAATATGATGAACAAAATGTATTTTGAATGTCATTTTTGGATTTCTAGTTGGTAAACTATGTATTGATTGATTTTAATGTTTTTAAGTTCAACCAACTATGTTGTGTTTTGACAAGTTTTTTTTTGGTTATACAATTTTCTAAAACTTGTCGTTACACTGTTCTCATAATCCTTGATCATGATTATTTTTGCTTTCCTCTTTTACTTATGCTTGAGTTCATTTTATTTATAATTACAGGCGAGCTTATTTTTTATCATGTCAAAAGGGGAGAAATAAGTTTAAGTTAGTACGCACACAATATTTTAGTATTATGTGTTTATTAGAAAATAAGTTTAAGATAGAAATATGTTTAAGTTAGTATGCACACAATATTTTAGTATTATGTATTTATTAGAAAATAAGTTTATGTTAGAAATAAGTTTAAGTTAGAAATAAGTTTAAGTTAGTACGCACACAATATTGTAGTATTATGTGTTTATTAGTGATACATGCATCTATTGTATATATATTAAACTTAAATGATTTGCCATAATAAAAAAGGGGGAGATTGTTAGACCAATGATTATATCATGTTTTTGAATATGGCTAATCAATTAAGTTTACCATAATGACATCACTAAAATTCATGCAATCACTATCATGATGCTACTTAAACTTAGCATTGTTCTAAATGTTCTATATCATATTGCTATACTTGTATCATATTGTTTTGTTTGTCTAACATGTTCTTATAAACATGCAGTAAGAATGATCAAGCTTTGTCAAACCAGGACATATGCAATAGAGTAATATTAATGGGCCAAAGACGGCGTTATACAAGGAGATTTTTCTGAACCACCTAACGATCTATTCGGGGACTCGCATCGGGGTTCTGCTAACAGGGGTCGAGGGGGCAGTGCCCCCCGTGGGGGTTCGGGAACATATATTCTGAACCATATATATATAAGAGTAATACACTGGGTTATTCCTTTTGCAATATGCACATATATTCTAAACCAGGAACATGAGAGGATTTGAGGGGCAAATCCATCTGAAACATCATTATGGACGATGGTTAACAAAGGCATGGATCTTTTATGTTCTATAACTATAACCAAGCCCAAACCTATCAAGATTGGTAGAATAGAGAATAAAAAACTAAGCGAAAGGCTCTCTATAAGGTTCACAGAGGGTCATGCTAGTGATAGCTTCAACATGGAGCAAATGAAATAAAGGTGAAGGTGCTAATGTACTTGATTTGGAGTGCATTTCGTGCGATTATCTATAGCAAGAATCAATTAGGGCAATGATAGTTCAACCTGAGGCAAGTTTTCATTATATACATATATATTATCATATATTCAAATATTTGTGTCACAATGATATATGTCACCATACAACTGTGAACTGATTTATAGATATTCATACTATGGCAGGTGTTGCAGTTAACGATTGTCAAATATTTTAAAACGTAGAGAGAAGACAGAAGGGGCAAGTTGTTAGTGTCACGATCCGCTACCCAAATTGTTGCGCTGGGCCGAATCATGTCCAGCCTACGCTTGAGATAAGCGCAGTAAGCTGTTCTAGAGATAACAAGATAAGACTAAATGTGCTAACAGTTCTATAAGTAAAGAAGAGTCATAAATGCTCCAAACAAAAAAGTCATCTCATATAATAATAAGTCCAAGTACAAGTCCGAAATATAAAACTGGATACAGGTCCAGTTACAAAACACGTAGTCTAATACATGACTACACTAAATATCCCGAGCAACTACACAAACTAGACGAGTTTTCCTGCAGGTACATCCTCATAAGACAAAGCCTGGTCCTCGGCAGTAACTCCATAATATGAGTCACAGAGCAATTCCTCCTCAGTAAGAATACCTACAATGTTATCCTGTCAGGACGGGAGCAAGTACTGATTCTAGCAAACATATAATACTGATCATGTGATGAAAATAAATGACATATCATGTTTGTTCAGTTTTAGGTAAATTTTATCATGGCAATAGATATTCATTTTAAAGTTTAAAACTGTAGTAGGTGAGTGATCAGTCAATAGGTAATCAGGATTTACAGTGGTACATATCAATTTTCTAAAGCATACATACGTACCCTTAACGGCATCGGTGTATGTCCATACACAAACGCGGGAGCAGACATACGACAAAGTTATATATATAATATAACAGTGCTCGGTAAATACATACGGAGAAGGGGGGCATGATCACGTACACTACTAACAGTTTTCCCTTAACCCGATGTTAAACATATAAGAGATATAAAAAGCTGTCCTAAGCATGGTAGATACTGAAAGTAATACAACATGTGAAGTTTTAACTTGCTACCCCAAGAATCAGCATTTAACATGGTTGGAAATTCGCAGTTTATGGTTATAACAGTATGTAAAGTTGTAGAAGTACTTGCCTTTAGCAAAGCAAAGCAGCAATAAAAATGCTATAGATGTCTGGTGACTCGTCACTGTAGAAATAACACATAACCTTAGTTCTTATACTAAGTTAAACACTAAGACACTAGTGGTTGCAACACGACTTTGACTGGACACCTAGCCAAATGATGACTTTAGCATATGAGACCAATGTGAGGTGACACAATACTATAATCTAACTTTCTAGGGCCTTTACACTAGTGCGGGGGTGAGGTTCAATACGAATAAAACTCAAAACAAACAAAAAGTTGCAAGTCGTAATTATGCAATAATTAAATCAAACTGTACACTAGTTCCAACAATTTTGAGATCGACAAAAAGCTCAATTTACATAAATAAAGTATCAAAAAGCCTGTTAATTATAGAAATTTATAATTTTTCTGGAATTTATAAACCCTCATAAATAATTATTAAAATCAGCAAAGATATATATACTAAAAATGAGTTTCTGTTTTCCTATTTTTATAAAATACCAACAGTACTTATTAAATACTGGAAAAATTATAATAAATTGTCTAAATTAACAACATAGTATGTAAATATAATTTTTCCCAAATTTTACAGCAATTAAAATATATATAAAATTCAAAACAAGCAACCAGTTTCTAGAAATATTAATTAATTATTTACTATTTTTGTCCATGTATTTGAATTTGAACCGAAGTCCAGATACAGGACCCAGAGTCATGAATCAAGTCCAATATGACTTGTACAGCTCTGAATGTATTAGACACAATTGGGCCCAAAAATTCATGCTAGACTTGGACATCAATTGGCCATAACAAATAAATACAGGAATTTAATTTAATATATATTATTTTAAAGTGGTAAAAATAAAGTCATAAAATATACAATAAAATAACCTTGTAAAATTTTACATAACAATATTTGTAAAAGGTAGAATTTGAAATACATAATAAACATTTAACTACAATATTTATATATTACATATAAATATATAGATATTTTATATATACAATGGATATATATAATATATATATATATATATATATATATTATATATTATATATATATATATATATATATATATATATACATATAATAAATATAGATATATATAATAAGAAATACTAAATAAAATATATATATATATATATACACAAATATTGTATATATAAAATATATATATATATATATATATTTTTTTATATATATATATTTTATTTTATTTTATTTTTTTAATTTATATAGAAAATATATATATATATATATATATTATATATATATATATATATATATATATATATAATATAGTATATATATATATATATATATTATATATATATATATATATATATATATATATATATATATATATAGATATATATATATATATATATAACAGTATTCTTAATAATATAATACATATTCATATAACATATATATATATATATATATTTATATAAATACATATATAAAAAAATATATATAAATACAATATATATATATATTATATATATTATAGATATATAATATATATATATATATATATATATATATATATATATATATATATTTTTTTTTTTTTTTTTTATATATATATATATTATACATATCATATATATAGTAAAATACTAATTATAAATATATATATATATATATATATATATAATTACTGTATATATCTACATATAACAGTATATATATATATATATATATATATATATATATATATACAAAAAAAATTAATATATACATATATATATATATATATATATATATTTTACATATATTAAATATATAATATATATATATATAATATATATACATATATATATAAAAATATATATATATATATATATATATATAAACATATATACATATTACATATAAATAAATAAAAAAACAAAACCAAACAAAAAGAAAAGAACAGGGAAGGGGGGGTTCGAACTCGGCCCAGAGGGGGTCGGGTTCTTGGGCTCGATCGGGCTGGCCAGGGGGTCAGCCCGAGTCATGTGTTAGGGGTAGGGTTTGGGTTAGTGTTATTTCTGTTAGGTGAATGGGTTTTAAACCCGCTAAAATAAACTTCGTGTCCTGACAGTTAGGGACATGAAGACGGTCGAGTCCTGGGTCTGGGGTCGTGCACGACACACACGATACGTGAACACCGTGTCCACACTCATTACTGGACTCTCCATTACTGGGCGAGTTCGCACTCGTGTACACGAACACGACTCGACACGGAGGAGGAATGACACGTACGTGTCCGGCGCCTAGGGTTGAAGTCGGGGGCACTGGACGACGGCTGGAGCGTCGTGGACGCGGCGCTCGGGTGGCGCTGCGTTCGTCTCGATGAGACGCGTCGGGTGGTGGCGGTTGTGGGCGGTGATGGTCACTGTGGGAGGGTGGCGCTGCACTCGCGTGAGTTAGGGTTAAGGTTAGGGTTAGGGTTCTCGTCGAGGAAGAAGGATCTGGGGGTGGTCGATGGTGAACTAGGATTATGGCTTAGGACTGAGGGGTTATTTATAGGGGAAAGAGGTCGGTTGGGAAGACGGTGGTCGACCATGCGTGGCAGTCGCCGCACGTCGACGGTCGTCAGGTTAGGTAGGAAATGTAGGGGGGGGGTGATGGCCAAATTGCAGAAAGGCCCCTAGACTTTAAGAATTTACAGATAGGTCCCTCCCCTAAACAAATACAGAAATGAATTTGCAGAACCTAATTAAAACAATTCACAAATTTACAAACTGCTATAATAACAATTTGACAAATTGCATAATGATATTAAAACAATTCTAAATATTACAAAACGATATTAAAATAATTTAGTTATTACAAAATAATATATTTTAACTTAAAAACTATTTAAAAATTATTTAAAAATTCTAGAAAAATTCCTAGAAATCATAATAAATTATTTTAAAGCTAAATATGTCATTAGCAACTAATTAACACTAATTAAACTAAATTTGAATTACAAGGACTGACAAGTCTTCCCTCCTTGAAAAAATTTCGTCCTCAAAATTCACAAGGATTGAAGACCCTACAATTTCTAACATAACAAGCAATGCAAAAAATGACTAAGGCTACGATCGAAACTAACCTCTAAGGTATCAAGCAGGAACGGGTGGTTCCCTCGCAGCGGTTGGGTCGAACAGGTAAAGATATCTCTTCTCATGTCGACTCCCTCTCCCAAGTAGACTCACCCGGAGAGTGACGGCTCCAAGATACTCGTACTAAGGGTATAACCTTGTTCCTCAGCCTCTTCCCCTCCTGTCTAATATCTCCACTGGTTGCTCAGTAACTGCAAGGCTCGGTCCGATCTCCAGCTCTGAATGATCTAGCACATGGCTGGGGTCCGGAACATATCTTCTTAGCTGAGATACTTGAAAGACATCGTGAACTCCTGCTAGGTTGGGTGGAGGTGCAACCCTATAAGCTAGCTTCCGATCAGCCAAGTATCTCGAATGGCCGATGTATCTGGGGCTCAGCTTGCCTCCTCGTCCGAACCGGATCGTCCCTCTAGTAGGTGATATCTTCACTAGCACCATATCACCGTCAGCGAACTCCATCGATCTGCGACTAGCATCGACCTAGTTTTCTAACTGTCCTGAGCTACTCTGAGCTGTCTCTGATCATCCCGACCTTCTTTGCTGCATCCGTGATCATCTCTGGCCTAAGCATAACTTGACCCAACATCATCCCAAAAGAGCGGTGTACGGTATCGTCGTCCATATAGTGCCTCGAAAGGAGATATACCGATGCTGGCTGGTAGCTGTTATGTATGAAAACTCTACCAAGTGCAGATGGCTCTCCCATGATCCGCCAAAGTCCAGCACATAAGTCCTCAGCATGTTCTCCAAGTCTGTATCGTCCTCTCGTACTGCTCATCTGTTTGCGGGTGGTACGCCGTACTGAACTTGAGCCGACTGCCCAACTCCTCATGGAAGCTCCTCTAGTAGTGGGACATGAATCTACTTTTTCGGTCTGACACGATGCTCACTGGTACCGTGCAAGCGAACTATGCTGCATGTATAGCTCTGCCAACTTTTCGTGGAAAGCCCACCTTGAAGGGTAGAAGTGCACACACTTCGTCAGCCTGTCCACGAGACCCAAATGGCATCCTTCCCCCTTGGGAACGAGAAAGCCCTGAGACGAATCCATCGTAATGTGTTCCCATTCCACTCGAGAATGGGTAAACGGCTGCAATAGACCAGCTGGCCTCTGGCGCTCTACCTTGACCTGCTGGCAAACTAGGCATCTCGAAATGAAACGTGATACATCTCTTTCATCCCTGCCACCAAAGATGTTCCCGCAAGTCACGGTACATCTTGTTAGCACCAGGGTGAATAGAATAACTCGATCGGTGCGCTCCTGTAAGACTGTCTATATCAGCTCTCCCATCGGCACACACAATCAGCTGCTAGGCCTCAAGGATCCATCCTCTGCTACGGTGAAGTCATCCAGCAATTCAGCTAAAGCCTGGGCTCGAAGTCTGCGAAGGCTCTATCTGTAAACTGTGCCTCCCTGATCTGCTCCATCAAACCTGACTGAATGTCAAACGCCATCATCTGTATCACTGATCCTGGCCGAACTATCTCGATACCGAGCATCTCCAGATCTTCCCGTAAATACCGATCTATCATCAGATACCATGCATCGATGCCTGCTCAGCACATCCGCCACCACATTTGCCTTCCCGGGGTGATACTGTAAATCGATGTTGAAGTACTTCATCCAACTCCAACCATCGTCTTTGCCTCATGATCAGCTCTTTCTGCGTGAAACATATACTTCAAGCTCTTGTGGTCAGTAAAGATTTCCACACGCTCTCGTATAAGTAATATTTCCATAACTTGAGGCAAAGATCACCGCAGCTAAGTCTAGGTCATGGGTAGGATAGTTCCGCTCATGAGTCCTAATTGCCTAGATGCATAAGCAATCACTTTTCCATGCTGTTGTAGGACACATCCTAGCCCCTTTTCCGAAGATCGCTGTATTATGGTGAAACCTCCAGATCCTGAAGGTAATGTCGAACTGGAATGGTCGTCAGCCTCCTCTTCAGCTCCTCAAATGCTGCCTGGCAGTCCTCTGACAGATGTACTCTGCATCCTTCCGCGTCAGCTTCGTCATGGTTCAGCTATCCTAGCAAAGTCCTGGACGAACTTCCTATAATAGCCGGCTAAACCCAGAAAGCTCTGATCTCTGAAACTGACGTCGGAGCCTTCCATGTCAACGTGTAAAGCCCCTAAATTTCTACTGATTTTTATTTTATTTTGGTACTGATTTAAAATTGTTATTGTACGTCGCGTAGTCGTATTTTACGTCGCGCAAAATTTTACTTTATTTTTGTAATTGCTCGACGAGTGCGAATATGTGTCGGTACATATGTAGAAAAATTTTATTATAAATTTTATAATATTTTTATTTTGTATAAAAGGTATTTTATTCACCGTTTACAAATAAATGGTATTTGGAAATTTTGGTTTAATATTTTACGAATGTAAAAATTCTTTAGTAATAAATCTTGATATTTACAAAAGCTAGTTTATGATTTAATATTTAAAGTATTTATAGTGATTTTCGAAATTAATTATTTCCATAAATTTAACTATGAAAATAATATTAGATCTTGTTTACTTATATTTTGATTAAATATGGTAAATTAAATTGCAAAAGATTTTATTGAATTTATTTAAAAATAGTTTAAATGAAGAGTAGTTTTTCTAGATTGATTTGAAATGGGATTGAGTATTTTAAATGGTTTTAAATAAATAGGTGATTTATCTAATTGGAATTTAAACAATTCCAATCCCTATCCAACTGGGAATTCCCAACTCCTAAAAAGGGGAGGTACTCCTCCAGTAATTTCTCCAAACAACCAACCAGATGTGCATCGTGTCGGTGTCGCTACTCTCTTCCATTTTTTTTCCTCTTCTACAATACATATTTCGACCATCCGACATCTGGACGTTCACCCAGCCGGTCGGACACCCCCGACACGGACTTTTCAATCTCCCCAGCCACCACCACTGGCACTCCGGCCTCCACCTCTCGGTCCCGACACAGCAATACCCCGCCATTGCCCCGCTGTTCCGGCAAACTCCCAACTGCCGCT